>CM054123.1:100544544-101089544 GCA_028751855.1 Ambrosia trifida | reverse complement strand
TTCATTTGATGATGTAAAAAACTGAACAAACTATTTCGGTTATGTTGATTTCTAACAAATCAAATTAATAAAAAGGGAAATTGGTTGGACTGGTCAATCGGGTTAATAGTCATCCAAAATGTGTTATTGTGATTTAAGCTATTGGAATTGGGAACATATGATTCTCTTTTGTAAATAGAAATAACATATGCTTTGTTTTTTTATTTTACACCAATGTAAATAGTGTTTTTTGATTTTACACCAATGTAAATAGTGTTTTTTTCAATTAGGAACACTAAAAACTGTAAACTTTGATACAAGTTGAAAAGGGTCAGTGCATAGTTCTTGGTTTGAAAAGCGTGCCTAAGTTTGCCTTAAGCAAGAGAGGCATCGCTCTTGACCCGTCTGAGGCGGTTTGTATATGTGGTTTTTTTGGGTTTACACCAATGTAAAACCGAGGGAGGTTTATGGTTGGTTTTTATTTTTTTAGGGGATTTTTGTTTTTGTGTTTTTTTAAGGGTTTACACCAATGTAAATCACTCGATGAGGGAATTTTATTGTTGTTTTCTATACATTTTGTCGATTCGGTTACTAATTTTGAGATTATTGGTTAATCTTTTATGTTTTATTTTTTATAGGCATTGGATGCACCTGCATTTGCAAGATGATTTTTTTATCAATGGAATGCTTGTAGTAGTAAGGTAATGTTTTTAACTTTTTAGGTTTAATGATGAACAACGTTTTTGATTTCGTGGTTTTATTAGTCTTTGTATCATTTGTTACACCAATGTAAACAAGCTGTTTTGGTATGTAGATACGGTTTCTTTCGTTATATTGTCTTCGAAGCGGTTAGAAATGTGGTTGTGTGTAACATGGTCTATTTTGGATGTGCATGGGAGTAATCAGTGAATTTAGGCGTTCGAAAGGAGAAAATAGTACAACTATAGGACACCGGTTCCATTGGGTTCATACAAATGGTTTACTGGCAGTCATTTTCTCTTTCGGCGTCCTCATTACATCTATGAAGAGTAGAGGTGCTAGGTCGTGGCGTTATGGTATAGGTAGATAGATATCCTTAATAAAACAATTCTTGTGTCGTTTAATCTTTGTTTTGTTGGTTTTATGGTGTGTTTAAACTAAAGAGAAAAATAGAAGAAAGTTGTAGAATATGATTCGTTTACACTAATGTAATCTTGTTGTGTACAATATATTTTTGGTTTGTTATGCAGTGGTTTACATTGGTGTAAAAGCTCCACTTGGTGTGAAGTAGGGCCTGGGGGGGGGGGGGTTGCAAAATAGAATTTCGTTTTGAAATTACATAAAGCCGTTATTAATATGAAATTACACTATGTCCTAGTCCTAATAAGCTGTAAAAAAGTCTATTACATTAGTTTACACGAAAAAAAAAAAAAAACAATAAAGGGGATACTTGTAGGTAAACAAAACGAAATTCTGTGGTGTTTACACCAACGTAATTTTTGTAGAAGTTGTGTATGGTAGATTTACACTAGTGTAAAAACGAGAGGAGAGATGATAGAAATATGTCCATTTCTGCAAAATTATTTTTACCCTAACGTAAATGGTTTTTTTACTCTAGTGTAAATGTTTTTATAAAGAGATGGCATAAGTAGGAAACCTGAATAATTTGTCCGAAGTATTTAAAAAAATTCATTTTTGTCTTATATAATGATTTTGTTTTAGTGTTTTTATGCAAATAAGGTATTAATAATTTTTAAGGTAATGTGTTTTTTACACTTACGTAATTGCCTGTTCATGGATCAGGTTTACCTAGTGATAGTACAAGTATTTTAAAAATATTCAAATGTATTAATTTTTTATATGTAATTAAAAATGATTAAAAAAATATTGACATTTAAAAATGATTAAAAACTTAAATAAAAAACATGATATGATGGGGTTGACAAATGAGAGATGATGTTTTTACCTAAATGCCATTATTATCATATAATATTATTTTTTCTCTTTCCTACTTTAATATTTTATTGTGATTTAATCACAACCACAAACTCTTTGAGAATTAATTAAACTTGTGGCTATAAAGTGAGTTCTTAAGTTCTCACAACTTAAGCAAGTTCTCAAATTATCCATTCCCTATATATATATATATATATATATATATATATATATATATATATATATATATATATATATATATATAACCGACTTCTTAATATTATTGTTGTTGTTTTAGTTTGTTTGACTTGGCTTGGGCCACGAGCCCAAGTCACAACATTTTTTTTCTTTTTTTTTGTTATATTATTATTATATACTATTATTACTCCATGCTCTCGTATTAGGTGTTCTGGGCATGACCAAAGTTGCCCGTTTACGCTCCAACGTCCATAAACACATGCTCTCAAGTGTTCGTGTCTCAATTAAAATTATTTCTTTTTGAGCTCATTTTCCACGAACACCTATAAAATAATAAAATAAATAAATAAGTACTAAAAACTAATAAAAATATACAATGATAAAAATAGACAAACAAACGAATACATGCCTAAAACTACTATAAACTATATACAAAAGACTAAATTATAATTCAAAATACATAGGAGAATAGATGTGGTTTACGACACATCAGGTATGCAAATAAAAGTCTTGAAAATCACGTAGCACCCTCCCTAAAAATCATGTAACATACAAAAATTAAAAATCATACAAAAAAATAACCTTATTAAATAACATACCTTATCACCAATCTTCTTCATGATGTGCCACATGCACAATCTATGCCTGCTATTTGGTAAAACTAACGCAACTGCTTGTTTAATAGCAGGATCTTGATCGGTAACAACAAGTGGTTCTTTACCAAAACAATTCTTGAAACAGGTTAACAGCCATGAGTAAGATTCAATTGTCTCTGAACTATGCAATCCAACACCAAGAGTTATATTATTGCAGTGATTATCGATACCATTAAATGAAACAAATACCATCTTGTATCTAAAAAACAGAAAAATTAAATTAATTAAACTGAAATAATTGCATTCCATGAATAAAATAACTACGTAATAGACTTACCTGTTAGAATCGAAAGTGCCATCGAATGACACAACATCACCAAACACCTTAAAACTTCATTTTCGTTGCTCATCAACCCAAAATAATCAAGTTAACTGTCGGTGATATCGTGACTATACTCAAAAGAAAAATCAGGAAGAAAATCTTTCTTCTTCCGCAGCATATTAACTACCATATCCGCATCGTACTCACCGATATATATGTTCAAATCCCTTTTAAAAATTTTGAAATCTACAATAGTAGCACCAACTTGTTCAAAACCACCATAAGTCGTCCTCATTATATTAAAAGCCTTAGCTGGACCCATGTTTACTTTTGACATGTTGCATAACACTTGAATTTGTTGATATGTCAAATTACGTGTCTACGTGATGATGGAAGAAATTGCATATCTTCTTGAGAAACCAAGTAATGGTTATGCTCTTCAACGAACATGTACACTTTAAAATGTTGTCCATCTTCTGACGTCAATACTATATGAACAAGACAACCTGTTCTTTGCGATGGTTTATTCCTATTATTACCCTTTTCAAGGCTATCAAACGTTTTACAAGGTTTGATTCTCTCCTTTGAACAAACTAAGTACTTCAACTTAAGAAGATTATCATGGATATATTGCCCTCCTTTGCGAACACTAAATCCACAATTTTTGGTATATGTCACATAAAACTCATACGCATGATCAAACGATGGAAATTCCATACCAACACATGGTTTCATAGAAGAAGCAACTTGTGGTGTATAAACTGTTGAAACAGCATGAAAAGAACTACTTTCAGCTCCATAGTTGAAAATAAAACCTAGAAATCACATAATAAACATTAAAAAACAGTAACATATTGATCTAATAAGCATAACTATAATTACGTGATGACCATTATAAAGATGTAGATAAAGATGTAAAACTTGAAAATCACGTAATAAACATTAAAAACACTAACAAAAATTTAAACAACATAACTACAATTATGTAATGAAAATTATACAAAAGATCTATCATAAATCAAAACTCATATTGAAAATTACGTAACAGGAATAATCCTTAAAACAACAAGGATATAAAAGCACGTAACGCACAAAAACATAATTCACAGAACAACAGATATGTATACAAAACAATTAACCAATAAAATCATGATTTCAAATCGTTAATCGTAAAAAAATAATGTAATACGGTGATAAAACAAACAAAATCACAACAAAATCTCAGAAAAAATAACGTAATGCTTTCATGAACAGACAAAAAACGTTAACGAGGACGACGAACAATAAAAAAACAGCTGAATTTAGTTTTAGTAACAAAATACGTTAACGAAAATCATGAACAAATCAATCGAACAATATTACGTAACAGATAAACAACTCAAATCATACCTACACAATCATTATTCATAGTCATCTTCGATGAATCAATGGAAAAGATCGTTTGGAGATATAATCGAAAGAGAAAGAACTGATTTAGGATTGATCGTGTGAATTATGATCAAAATTTATACTGATTTCAAAATTGAATCTCGATTAAAAAGGAATTTGAAATCTCTGATCCTTTTATAAAAGAGTTAAAAGGACGAAACTACCCTCGGTGAAAACACGCGTGGAAGACTTCGCACATTTTATATGCTTTGTATTTGAACCGCTACCTATATATATATATTGTTATATATAATCGATTTTGTTAAATATATAAACCGCTTCCGCTTTCGTATATGATACCTTGATTCCCAACATACCGCTGGTTATTTTATCGGACAACACCAACACCAACACCATCACCATCGTCGTTACACACACACAGAGACCACCGGATATCTCATTTTCCGGTTCAGCTCAGATATGGAGTACAAATGGCGAGGGCTCGAGGAGTAGCTGTCATGATCTTATTTGGAAACAACCACTGAACTTATAAAGCGGTAGAGGCGGTGAAACGTTATAGAAATCTAGCGGAAGCGTTTTGGTGTTTGGTTTTATTTATTTGTTTGAGCCTTGCAGCCGGAGGGCTGCTCGGTTTTCTAGCCGGCGACTCTCAAACCGGCAGTCGGATTATTTGTTTAGATTGTATAGAGATGAAACAAGTGTTTGTTATTGATTGAATTGTTTTTGGTACATACTCAAGGAGAAAACAATCTCCTATAAATACATAAAAGAAAACATAAAATAAGTAATGAGCTAATCTTGGGCATGAGGAAAGCTTGGAGGAAAGTCAAAGTGAGGCATAAGACTAGGAGAGAAGGTTGGAGGAAAATTAGGAAGACTTTGACTAGAATTATTACAATGACTAGTCAAATGGTCATGATCTCCAATACTCCCCCTCAAGTTGGAGCGTGTATGTCAATAACGCCCAACTTGCCGAGTAATATTTCTTCTTTTTCGAACACTCCCCCCTCGAGTTGGAGTGTTTGCGTTTCTTGCAGGTTCAAATATAACCCGACTTTTCTTCTTGCGAGCTCAAAGAGCCCGACTTTTCTTCTATTGCGAGTTCAAAATTTGAGCTAGACTTTTCCTCTTGCGAGTTCAAAGAACTCGACTTTTCTGCTCGCGAGTTCAAAAGAACCCGACTTTTCTTTTTCTTGCGGGTTTAAGGAACCCGACTTTTTTTTTGTCTTTGTTTTTCTCCATCTTGCTTTCGCCCATTCATTGCCTCCTTTATTTTATTATTTTTTTTTAAACGCATCTCCTTTCAAAAAGTAGAAAAAACAATTTTTTTTGATGAGCAGGATCAGAAACACTGCTCTGATATCATATAGAAATCAAGCAGAAGCGATTTTCTATTTGGTCTGTTTTAATGGTTTGAGCCCGCAGCCGAGGCCGCTAGGTTTCTAGCGTGAGACTCTCAAAACTGCAAGGTAGTTTTTAGTACAAGAAGTAAAGGGATAGAATAAAAGATGGTATTTCTTATTGAGATATTTGATAGATTGATATGTTTGGTACATTTAAATGAGGAGATAACCTCCTCTATAAATACATGAAGGAAAATAAATAAAATGAGAAAGTAGCTAGTCTTTTGGGCACACAATAAGAAGCTAGTCTTTAGGCATAGAATAAGGATGACTTTGACTATAAAACTTTAACTAGTCAAAGTCATAATCTCCAATAATCGTGTGTATGGTGGTTTCCAATAAAAAGCATCAAAAGTAGAGTGATTGACCATTCAAAACCAATTAAACTTGAGAAGTGTTTTGTGAGGAGACCATTTGATATAGTTTAAAAGTTGTCCATTTGATTATCAACAGAGGGGTTAATGTTTCAAACAATTATAGTTAAAAATATATATATATATAACTTAATTCACAATGTCAATCAATCTGTCTAGTTATCTTAACGTCTGCTCAAGTATGCCATTCCAAACTAGTAGTTACCACTAATCGTTAGTATTATTATTGTAACATAACATTACAATTAGTTCAAGTACTCTACCCAAGGGTTAGGATCAAATACACAGTGAAAGAAAATTAGAAAGTCGTAGGAAGGGTATCAAACGAACTCCGATTGAACTCATTCAAGCGACATTGGAACCGTCTTATTGAACCATACGACGTTAGTTTTTAGGTCTTCGTTTTTTGGGGTTTTAGCTTGTAGTTTTTAAAATATGTGTTATATCATTGTGTCTTTTATGTACCACTGTGTCTGATGACGTGTGTCCTAAAACGACAACGTTTAGACCTCTCGTCAAAAAGATAAGCAAAATAAATTTGATTAAGAGGTTGCCTGACTTAGTGGAGCTGATATAAGGCAGCTTACCTGCCATATGGAAGCCTCAGGGCAGAAAGCAAACAGTAAAAAGTCTTGGAAATGCAAAAAGGGGATTTTGGCTTATTATCATGGCAAGGGACAAAACACCACACAGCTCCAAGCCTTGCATTGGAAATGATAAAAGCTGAAAACATCCTAAAAGGGAAAAGTCTCACTGCTGGGAACTAAAAGAGGGTCAAACACATCCAGGTATGGTAAGGAAGCTACCCTGAGGGAGCTCCTGGGCAGAATTCCACTGCCTATATAAGGAGGCCCTCGGGTAGACATTCCACACACACACTTCTCACTCATTCTCTCTACTCTCATACTCTCTACTTCGTTATTTTCCCAACTCCAAATGAATATGTACTTATTCTCACGCCGGAGTCCAAACGCAGGAGGCTCCCTCCTGCGTTAAGGCTAACGGTGTCTGCTACCTTTGTGCAGGTCTCTTCCAGGAACTTGAAGACCCCTGATCCTACAACCAAATCTAAACCTAAGCATAAAACCTTAATCTCAACCTAATACACCATTAACCTATAATCCTAAACATCTCCCAACCTAATACCGGTCATTTTCCTTGTTGTAGCAACAAGTGGCGCCCACCGTGGGGCTGTCGCTACTTTGAACAAAACTGTTGAGAGTTTCTACAGTCCCATTTGTTCCTAAGTAACCTCCTTTTGTGATGACTGGTGGAGATAACCGCCTAGGAGGGGGTCTTTCAGAAACTCCGGCCACTAGCCACACCTCAGGTGATGCTTCTGGCCATGAAACGCCTGGAACGGACGGACAACAAGTCGAACCGTCTCTAGGAGACATGCTCAACTTCCAAACGCCGCCATCCTCAAGGGCTGTTAACTCGTCTCCTAGGGACGACTTGTTGTTTCCAGTTGAACGAATGGATATCACCCCGGAGGGAGTACGAAGAAATTTCTTGCAACTCTGAGACCTCCTGAATGGTTATGTGCGAGAGGAGAGGTCCAGAGGAGTCAGGGTCAGGTTGTCCTATGACGAAGAGCCTGTTGTCACCCTCTCACCCAACCCTCCGTTGTTGGGAACCACCACCTCACCAGCAACCCAGCGTGACTACACTAACCCTCACCCCTACTTGAACAGTCGAGGGGACATTTACTCAGGAGGAGGAGGTCCTAGCAGCTCTACGCTCTCTCCGGGGACCTCAATACCACTCTCCTATGAAGAAGCTTTAAGATCGTTACCATTGGCCAGCAGTGCCGTAGCCACCTCCCTTGCGGGAGCAGGAAGTCTTGCCGGAGGATTCGTCGTTCCTCCAAGAGCTATGTATCCTAACTACTCACAATCTCAATACTTCCCCATATGGTCGGGAGGATATCCCTGGCAGTATCCCTCGCCTTTGAACCAAGTACTAGTAACTCCCCATGTGGGAGGGCAGGGTCCCATGACCTCCCAACCCTTGGTTCAAACTCCTGTAGCTGAGGTTAGAGCAGAAGCTACACCTTCGACGCCGTACCGGCCTAAGTCGTTAGAATGCTTTGCTGAACACATCGCTCATTTTGATTTCCCCAACAAGATCAAAATGCCAACTAATGTGAAGACGTACGATGGCACAGAAGACCCAGATGACCACTTGAACGTCTTCTCTGGGGCAGCCACTGTAGAAAAATGGAACGATGCCGAGTGCTGCCACATGTTCATGCAGACCTTGGTAGGACCAGCTCACCTATGGTTCAGTGGCCTACCGTCTCGGAGCATTTCCTCGTTTGATGATTTAAGGAGAGGTTTCACCTCAAACTTTAACCCCCTCAGGAAGTGTACCAAAGACGCCGCCATATTGCATCAAATCCAACTCAAGGAGAAATGTTAAAGACATTGCAAACACTATAAACGACAAGTAACAGAGTCAAAACAACAAAACGTTAAACATAGATAAAGCATCACCCCTAAAGGGGGAGCATTCCATTAAAAGACAAATATTAAACGCCCCAAGGGCTGAGTACAACATAGTTCGATTACAAAACACATGCTAAAAACTTGAAAAAACTAAAACAAAGTTGAATCATGGAGTAGCTGGGTCTTCGGCTTCATGGGTGGCATCATCTTCACCGGGGGGAGCCAGGGCTCGGTTACCAACATCGTCATAAAGGCCCTCAGTGTCAAGACCGGCGAATGGATCATCTTCGCTGGAAGGAGGGATAGACTCAACCTCCAGAGCTTGAAGGGGGGAAGGACTCTCGAATACCTGCTCCAGATTGGGAACCTTGGAAGAACCAGCAGGTTTTGCACGTTTGGAACTACCCTCCCCACCGTCGGCTCCCTCCAACATGATCATAAGAGGCCTTTTTGACACATAGGAGCCAAACACTTGATTGGCCACATCCTTTTTCAGGCTCTCTGGCTCCAAGTCTTGCAAGAAGGAGAGAGGCTGCTCAGAAGCCTTGGCAATAGCAGAGATGTAGGGATAGGTGGCAAGCTCCATTGCCTTCAAAGCATTCACAAACTCATCACCGGAAGAAGGCTTAAAGGATGGCAGCTCCTCAAGATCCTGACCCTCTTGAGCCGCTTTGAAACCGGCTTGAATTCCTCCATGGCGACCAAAAGATATGGATTTTGCATAAATGTCCGCCAGAGGAGCATTAAACTCTTGAGAGTGCAGGAGGTTGGTAACAAAACGAGCTACCCCCTTGGAGATTAGCCACTCCTTTTCTTCGGTCAAACGGTCCACCTGGACCCGGAGCTCTATTCCCACCTTCTCCACCGAAGCCAGCTCCTGCTTAACTGCCTGCCGTGCCCGAGCTAACCCTTCCCTCTCCTCAGCAACTTTTGCTTTCTCATCATGAAGACCTTTGAACATCTTCTCAAACTTTTCTTTCTCTAAACCAAGTTGGGTCTTCGACACAGCCAATTCCTGAACCAAATCCTTCTCCCGAGCAGCAAGCTTGGTCAATTCCTCCCTCGCCTTAACCAACTCGGCCTCATGCTCTTCAAAAAACTCCTCCACTTGTTCTCTTCTTGCCATCAACTCTCCCCACCTTGCCATACTATCGGGGAACAAAGACAGAAACTGCCCAAAGTGATAATACATCTTCTTCATAACATCCTTATCCATCCATTCCTTGTGAAGCTCTCTCTCAGCATCAGGGACACAATGGTCTATCAGATCACGGCAAACGGAAGCTTTCTTCAACAAATCAGTAGGTTTGATATCCCAATCCGGCACAAACACTCCTTCACCGGACTCCCGCTGGGCAGGAACATCAGAAACATCATCAACAGCAGCTTTAGAGCTTTCACCTCCTTCGGCTCGCAACAACTTCGGACTGGCACCTTTGACAACAACGTCCTTTGGCTTCTTGAAAACAACATCGTCTTTCTTCGGGGAGGACAATGTAAGCTTGCCCTTCCCGGGGGCAGGAGTATACCCCAACGCAGAAGAAATCAGAGAAGTGTCCTCATCTTCATCTCCAAAAACCAAGGGCACAGCAGAAGAGCCCCCCTGACTCGAGGAAGCAGTCTGGAGTCGCTTGCTGGAGCCGCTTGCTGGAGCGACGGACAGTAACAGACTTCTCCCCCGGAGGCTCCACAGCAGCAACAGACGACGTGATCACACTTGTATTCTCTCCCTTGAAACGAACATGCTCAGTCTTCACTACCACATTCTTACCCTCAGCAACATTCCGGACCTTAAACTTCACATCAGTAATGTCATCCAGAGCCAGGAAGTCCAGAGTACTCATTTCTGCAAAAAGAAAAAACGGTTAGATAACATAAAAATGATAAGGATGCCAAGGAGGAGACAGGGACACACCTACCCTTCCCACCATGATATATCACTGGGTCAGTCCCAGGATCATCCCAGTTAGCACTCAAGCCCACCATCACCAGAAAATCCTCAGGGAAGGTACGAAGACGAGTAGGAAAGCTACGCAGCTTCTCCAACAACACTTGGTCAAGAGTATCAAGATCAGGTTCCTTCTCGTTTAGAGGAGCATCCGAACACCTCCGAGGAGTTTTAAAAGGTAGAAAGTCAGAGTTTAAGAAAAAGAACTTGTCTTTCCAGGAAGAAACAAGTCCGATGACACTAGAAATGAGGGCCGGTTCACATTGAGTCTTCTCAATAGTAAACCAATTCCCATTTTTAGCCAACCTAAAAAACCGCCGGTACATAGCCAAGGAAGGCTCATGACCATGGCAACGACACACTATCTCGAAGTGCAAAATCCTAGCAACTCCAGACGGACACAACTGATCAAGGGAAAGTTGGTGATACTCTAGAACATTCAGAAAAAAGGTGGAAAAGGGATACCTAAGGTTACCCTGGTCAAACTGACGGGTATACACCGCCACCTTGCCAGAGGGAACGGAGGTCACAGGGGTTTTCCCCTTTGGAACAGAAGGGTTAAAAGACAAAGGAATTCCAATCTCAGTACAGAATCGCTCAACATCAGACTTGGATAAACGAGTGAACTGAGAGGCGAGATCAGTTTTCGACATAATGAAAGACGAAGTATGAAAAGGGAAGAGGTTACTTACCAGATTCTTTAGGAAAAAGAAGAGGATCGCCGGTTGGAGAACAATCGTGGGAGAGAGACGACGGTTTTCTAATTAGGGAATAAAGTGAAGAAGAAAGAGGGGTTATCTCTTTATAAGGGATTTAAAATTTGAAATTAATGGCATTGAACGGTTACCAAGGGAAACCATCACTCAGCTGTCCTAGGGGATGACGTCAGCCTAGCCCCTTGTCATGTCAACAGTCGTCTGGGACGGCTGATGGGACAACTGTCTGCTCCCTAGGAAGTAATGATGGATAGCCATATTAATTAAAAAATAAGACCATCATGACAAATGCAAGGCCAAAAACTCGCACGAAAATTGATGAAGGAAGAAATAATAAACCAACGCTCCCATGAGGGAGCTCGGGGTTTAATAAATTACCCGGTACCAACACAAGCTTGAGCAACGTTACCACCGGGGAATATGACAATGTACAAGTCACAAGCACTTCTAACTTCTTTACAAATGCTTATGACTGGGGGGCTGATGACGTGTGTCCTAAAACGACAACGTTTAGACCTATCGTCAAAAAGATAAGCAAAATAAATTTGATTAAGAGGTTGCCTGACTTAGTGGAGCTGATATAAGGCAGCTTACCTGCCATATGGAAGCCTCAGGGCAGAAAGCAAACAGTAAAAAGTCTTGGAAATGCAAAAAGGGGATTTTGGCTTATTATCATGGCAAGGGACAAAACACCACACAGCTCCAAGCCTTGCATTGGAAATGATAAAAGCTGAAAACATCCTAAAAGGGAAAAGTCTCACTGCTGGGAACTAAAAGAGGGTCAAACACATCCAGGTATGGTAAGGAAGCTACCCTGAGGGAGCTCCTGGGCAGAATTCCACTGCCTATATAAGGAGGCCCTCGGGTAGACATTCCACACACACTTCTCACTCATTCTCTCTACTCTCATACTCTCTACTTCGTTATTTTCCCAACTCCAAATGAATATGTACTTATTCTCACGCCGGAGTCCAAACGCAGGAGGCTCCCTCCTGCGTTAAGGCTAACGGTGTCTGCTACCTTTGTGCAGGTCTCTTCCAGGAACTTGAAGACCCCTGATCCTACAACCAAATCTAAACCTAAGCTTAAAACCTTAATCTCAACCTAATACACCATTAATCTATAATCCTAAACATCTCCTAACCTAATACCGGTCATTTTCCTTGTTGTAGCAACAGTGTCTTTTTCTTATTTTCATCATTGTGTCATTTTTTTAATTCATTGTATCTTTTTTCTTCAGCATTGTGTTATATTTTTTATCACTGTGTTATATTTTGTGGCTCATTGTGTCATATTTCATGATCTATTGTGTTTTTTGTATCCTTCTTACCCTTCTCATTTTTCTTACACTGTGTAGAATTACTTAACCCCATATTAAACAACACTGTTAGAGATGCACCAAATTCTCATTGTTATAATGGTATATTTTGGATATGTATTTCAATGTTAAAGTCATAGTCAAAGTCTTGGTCAAGGTCATAGTCAAAGTTGTTATTAGTATTTAATATTTGTAGGTTATATATTTCTTCATTGTGTATATATATAGTATATGAATTATGAATAAAATGTGGTTGATCATTCTCTTATATGGTATCAGAGCATTCTTGCTCCAACGAGTACCGATCCCTCAATCTTCTTGAAACAATGTCTTATTTTTCTTAATCCAATTCACTACTTCCATGTTAACTTTCAACCCCATCTTCTACTTTGCTTCAAAACAATCATGTCTTTCAATACCTTAGCCACTTATGTGCTTCTTAAATCTTCTACTATATCATGATCACCACCACCCCTAAATTTCTTTAAAACATCCCTTACTCTTTCTTTTAATCATCTCTCCAACATCTCCAAAACTCACATCTACCAACATCTTCAAGGAACATCAACCTACCTAACTATTACACTTTGTTAATCCTTCAAAGTTCCTACATAACTTATTCTCCTTCTACCTGGTTTTGCAAAACCTAAAATCCTTTTTTTTTTTTTGTACCGCAACCTTTGTGTTCCGGACAAACTGTATCTCTAATCTTCTATCACATATTTCGTTTACCCTCTGATCATTATTCTCTATTTCTCTTTTATGGCTTTTAACCATCTCCATTTCATCCATATAAGAGATGCACCAAATTCTCTTTTATTCATGTTCTTCACATGCAATATTAAAAAATAAAACACAAAATGTATTTTCTCTTGATTCATCTGCTTAATCAACTTCATCTTTCTTTACATCTTCAACTTCATCAACTTCTTCTCTTGCTTAAACAACGACATCATCTACTTCTAAACAAGATTGAACTTATTCCAAGGTCGTCCATCTTGCGGGGGCATATTAGAGATGCACCAAATTCTCATTGTTATAATGGTATATTTTGGATATGTATTTCAATGTTAAAGTCATAGTCAAAGTCTTGGTCAAGGTCATAGTCAAAGTTGTTATTAGTATTTAATATTGGGAATTGCCAAAGTGGCCTTTGACCGAGGCGTTTTGCGAAAATAGCCCCCTCAGCCGACTCGGGAAAGACGGCTCCCGATTCCCGAGACACCTCAGCCGGCTTTTGTTTTAAATCCCCCACGGACCAATTACCGTCTGCCACGTGTCCGACAAGCCTGCAGCCGTCTCCGAAGACGGTTGAGATCTGTCAAAGAGGGCTCCGAATATATTGGAGCCGTCTTCGTGACGGTTCCCACATTGTACCGTTATTATGTTTTATATTTTAAGTTGATTGTTTTTTATAAGTCTAAAAGTAAATATAAAAACATAAATAAAAACATTTCATTAAAAATTAAACATAATAATAGGAAAACATAAAAAAAATACATAACAAAGAAAAAAACTTAAAGTTGGGGGCGCAACAATCGCCATGCCTCGACATGTTCGAAATCGTTGCTGTATCGAACCCCATACTCATACTGAGTGAATTCGATAGCCAACTCTTCATCAAGCTCCGGGTCTTCGGTAACTTGTTGTTCGTATATGGTGTTCCACCTCTCACATTTGATGTTGAGGTCGCCCCACTTGAACTGGAGCTCACGGACGGTCTTGGTGGTGTTGGTGCCAATGTGTTCAACGAAGTCGCTAAACACCCGAGCCCAAAACCCCTCCGGGGGGAAGGCTGACCCATCGTCCCGAGGGGGAAGAAGTTGAATTTTCGGGTCATTCGAGGCGTCCTTGTGGCAGACCACAAGGGCCATCTCTTCCTCTTCGGTCCATGTGATCATACTTTTGGCGGGTGTGTGTTTTTTTAGTTTTGATCGTTTGTGTGAGTTGTAAGTTTTAACCACGGTTCTTCTATTTATATACAAAAAATTTGCACACGGTAAATAATGCGACGGTTTCCAAAGCCGTCTCGGGAACCCTCAAAGAATTTGCACACGGCTTTGAACCGTCTCTGGAACCGTGAGACGTCTCAAAGACGTCTCGGGAACCGTGAAACGACTTTGAGTCGTCTTGGGAATCGTCTCTGCAATGTGTATAAATACCTCATTTCACTTCACAAAATTTGTACCCTCTCTCAATCATCTATACTAAACCTTCATCAAACCTTACAACTTTCCGATCAATGACATTTTTATTTTTAAATCCTCCACTTTTCCAACCGAAGCCGACCGGCTTACGAATATATTGTCCGGTTCGATTATACTTGGATCGTTGTTACATCTGCGTACAGCTACTTGGATCGTTGTCGCATCTGCGCGTGGGTTAACCCGTGTAGAATGCATCGATGATGTGGTGGTCTACATTATTGGCAAGTTCGATTCTTTGTCTATGTAGAGCACATACACCATTCAAACAAGGTTCAAAGCAAGTAAATTTGGGAAGTAATTTCCCCTCCCCTAGTGCTAACTACTGTGGGTGATGTGTGCAATGGATAGGTCTCGGTCGACGACGTGTGCAACGAGTTTGTGTATTTTTCGTGTAATAGTTCAGTTTTTGTAATTGTTGTTGTGTTACAAATTGTAATATTGTAATATTTGGATTAATAAAAACATTAATATTTATAAAAACATAAATATTTTTCGTGTAATATTTCAGTTTTTGTAATTGTTGTCGTGTTACAAATTGTAATATTGTAATATTTGAAATTCAATTTGATTTGGTAGCAAACTCGGTTTTGACCGAGGTGGGTTTGATATGCCCTCGCAAGATGGACGGAAACTGAAGTGCCAACGTTTATAACCGTAAAATCTAATTCACAAAAACTGGAGTGCCATCTATAAACTGTAATTTATGATATATACCATGTATACAAAACTATTTTACACAAATCTACGTCAAAGAAGGTATTTAACGTGACTAAACCCTGATTCTTAATGTCTTATTGCTAGAAGTTCATGATGTTAAGAATTGACACTCTAGTTTTGATCAAGTGTCTACATAGACAGTCTACTTGTTCTTCAAGATCAAGGAGGTTCATTTCAAGATTGGTTAATCCCATTTGAATAGTCTTGACTTCTAATCCGCATGTTTTTGCTTCCTTGTAGCGGATGAGGGTTTGAAGTTGATCATCCATCTTCTTCACTTCACTTTCTTCTTGGCTTTGGTCACACTCCGCATTCTTGTTGCCTATCATCTTCGACACGAAAAACCACCCTTTTGCCTTTATTTGAGACCTTGATCCAATAAAGAAAGTCAAAATGGCTTCAAACAAGGCCACACTCTTTATTTTCATTTCCTTTAGCTTGCTAATGTTTGTTATGGTTCTGTTGTCTTCGTTCACCGAGGAAGAGTGTTGCTTCTGCAAGCTAGAAAGCGATTTGGCGATAATCTTCTTCAGTTTTCGCCTCTTCTCTAAATACTCCTCCACCGAGGTTGTCAGCCCATGTTTATCACCTCTTTTTCGTCGAAGATTTGACTGGAGTTCAATCACAGAGTTCATACACATAGAGAAGATGTCCTTGGTGATGGTACAAAGATCTAAAAGCCCAACAAGTCCATCTAAAAACTTGTTCAGCTCTTCTTTGTAGGAGCTTTGAGCTAAAGACCGTTGAGTGCTTTCCAATATAAGGAATGACTGAATTGATTCATACATATCATTCACAGCACGTAGGTTATCTGCTATGGATGATGATGATGATGATGAACAAGACGTCGTGGCGTCTAAGGAACTATAAAACTCGCTAAATACGGATTGTTGGTTTGATGTTGATGGTAAACTGATGGATCGAGCATGAACATGAACTTTTGTGTTTGTAGAAAATGTAGCCATCTCTTCTAAGAACTTAAAGGTGTTAATTTGATTTGGATTTGTTGTGTTTCTCTGATTAGCAGCTTGGTTATATATACTTGAGCTTAATGTGATCCTTAATAAATTATTTTAATTGATACCCATCGATGTCTATGCAATATTGTCTCCCTCCCATGCATATGCACAGCTCATTTGTGATTATTTTATGCACTACATGACAATTCACCTGCCTCATGAACATGCTATCCAAGCGTGCATTGATAAATTAATCCAAACATGAATGGCAACAGCTAGCTGGATTCGGATTTCATGGATCTATAATCTTTTTCTCTCAATTGTAATGAGGTGTAATTACTTACCATGTCTCCTGCTCGCAAGCAACCATTGACAATATCTGAATCAATGCAATAAATAACTAGATAGGTATATTTCGATGTGTGGAAACAATATTAGATGTCTCACAGAAAACTTATTACTTTTCTAGATGTACGTTGTGCCTTGTATATGCAGCATGACATACTTGAGTGTAATATAGCCATATATTTGCTTTATGTTCATTCTTTGATCGGTATCAATCAGTAAATCATCTTTGATGTTGCATCGATCTTGAAAACTATTTGTTCCTTGGTTCCCTTTGATCTTCATGAACCTTTGCTGATCGTTAACTTTTTCCATGACAATGTAATTCCATCTACCACAAATGAGAGATGCTTCAAACACTAGTTTATCTAGGGTTGTAAACAAACTAAACGTTCGGCAGGAGGTTCGTTTATGTTTGTTTGTTTAATATATGAACGAACACGAGCAATAAATTTCGTTCGTCAACTAAACAAGCAAAGGTCTCGTTCGTTCGATTGCGTTTTCGAACGTTCGACAATGTGTTTGTTTATGTTCTTTAGTTAAAAGTTAAAAGTTTTTCAGTTTCTCTATTAAATTTTATTTCCACCTAAAGGTTAATTATTTTCCCTCGTAACTTTTATTTCTGTCCTAAACTCCAACCCCATTGGGCCCCTTATAAAACTAATTGTTTAAGTAAACTTTTTGTCATTCTTGTATTCCTAAAAGACCATTCTTTTTTACTTTGTCTTACTAAACTACTGAAAAACCTTAATATTTTGTTTTGATTAATTACTAGGCAATTTAACTGCATAGTTATTATACAAGTTTATGTACTCTTATCTAATTAGTACGTTTTCAAGAAATCGAAGATGTACAAAGAATTTAGGGAAGTTGGGCATACAAAAATCAAAACATTGTTTAGGGATAATTATCATCATCATCATACTCAGTTAATCCCACCTATAGCAAAGCTAAGATAGGGTCTGAGGAGGGTAAGATGTAGACAGTCTTACCTCTACCCCTAAGAATAGAGTTGTTGCTTCCAGTGAGACCCCCGGCTCGATGTGGTTTGGTATCAAGCCTTGGACATAAGGCACATAACACTTAGCAATCGGGACAAACCCGATCGGTGCATGTACCCCTTTGTCTTTTGGTTATCAACGCCACCACATGATGCATGATTAACCGTCCGTCGTTTTTAACGTTATTTTCACGAAATTAGTAAAATAACGTTAAAACTAGTGCAACTTTACTTTTTCCCACCGAGGGCCACACATATATACATTATATGCGCACACATATATACATTAGGGATAATTGTGAACTTATGAATTACGATTATCATGTATTCATGCTAAAGTAATTTTGGATAATTATGTCCAAGTATAATTTGACTTATCCTTAGCGGATGTACTTAGGAAAGTAATGATTAAAGGGGTATTAAAATGGGTTAACCATTATACATTCTTTGAAGGGCCATTATGATGATGATAATGTGACGAAAAATGCCACTTAGGGGTCGTTAACCATTACCCATGGTCTAACAATGTTTTTTTAATTAGTTTCATATTAAATGTTTGTTTGTTTTCAAACCCCGTGTTCATGAACACAAAACAAATGAATTTTCTTAACATACAAACACAAACATTTGGTTCGGGTTCGTTTACAGCCCTAAGTGTATGTCAATAATCTGTCAAAAGAAGAGCCGTCTGGAAAAGGGTGTAGGTGAATGAAGAAGTCATTGATAGATCTCTAATGTTTACTTTCCTACAACTTTCAGTTAAATCGACTCGCAGAGAGGAGCATCCCAACTGCAACCTAACATGGTGCCTAAAAAGCATATCTTATCCCGTTATACAAGCTTGTAGTTTTAAGATCAAACTGCATGCTAGATTGACGAAAATGTAGATGAGGACCCAAATTAATTACCATCTAACTTCATAGACATCTATGCCTTAACTTCAAAACCAAGCAGACTCTTGAACAATACCAAAAATGAGGATTACACAATCTAAGTATCACAATTTGTTAAACATGCGTGTATTTATAATTACTAGAATTTGTAACATAAATCAAGTTCCACTTCAAATTAAAAATCTACAAAATTTTGGATTCGTCTTCTTAAGATACTGAAGCAGGTTTCATGGTTTTGAGGCCAAATAAGTTCTCAAATAACTTGGGAGCCATTGGAGGTATATTCATGGGCTCAGGAGCCATAAAATTCACAATCTTCTCATGAATATGATACCTGAAAATAAAAATCAGATTTCACAAACTTATAGATAAATATGTAAACTAGTCTAGCGAGTCAATTGTATATTAAACTTCAACCAGAACTTACGAATGGCAATGGGCCAGGTTTTGGTAATCCCATCCCCATACCCAATTGTAGAACCCGCTGAGTTCACATGCTTCCCAACAGGTATCATTAATGACTCACCCAAAAGTTATCCCTTGAGTTCTCATAACCCAAAATGCAATCGTAAACTCACCCAAAAACTGACGTGACACATCACATACTCAACACAAGTAATAGTTCTACTTTTTTAATAATTTCAAGTTTCTAACATCAATGATAGTTTTTATATTATTAATATAGTAGAAACCCTTATGAGATCGCTTTTTGAGTAATCAGGTGGTATCACCAAATACCATACCCCTCTTATACCAATGAAAACGTTTATAAGTAATCCCGTACTAATCACGGATATTTCAGATTTTCCCTGTAGGGTTTCAGGTTTTTCTGCCATCCTATTAACATGCCTCGAATTTTGAAAATAATTAACATCTTCAGATATATTTTCATTTTTTTCAGCATTACTTAACATGAATAAATAACTTAAACCTGTGAGAAAATTCATTAATGAGCAGTACCTGATCTTTCGGCTTTTAGAAGCACGCCGATCAACAATTTTGCGTTTTTTAGTTTGTAATCTCTTCAGAGCATAAAATGCAGTCTCTGAGAATAACAAAACCAAAAGAAAACATCACCAAATTGACAACCCACAAAGCTTTAATGAATGAATTCATCAGTGGATAACTAATATAACAAAAACAAAGTAGAATATCAAAATTCAATAGGTTTCTTACCGGATGATCCCGCATCAACAGTTTCAAAAAATTCTCTCAGCAGTTGTTGATAGAACTCAGAATCATCAAGTAGTTCAGGATCACCATCAGCATTAATTGCCTAACCAGAACCACAGAAAAAAGGCATTAATCTACATGATTTAGTGTAAAGAACCAACATTTCAGATCATCATCAGTTGTAAATTGCAATAATAGAAGTTGACTCCGTCAAATTGACTTGATAAATTATTTTGGTTAAATTCAAGCAAGAAGTTAGAAGTGGGTAACTAAATTAAACTGCCACCACATAACAAGGAATCAAGAAATTAGATATAAGGCTAGCCCTCTTGGGATCAATATAAAATTTGAAAGTATTAAGGTAAAACTTTGAGTTACTACATACCTCATCCTTATTTAGAGTTGAGTCAGAAACCTGCCAATGACACGGGCAATAAATTGAATTAGCTTGGACAATGAAAACTAAACCAAGAAAATGATATAAGATAGGTAAGTTTACTACTCCAAATTAAGTACTTTCACATATTATGGAGGTTGTGGCATGTGACTCAGGGCAAAACTGCAGGGATTGGTTAAACTAATCAAGTGTTTAAAATACCATGACTAATTGTAGACATAAATCAATATCATCATTAACAAGTGGCTAGAATAGAAGTTTTGTATTTTCTTTGTGTAATTTGATAATCAATTTTTTAGCTACTTGTACTTCAGCAATAAATGGTTCTAGAGGCTACGGACGATAGACGTAAAAGAGAGAGGGAGAAGAGAAGAGGCTGCAGACGCGGCGAGGAGAGAGAGGCCTTGCAGTCCTGGGAATGGACCAGCCGTGGAAGAAGGCAGATTCTGTGACAAGGGAGAAGAAAAGAAGTGGCGTAGTCAGCAGGGGAGAAGAGAGAACAAGGGTCGTCTGTGGGGAAGAAGACGGGCAAGGTAACGTGGGAGGTCAGCCGGCCTCTCGCGTGGCAGATGATCTAAGTAGATTAGTAAGTGCGGTTGGTATGTATGAAGGAATACAGTGAAATTAGTTACTTTTACATCTGTTTGGTTCCTGAGTTTTCATATTATCAATAAAATTTAAAAAAAAAAAAAATTGGTTCTTTTCTACGGTTTTAATAAAAACTTAATGAGAACACAGGCAATTTTATTCAAAGTTGGCGCAACAGAAAATAAGAAATGTTGAAAACTTCACGAGACCTAAATGAACAACAAATTATGAACTTACATCGCCAAAAACTGGAACAACAGATCTGCTTTGCTGCATCCCTTTTATCATTCTACTCGGGTCCCGCAGGTATGATGCAACTTGTTCACTGATGTTCTGAAAGATAGAAGTAATAAGGTGAGCGATGGCGCACATATTTAACGTAAGCAACCAAAAATCCCAGACGGCAAACCTGATTAAAGGCTTGAAATTTATTTTTCATGCCGGCAGCACCACTTGTCAACTGTGTCTTCCTCTGCCATTTATCCACTGACATGTTTCTAAAAGGAGTAATTCTGCATCACAACATCATCAATTACAAATTCAGTATGCAAAATACATTTAGTTGTGAAAAGTCATGATACAGATTTAGTCATGACAATTGGATTGACGCTGTGATGGCATAAAATATTATACAGAATATAAGTACCTAGATTGCATTTGAGAAATCTGGAACCATTCTTCATCTCCTTCAGTTGAGTTCAAGCTTTTAGAATATTGTCCAGCATCACCTTCTAATGAATGATTTTTTTTACGTTAATATCCAAATAAAACAACTATACAACAGCATTACAGTTAGTGTGAAATGTGGCGCATACCTTCAGTTGCATCCATGATTGACGGGTTATTCTCAACAAGCGTCTGTTAATAAAACTGTTCATTAATACACAAACCTATTCAGGAATAAAGATAATTATAACCATCTAATCTAACCTCCTGCAATTTAAGAATAGAATCTATGGTTTTCTTAGTTGAATCAATTAAGTCTGAATAGGCTTCTTTAACTTCTTCACTGGAATTGCAGAAAGCAGACCGAATTGGCTCCTGCAGAAAATTATCATAATTTAACTTGATGATTCAGAATCATACACAGAGATGTTATAAGGATATAAAAACTTATGATTTAAGGCGAACCTGTGGAAGTCGATTCGAGGTTGAGAATGACTTCTGTAGCAAGAATCTGAACTCAAGAGTTTTGTCCCAGAGAGCCTGGACAAATGTCAATAATATGAATTAATCCACAGGACCACAAGTAACTAACAACAACAACAACAACAAAAAATCTGTAAATTATTAATATGTGAAAAATATGGTTATAAATATTATATTATTTAAATGGGAATCTAATTGTTTAATTATAATCATTTAAAGGGTTGTATGCATAAATTACATTTTGGGCGAGTTTCAGTGTGTTTCTCTTTAGGCTAAATATTTTGATTTTACTCATATTGCAAACTAAAGATATAATCATAAACATCATCTAAATTGATCCAGTTACTAGTAAATTTTCCAAAATTGCCACGTGTACACGTACTTAATACCTAGCCTCAAATCCAATCATTGCTAGGTTAACAACCATATGAAACATTAGTAAAAATAACTTTATGGGATGCAAAACACGATAAAAAGATTACATTACAGTATACGAGACAATCTTCCTAGAATAGGGAATACATATCAAATCAACAATTTTCGAGAGCACATACCCTTTGATTTTTTACAGCTTGACCTTTGAGAATGTCATCGTCTTGGTCATGTCTTATATTTCTGAAAAGGTCTCTGCAAAATTCACAAGAAAAAAAAAATCAAAAGAGATTGAATGATTCGGATCTCAAATTATTTATCGACTTCAAAAACCAAAACCGTTTGGGATATGTTTACACGATGATCAAAAAGTGTAAAGAAACATAACACTAAGAGATGGCAACTAGGCGGGGTGGGTAGCAGGCCAGAACAATTACCTTTTAGTGCAAACTAAAACGGTTATAATTGAGTTGAGCCAACCCACAAACAAACTTTATATGTATTTAACGTGTTAAGTTAACTATACAAAAAGCTATACTATTAGAATAGCAATCTAACCTTTCTACTAAAACAGTTTATGTGGTTTTGTGCACTTGTAAAACATTATTTTAAGCCCGTGTTCTCATGGTATATCGTTTAACTCGAACCAAGTGGCATCGTTAGAGAAACAAACATAACCAAAATCAACCAATATACAAGTAAACCAACTGAAATCGACGCCTCTATATAAAACCAAAGACCGTCGTGATTCACATAACCAAAGAAGCTTACTGTTCTTTGTTTTGAAGATCTTTATACTCCTTCTCAAGTTCTTCCATATCAGCATTGTTGTTGTCTTCTATTTTCATGCCCATACCATCCTCATCTTCGTCATCATCATCATCTTGCTCATCACTCTCGCTTTCATCCTCATCCTCACCAATAGTACCATTCCCAAAAACATCATCCTCGCTATCCATCTTTATCATAAAAAATGCACTTTTATTATCAAATTTCCAATGTAACAGATAGTGTGTATATATATAAATAGTCAAAACAAGACAGATGCAATAATAAGATTGTTTTACATTAACATTATCCAATTCAGAGTCATAATCTTCTTCACTGTCACTACCGTCGTCTCCATCCGCCTGCAGAATAAAAACATATAGTCAGGCAATCACTTAATGTCATGGAGAACCGATTAAAAACAAAATCAACCAATCAAACCCTAACAAATAAGATAAAGCTAATACTAAACAAAATTAAATAGTTCTATAAACATTAAAATAGAATTAATGAAGGTTATAGAATAACTTACATTCTTAATAGGCTGAATAATATTATCATCATCAGAATGAATGTCTGTGTGTTGTAGTTTTTTCATTTTCTTTGAAGATTTGGCCATATTTGCACAAAAATCCAATCTGCAAAACATAATAGTTTATAGGGTGTAGTGGAAGAAATATAGTATTAAACCCTACCTTCAGTTTGGGTAACAAATTAAATTACGTTGAGATACAAACTTACCGCTGGCCGGAAGGAAGACGCCGACAGTAGGTCACAAGGGATGGATGGGGGCAGGAACAACTGATGAATCAACAACAAGGATGGGAGAGGGTTTTTGGCTGGGTTTTTATTTATTTAGCTTTTTTTATACAAGGGTAGATTGGTAATTATAAGGTTAACAGGGATGGCAATCAAACCCAAACCTGAACCCGATGGGTAAATCCGAAACCCAACATTTGGGACGGGTTTGGGGTCGGGTAATTGGGTATGGGATTAGTTTTTATTTTTTTCATGGGTTTGAGACGGGTATGGGATCTGATGATATACCCGTTTACCCGACCCAATTACCCGATAAAGTATACTTGTTTACCCGATTAAATACCCAATATAATTTCTTATATATCTTTTTAAATATGTATATCTAATTGTCCATCTATATTGCTACCTTGTGCTAAAAATTACCAAAAATTAGTGTATACTATTTGTTATCTATGTCTTTGAGTGTTTTTATATGATTTAAGTATTTTATATTTATTCATTGTAATTATTTACATATATATTTAATAATGCTAAATATAATTTGTTAGTAGTTACACAATAGATACCCGACAGGTTTTTGGTCGAATATACCCATGGATAAGTTTTAAAAATTAATGGGTATACCCGAAGCTCGCGGGTATACCCGATACCCGATGGGTAATTACTCGACACAAACCCGACGGGTTTGGGACAAATATACCTAATCGGGTACGGGGTTGGGATTACCTAAACCCGTCCCAAACCCGACCCATTGCCATCCCTAGGTTAGGAACTAGGAGTGTTTGTTTCAACTAAAAAATGCATCTGAATTGTTCATTAAGCTTTTAACCATTCAACTAATAAGGGGTGTTAAACTATTCAGACCTTCTTAATGATTCAACACTTAATCAGACAGATCCTAGTGTTTTTAAATATTCCGAATTAGACATAAAAAATTTTGGGTTGATTTGACGTTTTTAAGACTTTGTGGCTCGCTTCTGGCCACAACTTTATCCTTTTATATTACGCTATGTTAGCGCCTACTTGGCACCTTGATAAAGATGTTGGTCGCTCACCTGATCATGTTGTGATAGAGGTGAACAGTGGCTTTATCTAGTTTTTTTAATTTTATTTTATTTTTTTTGGCTTTCTAAATTTGTATAATTTGTAATATTAATACGAAAATAAACTTAACTAAAAATGTTAGATTAATGTTTACAAGAATACAAAATATAAAAAACTAAAACTAATCTAATACAAGATCATCGGAACGTCTAGCCCATAAATGCTCGACTAATTCATGGCGAAGGTTTCCGTGTATCTCACGATTCTTGATATTGTTTATGTTGTCGAGTTTTTTTAATATCAGCGATTGTCGGTTGGGCACGTGGGATATCACCTTAGTAATTTCGACATATAGCCATGCCTTGTTCCTCCAATATCATGCTATGTAGAATAATACAAGTATAGACGATGTCCGTTATCCTCTCTCGTGTCTAAAACCTTATTGGGTTGGCAATCAACTGAAATCTTTTTTTTTTAGAACGTCGAACGCTCTTTCAATATATTTTCTTGCCGACTCTTGTTTCTTTGTAAAGTATTTGTGTTTGTCTTCAAGTTAAGACGAGTAAGCTTGAACAAGTGCCGTCCATCGTTGTAAACACCATCGACCAAGTAGTAGTCATACTTGAAATTTACGTTATTAGCATAAAACGATTGGGCGGCTCAACCCCGTCGATGAGGTCATCGAATACAGGTGATTGGTCGATAACATTTAGGTCGTTATTTGACCCAACAACTCCAAAAAACGCATGCCAAAACCAAATATCATGCGAGGCCAACGCTTCAAGTATAATACTCGGCCCAAAGTGATCACCTCGATGAAACTGACCTCGCCAAGCCGTAGGACACATAGCCCAACCAACATGCGTACAATCAAAACTACCAAGCATTCCGGGGAACTCATGTTTTTCATCGTGAACCTCGTATATGCGTTCGATATCATACATTGTTGGTTTACGCAAATATCTTCGTGAGTAAATAGATATGATCCCTACGCAAAGATATATATTTTAAACGATATTTGAGAATAAAAGTTTAAACAATATGTGGAAGGTAAGTAAAATATATATATAGATATATACCTTGGCAAAAAAAATAAGCGCCCCGCGCGTAACTTTTTCGAACATGGCAATATACTCATCTATTGCGTCCGACGAAAACCCATATGCTAGTTGCCGAAGAGCGGTTGTACATTTTTGTACGGAGGTGAACCCTAGTCGGCCTCTTGCTTCTTCTCTTTGTTGAAAAAAAAGGATATCGCTCTGACAAATTGTTTGATCGGCGCATGAATAATTGTCTGCTCATTCGAAATCGTCGCCTAAAATGTTTTTCATTGTACACTGGCTCCGGGCTAAAGTAGTGTCGTATCAAATTTCGTTTGCTCCTTCTCTATCATGATCAAGCGGTGGTTGTCTAGTTAGTGTGGGTTGCCTTCGCCTTCGAGACCGGGCCATCAAGTAATCAATCGTTATCCTTCCCATTTCCATAAACAAATCGTCTTCTTCAGACGAGTCGGACGAAGAAAAATCATTCCATACCATAGCCATTTGTTGAGAGTGAAGATTGAAAATTTTTTTGATAGTTTTGATTTGAATTTTTTTTCAATCTTTCCAAATATATCAAGAGTGGCCAACAGTGAGCCAGCCAATGATCATATTTGACTGTCAATGGCTACTTTCCATCCGCTACCACACGCGATTGTGGTAGCGTCGCCTCGCTCGCGAAATCATTAAAGTTGGTGTGTTTTGATGTTCGTGAGCCACGTGGACAATGTGGCCGTTTGCGCCTGATCGCTCGCGGACCACAACACACAGTCTAATAAAGTAAGATTTATCACGTAATAAAATAAACACAATAATGAAAATAATATCATTATTGGAAATTAAAAACACATAAATAGTCTTTACAAAAAAGTAAAGCATCATTTGACAATCCTTTAGCAAGTCTAACTAAAGTACTCAGGGTATTTTGATAAGGAGTTTTTAAGAGTTTTAAGCTATAAGCTTTTAAGAAAAAACTCCTACTTAATAAAAAGTTTTGTTTGGTTGAAGGAGCTTGAAACTTTTAGGTCAGGAGAAAAAACTCTATTTTGAAAAGCTACTAGTACTAGCGTTTAAAAAAAAAACTCATATTAGCTACAAGCTTTTAATGAGTAAATGACACAAATACCCATTCTTTAATAAAAAAAAAAAACATACATACAAAAACAAGTTTTTAGTTAATGCCTATTTTGGTCTTTTATACATTTTATTAAAAGCTTCAGCTACTTTGCCAAACACCAAAATATAGTTAAAAACTACAGCTTCCAGCCAGCAACTTACATTTTCCAGCTACCAGCCACTAGCTAGTTTTGCCAAACATAGCTTAATCGGATTCTATGTTTATCTATTTGTTTTCCAAGGGTTATATGTATAAATTGAGCTTGTTTAGGTAGGTCTTCCTATTTTTTACTTGTTTTGTTGCGAAAACTATTCATTTACCAACATGAGTATTAAATATGCCGATCCTATATCAACACTATACCAATTCACTCACGAATGGCTCATTTTGTCCACATTCCTTAAACATGTAACGATATAAACAATTCACTCCATTCTATTACACCAACATCTATGCGTGGAAGACAATGCCATGTTGGTTGTAATGGTCCTCTAAGCAAATATGCTCATCTATTTTCATTTTTTCTACTTGGGTGATAAGATGGAATTGGGTTTCTTTCAGAATAATCAAGGGAAAGATCATTCAAATTTATTTTTGAGGGTTTAGTACTTAAAAATGATGATTGAAGGTTTGGTAGTTGTCTTTGGTAAAAGCTCTAAATGTTCATAACTAGCATGTAACCGGCGCGCGTTGCTGCGCGCTAACGGGTATAAGCCCGCGCATTGAGATGGGGATGCAATGGGAATTCGGCTAGTATTGGTTTTGTTGCGTACAACATTGGCACACGCTGTGGGCGAAATAGAACCAAAAAATTAAGTTGTAATATGACAAAATCATTTGTAAACGTGTTTGGTTTGTTGTGGTGGGTTGATAACATGGCTAGGATCTCATCTTTCACCGACGTTAAACCCAAACCAGTATTTATGTCCCTGCTATATACACCCATTTTATCTCATTCATTTCCACATTCTCTTCCCCAATATAAAGAAATCCTATACACGATCTAACGGCGCAAATCTAATTTTAGTGTATATAGGCACCGGTAAAGTACAACCTCACAATTGTCATGTCGTCTAAGTGTTAACAGTGCATTCTCCGACAACCGACGTTACAGGTTATGGTTGTAGCGAGGTTCGGCGGCGTAGGTAATCATGGGCTGACGAAACATCCTGGATAAACGTGGATTATTTGACTTTGGACAGTGGCACAATCTGGTCAAACGTGGGCAGGCGACAACGATCGTGACGAAAATTTGTCGCCGTTCATGACGATGTGTTTTGGTGGGAAGCAGGTCTCAAATGTTTCATGTTTGGGTTGGTTGGATACTTGTAGCAGCAAATGAAAAGAAAAAAAAAAGAGAAAGACTCATGAACCAACAAAACAAAGACACATGAACGAATGTTAAAAAAAAAAAAAGGAAAACTCTAGAGTAAAAAGGTGATATTTTGAGTGAGAGAGAGAAAGAACAAAAAATGATGTCAAATATAGAGTGAGAGAAAGACACACAGGACATATTTGCCCTTGAGAAAACCATAAATTACAAAAATACCATATTACTATTCCTAAGCACCCATAAATGTTATATATAATAATACCTAAATATCACATTCGAGTTTCACCAAATTAACAAAATATATTCATCAATTTAATATAACTATTCAACTTTCAACAAATCATTCTATTTATGTCTAATTCAAATTTACATTTCCGTATAATCGTTCAACTACTAAAGTTTCAACAAATTAACAAAACCTATTTCTCATATAATGATAGAATATAATCAAAGAAAAGTAATGAAATTGAAAATTCTACCTCACGAAGACATGGAACGTGGAACAAACTTGAAGTGAATCGTGACGTGAATATGTGGGAGAGTGGTGGACTGGCAGCAACCGATAGTTTCAAAAGAGGGGGAGTGCCGGAGTTGGGGTCATCGGTAGTCGGGTTGGAGTTGGACTACATGTGTTGTGCATCGTGCGTGTTATGTTTGAATGGTAGAGTGGGGGTCGATGGGAAACTCTGATTTAGGTTTCTACATTATTGAAAGGAAACTTAAAAAACATGTCTTTGGCAAGAATCGAACCCAAAACTTGTTGTTTAGAATTAGGAAGCCTTAACCATGGAGCCTTCAAGAGTTTTGTGTTGTGGGTTCATACATATAATCCATGGGGTCATCCCATTTTTTTTTATACACACTCCTTACTAAATATTTGAAATCGTGAAAATTCACCTGAGCTCACCCTTCAGTAGATAAGCCTGCCCCTAGTTGTTGGTTTGATTAAATTTGACCGCTGGGACACAATAAAAAGTTTAACCTGTTTTAATTAAATTTCTCTATTCAATTTTTTTTATACTTCTACATGGATGATAATGAAAATTTAGACATTCCATCCACCGGGCAATTACGATGATGTATTCTCCACCGGTAGTTACCTTTCATTTTGGATCAGAACATGTCGCATAATATTTTAACTTCTTTTATTCATTTTGTTGTAATGAGCCTTAGAACAAGTCATGTAAGAAAGGGTTCGGGTCAAAATAGTTTCGGGTCAGAAGAGGTCACGTAATATATAATATTTATCAATTAGTTGAGTTTAATATTTTAATTTCAAATTTCTTTTACTCATTTTTCTTTTTAGTAATACACATTTATCGGGCCAAGTTGGCAACAATGTCGTGTCAAAACATGTTAGTAGCGGCACCAAGTTTTAGCGAAAATTGGTATCAATATTTTTAGTATCGTGATCTATTCAATACGTTATAGTATCGAGCTCATTCCTACATTAGATAGGAATATAAAAAATACAAAAAATACATTAGATAGGAATATAAAGAAAGAATAGATATCAGACTCAGGGGCCAACTCCATCATTTTTAGAAAACACACTAAAATCATAACCCATTACCCTATTAAAATGTGCCTCACATACCTCAACCACTTCTCTCCACTGCCCTTTTTTGACTATTACACCCCTCCCCTATCAATATCATCACACCATCCATCTTCTCCCTCACCCTAAAAAAAAATGCACAACCTTCACTGATCCACTGATCACCAACACAACAACAATGGCAGATTCATCAACCCAAACCCAAACCCACATCCCATCTCCACCATCTTCTCCCTCAGTACCCATAAAAAGTAAGTCCCTTTTCACCCACTATTTCTTCTCCAAGTCCCTCATCATCATACTTGTTCTCCTTGTCTTCCACTATTTCCCTTCACAAGTCCCTGACATGTTCAAAGACACCACTCTTATCAACAAGCTTTGGGACCTTATTTACCTTTTTGTCATTGGCATTCTTGTTAGTTATGGCTTGTTTAGTAGAAAAGCAGATAGTCTCCATTCTTATGATAATAATAATAATAATAATATTGTGGGAAATGAAAGTTATTTATCTGGGATTTCTCAAATTTCTTCAATTTTTGAAGATGGGAATTTGTATGGCTTTGATGAGAAACCTTGGGTTGAGGGTAAGAAGTTGAAACAGTGTTTTGTAGGAGAGTCTTTTGTGGTTATTAATGATGAAAAATTTGTTCTTGACCAATTGAGTAGTGGAAAGAAAACATTTAGGCAAAATCTTGGATCTAAAAGTTTGGATTCTGCTGTTGGGAAATCAGTTGTTCAAGATTCTGATTCTGATTCTGATTGGTTTAAAGAAAGTAAAAAGGGAAAGTTTAGGGGTTTGATGCCTGTTAAGTTAGAGGAAAAGTTTAAAGAAAGTGGGAATGATTCTGATTCCGATTCTGGTTCCGGTTTTGGTTTGGATTCTGGAGTGAGATTTAAGCGGCGTTCTAAATCGATGAGGTTGGAGAAACATGATGATATGTTTACTAGTGAAGGGGATGAAGGTGGTGTGTTTGATTTTGAAGGTGTTAAAACACAACCGGTGAGATTTGGGATGCCGTCTAAGATTAGGAATTTATCGGAAAAAGAAGAATCTAAAGGGGTCGAGGCGGTGGAGGTTGGTCATAGGTACAAGAAGTCGTATGTGAATGGTGAAAAGTCGTTTGTGGAGTCTAAACTTCAAGGGTCTAATATTGGTGGTTATTCTGAGATGAACCATCAGATAAAGAAGAGTCGTTTAAGCGCGATGGATACTGTGAAAGATTACGATGGCGCATTGGATGGAAGTTTGGAAGAAATTGTGGATGATTTTGGGAAGATTAAGGCTGATGATGATGGTGCGTTCGATTTGAAAAATGACAAAGAGTTTGTCAGGTCAAAGAGTCAGTCATCTAGCGTTGGTGCATCTTCTGAGACGTTGAAGAGCATGTTAAGAAAAGAAGAGAAAGCAGACGTTTCAAGTTCCATACCTAAACCTGCGACCAATGTCAATAACTACAAAAGGGGTAAATCGGTCAGAACAAACAGATCAAAAGAACAAGTTCTTGAATCAAAAGTTAACATGTTTCATATTCAAACTGATGATGATAAAGTTGAGGCACAATCAAAGTCGGGAACGGATGAAATGGATGTGAAAGCGGATGAATGGAGTGACGCTGAGCCTCATTCTGGCGAGGTTGATAGGAAAGCAGAGGAGTTTATAGCCAAGTTCAAAGAGCAAATTCGGCTTCAGAAAGTTGCGTCTGCTAGGAAATTAAACCTGTTATAGGTCACTCGAGGTAACATGTAGCCGTCTGTCTCACACGTGAATTTACTTTAGTTTCTTGATGAAAGCAGGGTTTATGTTGCAAATTATGAAGCATCCTGCAATTTATAGGAAGCAATTTATCATGTTTTATAAAATTAAAGTTTTCTAGGATCATTTCCATAGTGTCTGATACACTTTGCTTACTGTAAAGTTTATCATCATGCATTCATTGATTTGTGTTCAGAAATGGGGATTTTGGCCAGAACTAAAAGATGGATGAGCGTGTTGTTCTCGCCGGGTAGCATGACCTGCAAACTGTTCTAATTGGATCAGATTTCGTAGAAACGAAAGAAAATCAATTGTAACTTGGATTAAACCGTGTGATGCATGGCCGGCCCTTAATAGGGGCGGCGTGGGCGACGGCCCCAGGCCCGAAAATCCCGAGGGCCCGAAGTTTTTTTTTTTTTTTTTTAAGTTTTTATATATATATTTATGGGTTGTGGACTACTGTGATCATTTTTTTTTTGAACATTTACCCAACTAATAAGGCCCAAAATCATTAAATTTTTATACCTATCAAAGCAAACCCAACCCAAAACTAGGGTTTAGAAGCCCAAAGGGTTTACCGTTTATACAACCGACGCCGAACACTCTAGACTTCCAGCCGTGGACCCTGTTTTTTTATAGTAGATTTTATATATCATGATTGGGTTTAACTTATATGGGCCCGTAATTAATTGTTGTGGCCCCAGGCCTAAATTTTTTTTTACAGTTTTCGGAGACGGATGCATCACCTTAAAGTTTAAATAATCAACTTTAGTCATGTTAAAATATCAATACCTAAGTTGGGATTTATTTAAGTTACTGATGTTGGACAACAATTTGTGGATATTACTAGTTGGACTTGATAAGAGCACCAGCTTAACAAAAGAAGGGTGCACGCGAAATGTGGCATAATAATGGGTGACCACATTTCGCGTGCACCCTATGTTCGGTTCATTTAATATAAGTAGTGAGCCACAGAGTCCCTAACTTCTACCACAATACAATACACTACGCCATGACAGGTGGAGTGTGCGTTATTATATGAGTAGTGAGTAGTAACCATTTTATTATAGTAAATTTAAAACACCGATTTGTGGTTGAATAAACTTTTAAATATACACATACATCGATTCATTACACGGTTATAGTTATAACCACTGGAAATGGAAATGCAGAATAATAGTAAGAATCATGGTAAATTTGAGCGGTTATTTTAGTTGTGTTGGTAGTGGGCTTATGTGGGCTAGAGCATTTTTATTAGATTAAATTAAATATATAGTTTGATTGGGTTGTATATACTTGGGCTTTTTTATATTTGTTTTTGTTTGAGCAAGAAAGCTAGGAAGGGAGTGAACCTTGGCTTTAAGAGATTCGAGAGAGCTATTTTGGACTGGAGTGAACAACATACATAATACATAGAAGCCATATATTTATGTTTTCTCTAATTTCATAATTGCTCTGCTTCATTTATTGATCATTTGACATCTTATAAGGTTTGTAGAATGTATTATATTTAACATATGTAGAATCATGTCAATGAAGTGATGTCGACAACATTAGCGGAACCACCCGATCATATCTATCTCCACAAAGCAAATATGGGAAAACCCCGCTTGTGAGAATTGAACCCAAGACCAAATGATCCATAAGCTTGTTATTATTATTACTAGTTTTTATCCCGGGAGCGTCCCGGGTTAAAATATATAATATAACATAATAAAATATATTATTATTATTATTAATATTATTATTATTATTATTATTATTATTATTATTATTATTATTATTTTAAACAAATCTCTGTAATAAGTTATCATATTCAAATATAAAAAAAAAACGAATCTCTGCGCCGGGATACAAATATAGTGCCATTACAAATGAATTCGGAAGTTTGTAGTCGATCATTCTAAAAAGAACTAACATGAAATAAGAAAAAAAGTTAATTATTCAAATATCGAACGCATTAGTCTAAGGGTTGGTTATGTGATGCGTTAAAAAATTAATGGGTGCATGATCGGGTATGTAGTTCGGGTATTTGGGTATGCTGTTTTGGGTAATCAAGTCGGGTATCACCTAATCCCAGACCCGACCCAAACCCACAATTTTTTTAAACTAATCCCAAACCCGACACAATACCTGTCGGGTTACAAAAAATAGTCATTTTTTTCTCCGATTTTTATATAGCACTATGGTACTCGTTGGAAAGATAATAAAACGCTCGTTAATTTGGTGTAATTTTTTTCTTTAAAAAATCTCGTATATAAAAGATATTAACGTTTAAAAGTTATGGGAGGAAACACGAGAGATAAAATAATAAAGGTTTAATATTTAGATTTAGTAGATTAGATATTTAATAGATTAGATTAAAGATTATAATAGATTGGGTTAAATCATATTTATTTCTTTTTTTTTATTGGTTTAAAGTTGCCACATCACATCCTATATGGCATCTCTCAAAGAAGAGATTGCATAAGAGTATGACATGTAGGATTAATCCCTTTGCAATATATATATATATATAGATAGATATAGATATATAGATATAGATTATTAATTTATGATTATCACATTTAATTTCAAAATTCCTTTAAATGAGTATTAAATTTTAGTGAGAAGAAAAATACATTAACTCGCTGCTCACACCTAATTTATATATAGTACAAAACAAAGCAACTGAAGGTATGTGCTTTAAGTATATTTGTTTTGTATACAATCCTTGAGCACAAGGTTGTAGACTTTGAGGTTTAATCGCCCTGATACATATTTCACGTTATATTTGACCAGTAAGTTTTCAAGTTAGTCGATCAGTTGTCCTAAAATAGATATAGATATATTTATAATGACTTTTCAGCATATTTTTGAACAGAGCAAAAACCGCACATTACAAATTCTATACTTCTAGCTAGACTTATTAGAGTTTTATGATATGTTTCACGTTTTCATGAACGATAAAAACATTAACGTCATGATGCCTTCTATTTAAGAAAATCTTCTGTGTAGAAAAGGTAATATCTTTTTGGACATTTTTTATAAATTAAAAAGAAATAACTTTTTTAGTAATGAGTTAATAGTTTCTACAAAAGAAAATGTCATATCTATAAAACAAACAAATAAATTAAGCAGTATCAACACATACTTTAAAATAATTCATATAATAATATTTTAATATAAAATAACATAACTTGGAACGGGCATTTTGCGTCATGCGTTGCGTCACTCATGCCCCTATGTTTTTCATTAGTTATTTTTAATTTCAATTTGCATTATTTAATTTCTTGCATCTTTATTTGGTGACAACGAATTTATGATTTACGACAATGCATCAACTTAAGTTTCTATTTTAGTTTATAAGCTTTCTGTATTTTTATGTTATTCATTGACCTTGAAAAGGCCTATGACAGTGTGTCACGTAGATTAATTTGGGATAGTTTAGAGGGTAGAGGAGTCCCTGGGAAGTACATAGACGTAATTAAGGATATGTATGATAGAACTGAAACTAGTGTCCGGGCGTCGGTAGGAGATACTGATTCCTTCCCTGTGGAGGTGGGACTCCACCAAGGGTCTGCATTGAGTCCGTTTCTCTTTGCGGTATGGATGAGTTGTCTAAGTCGATTCAGAAGCCAGTGCCATGGTGCATGCTTTTTGCAGATGATATTGTGTTAGTTGCAGAAACTAAACAAATTCTGAATGCAAGGTTAGAGGAGTGGCGAGAAGCTTTAGAGGGAAGGGGTTTAAGGATTAGTCGCTCAAAGACGGAGTATCTCTATTGTGATTTCAGTGGGGTTAACGACGACGAGGACACCCATATCACTATTCAGGGTCAGGTTGTCCCGCAGGTAACTAGGTTTAAGTACTTAGGATCATTTGTTCAAAAGGATGGGGATATAAATAGTGACGTAACACATCGCATACAAGCCGGGTGGTGTAGGTGGAAAGCAGCCACAGGGGTATTGTGCGATAAGCGGTTCCCAAATAAATTGAAGGGGAGATTGTACAGGACCGCAATTAGACCTGCTATGTTGTATGGGACAGAATGCTGGGCAATCAAGAAGACGCACGCACGCAAGATGGAGGTCGCAGAGATGAGGATGCTTAGGTGGATGGGCGGGCACACAAGGCTAGATCGGATTAGAAACGAGGTTTTTAGAGAGAGGTTTGGAGTGGCTAGGATATCAGACAAGATAAAGGAAGGGAGATTGAGATGGTTTGGACATGTGAAGAGGAGAGGAACAACAGCGCCAGTTAGAGCAGTGGAAGCATGCGTTGTAGAGAGGAGAAGGAATAGGGGCAGACCTAAATTGACCTGGGATGAGCGAATTAGACAGGATCTCATAGAGTTGCACCTCTCTGAGGACATGGTCCAGGAAAGGAGTTCCTGGAGACGTAGGATTAAAGTAAGTGACTTTTGGGATTTGGCACTTAGGTAGCATATCCGGGTATTATGAGCCCTTATCTATAGGATTTCTAAACCTATTTTGATTCATGTGTCTATTTATCTTGTTTTCTTAAGTAATGTGAAACTTACTTGTGCTTTTCGTCCCGTTTACATGTCTCTATGATGTTCAATGTATTATATTTTTATGTACTATCTTACTAGCTTATTCCTGCATTTGGTCCGTTAGCCGATAGCGAAATATCCATGTGGTGCTTGTCCCTTTACTTGTATGCTTGCCTGTCTTCTGTTCTCTCTTTTTGAGCCGGGTGTCTCTCTGGAAGCAGCCTCTCTATCCTTTATGGGTAGAGGTAAGGTGTGCCTACATCTCACCCTCCCCTGACCCTACCAATAGTCTACTATTAGTGGGATATACTGGGTATGATTGATTGATTGATTGAATATTTTTATGTTATTGTAGCGTATTTATTTGTTTGATTGACTTTACTTATTTTTTTTATAGTGTTTTTATTAGTAAAAAATCAACAGAATTGCTGTTGGACAAAGATTAGGGGAATTAAAAAAAAAATCTGAATTCAAATTTCAATCAGAAATATTCGAAAATTCGTATTTGTATTATTCGAAGTTTTGGATTATCTGATTTTGAATATCCGAAAATCAGATAATCCAAAGTTTTAGATTATATTTTTAAATTTTTTTGGATAATCAAATTACCTAAATCCGAAATATTAAAGAACATCTATATTATATATATATATATATAATAGTTTTTATGTATACTACATATTTAATTCATACCAAGTTAATTCTAATCCTAAACTAACATAATACGCCGCTCCCGAATCTGAAATATTAAAAAATATAGATTGAATGTTTGTTCATGTTTGGTTTTAGACTTTTAGTATAAGAGGTAGGAATTTTTTTTTTTAGTTTTGGAATATCCAAATCCGTAAATTTGGATATCTGAAAGTCTGCTATTCGAAATTTCAGATTCGGATTCGGATCCTAATATTGAATATTCAAAATTTCAGATTATCTAATTTTCGAATATCCAAAATTCAGATAATCCGACTTTGAACACCACTAAGAGGGTGTTTGGGATTGATTTTTCAAAACAGCTTTTGTGTTTTGAAAAAGCAGGGATGAAGCTGCTTTTAGATTATTGTGTTTTGATAGCCTAAAAATTCATTTCAAAACTCAACCCAAAATATTAAAAACTGATTTTAATTAATATTACGTTTTTTTATTCAAAGATTTGACTTGATATTAATAATTCCATATGTTTCTTTTTTCCTATCCATAAATTAACCGAATCGTAGTTGGATTATTTATATTTTTTTAAAGACTTAGTTCACTGAAAATCCTTGTACAACCCTAAACTAACAATCTCAAGTTTGAATCTTTACCCACACACCGGTCTCTTCCTTGCTTAAGCTGAAACCAGCTAGAAAAGTAAAATAATTACAAAGCAGACATAATTAAATTGAATACAAGTTTTGTGAAAATACGTGACTCATTTATTTCACTCCATTTCGTGTTATCTATTTATTAATATTTAGAGGTAGGATTAAATACATAGTGAAAGAAAAAAATGGGAAGTTATGGGACTGGTATCAAATGGACTTCGATTGAACTCATTCAAGCGTCATTGGAACCGTTTCATTGAACCCTACGATCTTAGTTTTTAAGTTTTCGTCTTTTATTTTATTTTTAGCTTGTAGATTTTAAAATTTAAATTTGTGTCATGTCATTGTGTCTTTTATGTTACATTGTGTCTTTTCTTTATTTTCGTCATTGTGTATTTTTATGATTCATTGTGTCTTTTTTTCCAGCATTGTGTTATATTTATCGGTATTGTGTTATATTTTGTGGTCCATTGTGTCATATTTTATGATCTATCGTGTTTTTTTTTTTTTTTTTTTTTTGTATCTCTTCACACTTCTCATTTATTGTACACTTTGTGGGATAACTTAACCCTTAATTTTTAATTTATTTAAAGTTTTGTTAGTAATTTGTGGGTTATGATCAAATACAAGGTGAGAAAGAGTGTGATGCATTGATCTTAGATTTGAAGGGTTGAGGTTAGTTTGTTGAAAAAAATAAATAAATATCAAATTATAAGAAGGGCATAAAAGGAAAACTACATTTGTTGAATTTCTCATAAACAGAGAAATACTAGAAGATACATCTCTTTGAGACTCGAGAACAAAAAGGTGAAGAAAGACAATAAGAGTTTAAGGAAGCTTATTGACGATCTTTATGAAAAAGCTCCTCAGTTGAAAGAAGGAGAGGAAGATAAAGAACGTGAAGAAGAACTTGTTGATTTTGAACCGTCTAAATCAGAAGAAGAAGATGATGAAGAATTAGAACAGGATGCCGGTGATGCTCCTGAGAAGAAGGATGATGATGATAAAGATGGTTTTGGAGATGATTATGGAGATAACAGTTCTGCAGATGATGATGATGATGATGATGATGATGATGATGATGATGATGATGACGATGACGATGATACTGATAAATATAAGTGTGAAAAGAGAGATTCTAGTAAAGATGCAGGAGAATCAAGCTCGGAAGCTCCTGGTGGTAGCACTGATGATGATAATATTTTTTGGAATAAAAAGATCAGATCTTTATCAGATGAAGACAAGAAGTTATATCGTCAGATGTTGACTAAGAAAGTCTGGACGATTGAGCTTACAGGAAAGTTTCCAGAAATATTTGAGTCAGACGATATGAGATTTGAGCTTGAGTATAATGATCCTGATCTTGAAGATGGTGAAGTTTCTGCAGCTATATCAAAAGAGATACTTGAAGGATTGGCTAGACAAGTCAGTAAATCTCTTGAAGAGTTGATGAGTGATAACCAGATTCCTAACATTCATGAGAAAGAAGCAGGAAATCACTCTGATGATAGAGATGCACGAGTTTTTGAAGATGTTGAGATTGAGGATATTACCAGTGAGGAATATCCAGAGTATTTTAAAGATAAACAGGATTCTGCATTTCCTGAATTTTCTGAAGAAATGCTGAATCAATGAGAAACTTGCACGTGAAAAGAGTAAGACATTCGTTGATGAAGTCTTCAAGAATTCAGAAAGTCAGAAAGTGAATGTTGAACAATCTGATTATCTGAAAAGCTTGTTGAGAAAACTGAAAGAAAAAGAAGCCAACCGACCAAAGACTGAGATTCAGGGAGGTTTCTACAAATTTCACAATGAATTATTCAAAGGAAGAGCTCTCGGTTGGAAATACCTGAGACAGCTAAGGTGTGTTGCTGTAAAATGGGAGAAAGGAATTCTGTATTTCAACAGATTCCATGACATCAAAACACTACCTTACTAGGCTGTACGCGACATCTGCCGACATACTTTGTCAGGAGCAACTGTAAACAACGATGCAGTTGGATATTTTGCAGATCGCATGGCTAGAGAGAGCAGAACGAAATGGGACGTGTTCACTCCACAGTATCCTAAAAGGATTGTTCATAAGAAGATTAAAGATCAGATTATTGGGATGAACAAGGTGACTTTGAAGTATAAACCACCGATCGTACTGAAACATATTCCTTTGATGCCGATTCCACAGCACTTTTCAAAAGATTTCATGTGGTGGTACTATGATTGGAATACCGTAGAAGCTGTTATCTTACTGAAAGATGGGAGAGATGAGTTCAAGAAGATTCATATTTTGATCCGATGTGGTTGATCAATTGCTCACATGAAGACATTATTATGCTGTATTACAACCCAATCTATTATGAAGAGAAGGATAGCGAACAAGCTCTGAAATACCAAAGGGTGGTATGCTTGTGTTTCACTTGGGATGTCAATGCGGGATGTGACTACGACAAGAAACTGGGAAAGTTTGTGAAGATTCCAATTGAAAAGAAGAAATCTAAACCAACTTTCGAACCAATTATGACGAAAGAGCAGAAGAAGAACTTGCGTATTAAGTTGATGAACAAGACGCTTGATTACCAACGACAACAATCCAAGCAATAGTCGAGGTGGAGTTTGTTGTTGCACGTTTTGCGACTAGTGCTATTGGATTGTACATTCTATTATGTTTTGGTGAAATCGTGGGGTCGTAGGTGGCTTTTGAAGGGTCGAAGGTCGATTGCTGAAGGTCGAAGGTAGAGTATCAGGTCGAATGTGGAAGTCTGAAGGGTAATGTGCTGATTCGTCCATTTGGAGGGGCGAACCTGCACATTCGACCCTTATGGGGGGGCGAATGTGCAGGCCTATATATTGTTTTATTTCATTTTTCATGTAACTTTTTGTCATTTTGTCTTTCCCGTTCGACCTGTAATTCTCTCTAGTGTTCTAATTGTTTCTGAAACTTGATTATTTCATTGTAAACAACATTTTGTAAGGATTATTGATATTGTTTATTAATGAAATGGATCTTAAAAGATGATTTGCGAGTTTTGTTCATATTACTATCATTTCGTAACTAATTTAGGGATTCCACACCTAAATTGGTAGACTTGTTTGATCAAACAACTTGTTTTTGACAAAACGATCCTCCACACTCAAGAACTATCGGTTCATTGATGGAGAATTTGTAGCGTTCGCTGGAAACGAAAAAGGTGAAAAGATTGTCGGAATAGGAGATGTTGTCTTCGACGCCTTGACTCTAGAAGATGCCAACTATGTTCTAGAGTTGTGCTACAATCTTTTGAGCGTATCACAAGTCTTTGATAAAGGAATCTCGGTGTTGTTCAACGACATGGAGTGCATCTTTCTAAAGCCAGGATTTAAACCACCCACCAATATGATAATGTTAAAAGCACCAAGGCAGAATAATACTTATGTGATAAACATGAGAGATGCCAAGTCTGAATGTCCAATGACTTGTTTGTTGTCTAAAGCATCCGAGTCCGAGTCACTGTTATGGCTGACGGGTGGTTCAACGAACACCCTTTAATAGTGTTAAAATGTTTATTTTATCCACATTTATTCATGTTATTGCTTGGAGTTGGATAACTACGGTTGCTATTGATGCAGGTATGATAAGGGAGCTAAAATGGCGGAAAACGGGCTTTTGGAACGAACCGGAAGGCATTGGAACAAGATGGAACAAAACAAGGAAAAGTGGGATTTAGGCCCAGGCCCACCGTACCCCTACGGTACGGGCGTAGGCCTACGGTGGACTCAGCATCAAATTATTGACCGTACAGCAGGCCTGAATGGTCGTAAGCTTTTAACCTTGGCCGTACCCCTACGGCCATGCCGTAGGGTTACGGTGGACCTGATGGATTTACAGCCTGCCACTCCTGACCGTACCCCTACGGCCATGCCGTAGGGTTACGGTGGACCTGATGAGTTTTTGTAACTTAAGCATTTAAGAGCACTTTGATGAAGATTTATATCATCTCTTATCATTCCAACCGTTTTTTTTATCATCTTGGGGAGAGTTTTTGGCTGCAAGAAACCTGGAGAGAACATTGCTAAACATTAGTTTTTGTCTTTGATCCATATGAACAATATTATGTTTATGTTAATGATTCACCAAGTCATGCGAGGCTAAACATTTGGTGATCATTCATGGTGAAGGTTTCTCTAGAACTCTTGTGTGTGTTTTCCTTATATTTCTAGGATGATAATTTAGTACTCTTGCTTGATTATTATGATGTTTGAACAATTGATTGTAGTGTGTTGATTATTTTACCAATTTTTAGTCTTTATCGTTCGTTCTTGGTGTTGCTAACAATCGAGATATCACGGGAAGGATTGGGGTTGGTAATTGATTAATTGGTCATCGGGAAACAACCTCGCGTTAATATAACCCGAGTACTTTGTTCCCTTTTACCACAACAATTGTTTTCATATGAGTTATGTCTATGTAACTCTTCCTAGTTGAAATTCACACATATGTTTAAAAAAACCGGATCCTTGAATGGTCATTATCTCATAATTTGAAGAACCGCTTTTAAGTCTAAATCGATAATTAGTCTTTAATTTAGTTGAAACCAAAACAATCAAAAATCATAATCATTTACTTTTTGTTGAGTAGTTTAATTTTAGTTAATTAACAAAACTAGAATTTACACATTTTCCACAAACTCCCTGTGTTCGATACCTTTTTGCCACTATACAATAGTTGTAATTAGGAAATTTTACGTGTACCACGACAAGCACGTCAAATTTTGGCGCCGCTGCCGGGGAGTAGTGCGCAACGTGTGTTAAGCTTTTAGTTTTGTTTTGTTATTTTCGGGTTTACACGGGTTGTGTTTAGTGTGCAGGTACATCAAGTGTATGCATACTAGGGGCTCTCACGAGTCATCACCACTTTTGTTTGATCCGGAGATTGAAAGAACCTTGAGAAAGAACCGAGTTTTAATTCGAAGAAACAAAGTCATCGATTCACCTACTTCACCGTTCACCCCAAGAAACATAATGCAAGACCCTCACATACCAACAACGGGTCAAACGACCTCACCATTCATGCCTACTTCTTCACACATTTCACCCAACACCACATTACCTAGCTTGTCCACCAATCCTGAGACACCAAGCCATACCACCCAACCAAGTTCCACCCAAATTGATCCAAACCTTAACTTCAATCCATCATGTACCATTCCACCATTTTCCCATTTTTTTCCAACTACGGGTCAATCATCTTCTACCATCCCTCACCCACAAGGACAAGGTTCGACAATTGTCCACACCACATCTTCTTATCAACCACCTAATCAATCGGGTTTTTACCATTCATCTTTTCAAGGTGATCTAAATTCAAGATTTCAAAGAGATGTGTATGACGAGGGGTATGATGATGAGGAGTTTAGAGGGTACAATGAAGAGGGGTATTACTATGGAGGACAAGGTGCATATGTGGATTCGCAAGCTCAAACGGGTCAAACAAGTCAACCACTTTTACAATATCAAGACCCGTCAAGACTACCGGTTGGTGTGCAACATGTTAGACCACAAGGATTGCAGTTTCAGCATCCCACGCCACTAAATCAAATGCGGCCTCCAAATATGCAAGCTCAACATCAAAGGCCAAATCACCAACAACAACCGATGCATCCGAATCAACATCAACAATTTGCACCACAAGGTGCAATGCAAGGGCAAATGGGTCCACCAAGAGCGCCATTGGGAGCACCTAGAAGACTCCACCGTGATGTTGTACGGGGAATTGAGGCACATTTTCGGCCTATCATCACTAATAATCCATCACCCATAGTGATTCCACAAAATGCAAATGGAAGAACTTTTGAGGTTAGAACAACCGCACTTCAAAGTCTACCAAAGTTCAAGGGGCTAGCAACGGAAGAGCCTTACTTTCATTTGGAAACTTATGATTCCATTTGTAACACTATTGGGGGCCAAGGGTTTACTCCAGATGATGTCAAGTTGGTACTTTTCCAATTTTCATTGGAAGATAAAGCAAAGAGATGGTTTCACACTTTACCATCCGCATCAATTTACACATGGGCCGACATGCAACAAATCTTTCTAGATGAGTTTTATAGTTCGCAAAAGACTAATGATGCGAGACGAGGCTTGAGGAGTTTCCAACAACAGTCGGGAGAGATGTTCCATGAAGCATTTGAGAGGTTTAACATGATGCTACGAAATTGCCCTCACCATGGTATCCAACTATGGGAATTGTTAAATGCTTTTCATGAAGGTTTGACATCGGAGGATGCACGGGATCTTATGTCCATCACAAATGGTACTTTTGGTACAAACTTTGAACAAGACGATTGGGCATATTTAGAGGAAATGGCGGTGACATCAAAAAGGAAGGCCCAATCTTCAAGAAGGGCAAGACATGTGATCCAAAGACCACAGGTACATGCGGTTGAAGGTAGTAATGTGCAAAATACTAACCAATTGTATAATGTTTGCAGCACTTGCCAAGAGATAGGCCACACGGCGGAGGTTTGTGGAGTGGGTGTGCAAGAAACACCAAGTGAAGAAGTGAATGCTATTCAAGGGGGTGGGAGAAACTATGACATGAACTCCAACACTTACCACCCCGGGTTACGAAATCATCCCAACTTCAGATATGGGAATGCTTCTAATCAAGCTAACCCGAATTTTCAAGCTGCTCAAGGTAACTTTGTGCCTCGTCAACAATACAACCAAGGGAATTATAGAGGCGGTTACAACAGTGGCTACCAAGGGCAAGCTCAAACTGGACAAAGAAATTCGGGTCATGATTCGTCAAGCGGAAATGAGGTTATGGAGATGCTTAAGGCCATGCAACAAGACATGCAAAGGCGAAATCAACTTGATGAAGCACGAATACAAAAGGATGAAGTTCGTGATAAAAGCATTCAAGCATTAACAACTCAAATGGGTCAATTGGCAACCGATGTGGCGGAATTGAAGAAAGGTAAAGGCAAACTTCCTAGCGATACGCAGGTAAATCCGTCACATGGCTCGTCACGAGGTAATAATGTTAATGTTAATCATGTAAGTGTTTTGAGAAGTGGGAAAGAATTTAAGGCAAACTTGTCACCAAGTTTTGTCGAGGGGGTGGTTGAAGATGTCACGGGTGAAGAAAGTGACAATGATGAAAGTACACCGGTTTTACAAAAAGAAATAAATGTTAAAAAACCGGAAGTGAGTGAGAGTGAGAAAGTTGAAAATGAGCCGAATCAAGTCCCATTTCCATCGGCTCTACTTGACCCGGGCAAGAAAAACTTTATTGCATCAAGGGGTCCCCAAAAAGAAGAGATGTGGGACATGTTTAAACAAGTAAAAATAAATCTTCCTTTACTTGATGCAATAAAACAAGTACCCGCATATGCAAAATTTTTAAAAGAATTATGTACACAAAAGAGGCAACAAAAGAAAAATATGCCTAAGCGGGTAAATGTCACAGGTCAAGTGAGTGCAGTCTTGAACGGGGAGCTTCCTCCTAAGCTCCAAGATCCGGGCACGCCATTAATAAACATTCAAGTTGGAAATTTTCAAATGGCAAAGGCGTTGCTAGATCTTGGAGCCGGGGTGAGTATTTTACCGGGTGGGTTATATGATCAATATGACTTTGGTCCATTAGCTAGGGTGGAGACAACGGTTGTTTTAGCCGATTTGTCCCATAAGTTACCCCGGGGAATGGTTCAAAATGTCATTGTAAAAATTGATGAATTTTACTACCCGGTTGATTTTTTGGTATTGGACTACTCATCCGCCGAGTCAAAACAACAACAAAATGTCATATTGGGTCGGCCGTTTTTGAATACCGCACATGCGGTAATTGATTGTAGATTTGGCACGGTTGACATGACATTTGGAAACCGGAAAATGCGTTTAAATGTTTTTACTAACAATACTAATGATTCCGGTGTTGAAGAATGTTTTATGGCAGATGTTATTGAAGGATGCAACCCAAGTGAGTATGAACAAGATGGAATGGAATTGTGTGCTTGTAATTTTTCTGAACAGGTACATGCTTTGGATTTGGAGATTGAGGAAGAGACGCAAGATGTGCTAGCCTTGAAGGAGGGCCGGCCATCATGGTCCCACCAGTTTGATAGTTTGCCAGTGGAGATTGATTCGGGCACCAAACCGTCATTAGAAGTGCCACCGAAGTTGGAGCTGAAGGACTTACCGAGCCATTTGAAGTATGCTTTTCTAGGGGATAATGACACATTACCAGTCATTATTGCCTCTAATTTGGAGATGGCTCAAGAGCAAGCTTTGTTAGAAGTGTTGAAAGAGAACAAAGGGGCTATTGGGTGGACGATTGCCGATCTCAAAGGAATTAGTCCATCCATTGTGATGCACAAGATTATCACCAATGAAGATGCAAAGCCCACAAGAGAAGCGCAAAGACGGTTGAATCCTAACTTAATGGAGGTAGTTAAAAGGGAGGTAATTAACTGGTTAGATGCGGGAATTATTTATCCAATTTCGGATAGCTCTTGGGTAAGTCCTACTCAAGTGGTACCTAAGAAGTCCAGCATTCAAGTAGTCAAAGATGAAAGTGGTGAACAAATAGCCACTCGACCCGTAACCGGGTGGCGAGTGTGTATTGACTACCGCAAATTAAATGCCGCCACTTCTAAGGATCATTTCCCGCTCCCATTTATTGACCAAATTATTGAAAAACTTTCGGGTCAAAAATACTACTGTTTTTTAGATGGGTATTCGGGGTATAACCAAATAGCAATTCACCCGGATGACCAACACAAGACCACCTTCACTTGTCCTTATGGTACTTTTGCCTTTAGGCGGATGCCATTTGGATTGTGTAACGCTCCGGCAACTTTTCAACGATGTATGATGAGTATTTTCTCGGACATGGTTGGAGAGTCGCTTGAAGTGTTTATGGATGATTTCTCAATATTTGGCACTAGTTTTGAATCTTGTCTCAACGAGTTACAAAGAGTTTTAAAAAGATGTGTTGAGAAAAATTTAGTGCTTAGTTGGGAGAAAAGCCATTTCATGGTGCAAGAGGGAATTGTGTTGGGTCATGTGATTTCAGAGAGAGGTATAGAGGTGGATAAGGCAAAAATCCGGGTTATTTCATCATTGCCACCACCAAAGAATGTGAAAGGGGTAAGGTCATTTTTGGGACATGCGGGCTTTTATAGACGATTTATTAAAGGTTTTAGTGTCATTACCAAACCTTTATGTAATTTGCTTTTGAAAGATGTTCCATTTGATTTTACTAATGAATGTTTGCAAGCTTTCACTGTTTTGAAGGAACATTTGGTCAAGGCTCCTATTTTGCAACCACCGGATTGGTCGAAGCCATTCGAAATAATGTGTGATGCAAGTGACACTACAATTGGAGCAGTTTTGGGCCAACGAGTTGACAAGAAGCCGGTGGTAATTTACTATGCGAGCAAAACTTTATCCGAAGCGCAACTGAATTACACCACAACCGAAAAAGAACTATTAGCGGTGGTGTATGCTTTGGACAAGTTTCGTTCGTATATTTGGGGGAGCAAGGTGGTGGTATATTCGGACCATAGTGCGGTTCGATATTTGATGGAGAAGAAAGACGCCAAGCCAAGATTGATTAGATGGGTTTTGTTGCTCCAAGAGTTTGATTTGGAGATTCGGGATAAAAAAGGAAGCGAGAATGTTGTAGCGGATCACTTGTCTCGAATTCCGATGGAAGGGAGTGATGATATGACTGAAATAAATGAAAGATTTCCGGATGAGCAACTTTTAGCCATATCAACCCAAGCCGCACCGTGGTATGCTCATTATGTTAATTATTTGGCCACAGGTGCTATTCCGGATCATTGGACCAAGAAACGACGACAACAATTCATGGTCCAAGTGAAACAATATATTTGGGATGAGCCGGATCTTTTCAAGATTGGACCCGACCAAGTGATTCGAAGATGTGTCCCCGAGGCGGAAGTTAAAGAAATTTTGACACATGCTCATTCTTCCGCGTGTGGTGGGCATTTTAGTGGGCATAAAACTGGTTACCGGGTGCTTTCATGTGGGTTTTATTGGCCTACAATTTTTAAGGATGCTTGCCAGTTCGCCCGAAATTGCTTAAATTGTCAAAGGTTGGGGAGCATATCAAAAAGGGATGAGATGCCAATGCAACCGATTTTGGTTGTGGAAATATTTGATGTTTGGGGCATCGACTTTATGGGGCCGTTTCCTAATTCAAACGGGTTTTTGTATATTTTAGTAGCGGTGGATTATGTCTCCAAGTGGATTGAAGCAATTGCCACAAGAACAAATGACCATTCGGTTGTTTGTAAATTTGTTCAATCCAATATTTTTGCCCGGTTTGGTGTGCCTAGAGTGATTATAAGCGATGGTGGTTCACATTTCAAAAATTTTAATTTTGGGAAGCTATTGAAGAGATATGGTGTGAACCACCGGATTGCTACACCGTACCATCCACAAACAAGTGGACAAGTCGAAGTGTCCAACCGTCAAATAAAGGAGATTTTAATGAAGACGGTAAGAGTTGATAGGAAGGATTGGTCGGGGAAATTGGATGATGCTTTATGGGCGTACCGAACGGCCTACAAAACTCCCATTGGTACAACGCCTTATCGGATGGTATATGGAAAGGGTTGTCATTTACCGATGGAGTTAACGCATCGAGCGCATTGGGCAGTAACGACGGTGAATGCGGATTATAACGAGGCGGGCAAAACGAGGAAATTACAACTGAGTGAGATTGAGGAAATTCGAGATGAGGCATACGAATGTGCATCGGCTTATAAAGATAAACTCAAGAAAGTGCATGATGCCAAGTTGAGAAAGAAAACCTTTGAAGTGGGTCAAAAGGTTTGGTTGTACAACTCAAGACTCAAGATGTTCGCGGGGAAGTTGAAAAGCAAATGGATGGGTCCTTATATAGTTTGCCGGTTTGGTGAGTATGGTGATGTTGAAATTTTGGACGAGATTACTGGCAAGCAACAAACGGTAAACGGACACCGCTTGAAACCGTATTTGGAGGGCAATGATATCAATTACTTGGAGATGGATAAATCGGGCTACATTCTAAGCCCGGTTGAGGAGACGTGATCAAGAGGCCCAGGTTTGGTAGTGTAAATAGTAGATTTTTACTTTATTTTATTTTATTTTATTGCATACTTTTGTTTTTGATCGAAGCCCGTGTTCAAAACAAGTGTGGGGACGTACCGGTAACGAAACGGTTCTAGCACTATGTTGAGGACAACATAGGTTTTTCGAGGGGGTAGGGTAATTTTCTAATTGATATTAAAAAAAAATAATAAAAATAAAAAAAATAAAAAAATAAAAAAAAAATAAAAAAATTTGTGCAGGTACCACCGTACCCTTACGGCCCAGCCGTAGGGTTACGGTGAACCTGAAAAACCCAACGCCCAATCACTTCTGCCTTACGGTGAACAAAAGGAACACTTAGGCCACCGTAAGGGTACGGTGGTACCGTAACCCTACGGTGGGTCTGAGGCTGCAGCTAGTTTTTATAAAAAAAAAAATAAATAAATAAAAAAAAAAAAATATTTTTGTTAACCCACGTGATATAACCGGCCCACCACTCATTTTTCACCTAACTTCTTTCATTCTTCTTCTTCTTCTTCTTCTTCTTTTTCTTCTTCTTCTTCTTCTTTTCTTCTTTTCTTTAACCTTCAAAAACACCCACAACCTCCAACCTTCAAATCTCCATTAAACTTTCAATTCTTCATAAAAATCAACGATTTTTGGGTCCATCTTGGCTAGTTTTTCACCTAGTTTCTGATTTTGAGGAGTAAAGTGGAAGATAAACACGTTTTTAGGGTCGGATTTCAAACCCTAGAAATCGCAAGTTTGGGGATTTTTCTTGTTTTCTTGTGTTTTAGCATCTTCTAATCTAAGGTATGTATCCTATTTGTGAATGTTTATGCTACATTGTAAAAATTTTTAGGTTTTTGTTTTTACCTAGTTGATACCCACTTGCTTGTTAATGTTATAGTATGTAAATAGGTTGTTTGATAATATTGTGGTAGTAGATGTGTGTTGAGATGGAAAATATGAGTTTTTGGTAATGCTATGATTATAGAGGCATCATGCCCAAATTTTGTCAAATCAAAGAGGACTTGTATGTTTAAAAAAAAAAAAAAACATCTACTACCATAGTAACAAGCAAGTGTGGGGATGTTTGGTCATGTTAGCTAATGGTTTTGTTTTGCATGTTTTTGGTTTGTTTGTTGTTGTACATTGTATAGGAAATGGCACGTACGGGAGAAGCCGCGGGATCAAGTTCGTCGGCTGCAAAGGCTAAAGGAAAGCAGCCGGCGCAGCAATATAAAAGAAGAAAGTATGTTCCTCAGAACAATGAATCCGATGTGGAGATGGAGCAAGCACCTCAAGCACCTCAAGCACCTCAAGCACCGGAGGCTCCAAGGCTAGACCCGGCTGAGAAGCCGGAATGGAAGACTGGGCCATTGAATGCAAAACCAAGAATATGGCAAGCTACGTTATTCCATGATCAACTCAAAAATTTGAAAGATCGAGCTGGGGCTTTTATATATGAAAGGGAGGTGAGCCGACAAGATTTCGAGCCATTTGGGGTTTTTGACAGGTTTAAAGCGCTAGGATGGGAAGCTGCGCTTTATTGTTATGATCAAGAAGAAAGAAGGGTATTTTTGGACGAGGTAGAAGAATGGATGGCGACACTACGATGTCCAAGATTTGATTCACCTTCAAAGATGAAGCTGATTGGTGAGGTAAATGGAATAGAGGTGGAAATGTCTTACGAGACATTACGAAGGCTTGCGAAGTTCGACAGTTTACCGGCAAAGGAATATAAGAATCCGAGCATTGATGAATTGTTGCTTAATCCGGACAAGCATCCTCGTTGGATGGATATGTTGAGTGATCTATTTTTGCCGGGTACTTATCATGGTACGTTATATCAAAGAAATTTGAAGATAGAGCCTAAGCTGTTGTTGAACTTTACCATCTTGAATGTATTACCGAGACGCGCTGATAAGGAACAAGTGCGTTTTTCTGAGGTTCCTATTTTATATGCATTGATGCACGGTGGTCCAAAATTCTCTTTCCGGTATTTGGTTTTGAATCATGTGTGGATCTGTAGAAATTCACCGGAGAGAACAATCATTCCTTACTGTCGAATTATTACTGGATTGTTGAAGCAACAAGGTGCAATCACTGCTGAAGATGAAGGAAGAAAGAGGAAAAAGTTTAAACCTGTTGATCTGGCAATATTGGGTTCTGGTTGGGTGTATTCTGAATCTGAGAGATACCATAAATTGAAAAGTGGAGGTCAAAAGTGGAGGATGTTGAAGAAAGATGCACGGGTACTTTTGCCCGGTGAGGAGGATGACCCCGAAAGTGGAGCTGAGGCGCCACCAACTGATGATGAAGAATATGAAGATAACCCGGCGGGTGGACATTTGGATATTGGCCAAGGGAGTTCGAGCGGATATCATGGGGGAGGCTTTTATGATTTTACCGAGAGGACATTTGTGGATGGTTGGGCCTTTGGGGGGTCTATGAATGAGGTGATTGAAAGTCAACGCCCCCCAGCCTCGGTGTTTGATACTTGGTCAGGGTCGGAGCGTACGTTATTTGATCATCAAACAATGATGAGAGCTAGTATGGAGCGGAGAATGCAACAAGGTTTTGATCGCCAAGAATTATGGAACCGTGGACATGCTTACGCTCAACAAGTAGAGATTAATCACAGGTATATTGATGATCAAAACAGGAGAATGAATGATGATTGGCACGCGGGAAGGCCTGTAGTCGCAAATCCACCACCGGTGGATTATGGGTCTTTACCGCCATATGACGGAAGCATCTCCTACCCGACGCCACCAATCCACCATTCCCAATGGGTTAACCCTCAGCAGCAGCAGCAACCCACAGATCAAGGAGGAAGTAGTGATGGAGCATTCGGCTTTGGCGAATGGAATGATTTATTCACCTCGGTGTTTGGGCCGCCGCAGCCGCGCTACTATTGATCAGGTCGTGCTTCTTGTACATAGTTTTATATTCTGTTTGCTTATGCTTGTGTTTTTATCTTTGGGTTTTGGGTGGTCGGGTGGTGTATTGAATCATGTAAATTGTCGATGAGTTTGGGTTGTGGAAGTTGGATGTGTGTTTTAGACAAATGAAAAAACTAAAAAAATTAAAAAAAAAATGAAAAAAAAATACAAAAAGAAATTTGTGGTTTGAGTGTACGAGTGTTTCCTTCCAAAAACCGCACATTGGGGACAATGTATCCCAAGTGTGGGGATGGGGGAAAATTTTGAAGAATGAAAATTTTGAAGAATTTAAAATTTTTTGAAAAAATCAAGCGTAGCGTTGTGAGAATTGGAACACCTTGAACTAACCTCAAGAGGCACACCGACAACCCTTAACCCATTTTTATTCTTGGTGAGATTTGAGCCACAGTTATAGAACAATATATATAGATATATCTTTCTTTGCGAGAGTGGCAATGGGTGGGGGTGCACTAGAACTTGTGCTTGAATGCGGCTTGAATCTTTGTGTGAGCATAAGTGTAGAGATGATAAGGGCACTAGGTAGCCTTGTTATGTTGAGTGAGAGTGTGGGAATTGGGGGGTTGGACCTCATGCATTATATATATGAGCTTGGTAGCGAGAGGGGCGGGGGTTTGGACATTTAGTTGCCCATTTTTGAGCCTAAAAGCCTATCGATTGTTAACCCTTTAGCTAGTTCCCTAAATAAATACCCAACTTGATCCGGTCTTGTGTGTTTAAACAAAGTGTTAGTGTGTTATTTTAGTATTACAAGTTGAAGTTTTAGTTGAGTGTGTTCGTATGTGTATGTATTAGTGTTTCTTGATGTATTGAAAAAAAAAAAAAAAAAAAAGATGAAATTGAGAAAAATGAAAAAAAAGAGAAAAAAAAAAAAAGAAAGAAAAAAAAAAAGTAAAAGAGAAAAAAAAAAGAAAAAAAAAGAGAGGAAGTTTATATGTGATATCTATTATAGTTGTGTTCGTATTTGTGTTTGCGTGTGTTAGTTATGTGTGTGTGTCGTTGTGTAATAAAAGACCGGGTAAAGTTATGCGCTACTAAAAATATACCCTTTTCCCTACCTTTACACTTAGCCACATTACAACCCGACAAGCCCCTTTGATTTGCACTTATGTTTAGCGTGTAAGAGGAGGGTTGATTCAGGTACAAGCTTATGGTTGCGCACTCATTTATTTGCCTTTTGTGTGCCTAGCTCTGAATTGCTAGTTTTCAGTTGTCACCGAGAGGAGAGAAACTGTGAGGGGTGTGTTGATTCGGGTGTTAAGGACGGGTTAGTATATGGATTGCACGTTAATGCTTGATTTAAAAATGATTGTTTTGCATAAAAGTGGTTTTGGTAGATTGCTTGGGACAAGCAATGGTTAAGTGTGGGGATGTGACGGGTGGTTCAACGAACACCCTTTAATAGTGTTAAAATGTTTATTTTATCCACATTTATTCATGTTATTGCTTGGAGTTGGATAACTACGGTTGCTATTGATGCAGGTATGATAAGGGAGCTAAAATGGCGGAAAACGGGCTTTTGGAACGAACCGGAAGGCATTGGAACAAGATGGAACAAAACAAGGAAAAGTGGGATTTAGGCCCAGGCCCACCGTACCCCTACGGTACGGGCGTAGGCCTACGGTGGACTCAGCATCAAATTATTGACCGTACAGCAGGCCTGAATGGCCGTAAGCTTTTAACCTTGGCCGTACCCCTACGGCCATGCCGTAGGGTTACGGTGGACCTGATGGATTTACAGCCTGCCACTCCTGACCGTACCCCTACGGCCATGCCGTAGGGTTACGGTGGACCTGATGAGTTTTTGTAACTTAAGCATTTAAGAGCACTTTGATGAAGATTTATATCATCTCTTATCATTCCAACCGTTTTTTTTATCATCTTGGGGAGAGTTTTTGGCTGCAAGAAACCTGGAGAGAACATTGCTAAACATTAGTTTTTGTCTTTGATCCATATGAACAATATTATGTTTATGTTAATGATTCACCAAGTCATGCGAGGCTAAACATTTGGTGATCATTCATGGTGAAGGTTTCTCTACAACTCTTGTGTGTGTTTTCCTTATATTTCTAGGATGATAATTTAGTACTCTTGCTTGATTATTATGATGTTTGAACAATTGATTGTAGTGTGTTGATTATTTTACCAATTTTTAGTCTTTATCGTTCGTTCTTGGTGTTGCTAACAATCGAGATATCACGGGAAGGATTGGGGTTGGTAATTGATTAATTGGTCATCGGGAAACAACCTCGCGTTAATATAACCCGAGTACTTTGTTCCCTTTTACCACAACAATTGTTTTCATATGAGTTATGTCTATGTAACTCTTCCTAGTTGAAATTCACACATATGTTTAAAAAAACCGGATCCTTGAATGGTCATTATCTCATAATTTGAAGAACCGCTTTTAAGTCTAAATCGATAATTAGTCTTTAATTTAGTTGAAACCAAAACAATCAAAAATCATAATCATTTACTTTTTGTTGAGTAGTTTAATTTTAGTTAATTAACAAAACTAGAATTTACACATTTTCCACAAACTCCCTGTGTTCGATACCTTTTTGCCACTATACAATAGTTGTAATTAGGAAATTTTACGTGTACCACGACAAGCACGTCAATGGCATAGATGATTGGGGCATGTAAACTTTAAAAACATAAACAAACTTTCTAAGCTAAATCTTGTTCGATGTCTTCCCTCTAAGGAATTCCCTTTTTCTGAAAAATGTTTATCATGTGCCAAAGTAAAACAACATAAGAAATCGCATAAGTCCAAAACAGTGAACACAATTAACTCACCACTTCAGTTATTGCATATGGATCTCTTTGGTCCAATCAGTGTTAAGAGTCTTGCTAAGAAATCTTATTGTTTGGTGATTACATATGATTTCTCTTGCTTCACATGGGTGTATTTCTTGGAATTCAAAAGTGAGGTTGCTGAAACCTTGATGCTCTTTATTCCTCTAATAGAGAACATAATCAAATTGAAAGTGAAGTTGATTAGAAGCGATCAGGGAACTGAATTCAAGAATCAAAGTTTCATCTCCTTCTGCAGCAGCAAAGGAATTCATCTTCAGTATAGTGCTACAAGAACTCCTCAACAGAATGGAGTGGCTGAAAGGAAGAACCACACACTTATTGAAGCTGCCAGGACTATGCTGATTGACTCAAAGCTGCCGATCATTTTCTGGGCTGAAGCTGTGAATACCGCATGTTATGTGTTGAACAGAGTCTTGATAGTCAAGCCACATGGAAAACTTCCTATGAGTTGCTCTTCAAAAGAAAACCTCTCATCGAATACTTCAAACCCTTTGGCTGTTCATGCACTGTTCTGAACAACTATGAAAATATAATGATGTTCGATGCCTTGGGAGATGAATGCTTCTTTGTTGGATACCCATCAAGCTAACAGGCTTATCGAGTATACAACAAACGCAGAAAGATGGTTCTTGAGTCGTTTTATGTTGATTGGCAAGAATCCAACACCACAAATATAGGAACATGTCCAGATTGGTTCTTTGATGTGGATGTCGTTTTCAACAATTTTAACATGCCTATCCCTAAAAATCAAGCCACTGATCCCTCTCCTTTTGAAGAAATACTCTATTCTTCTGAAGATTATGTAGCCCCATTCATCTCCCGTTTCTCTCCACTTGTAGCTGATCCGATCTTCCCTTTACAACCCATAAATGGTGATACACCTGCTGAAACTTCATAATCTTCTGACAGTACTCCATCTGCAGAGGAAGCATCCTCAGCACAACAGTTTGTAAATGATCCATCTAGTTCCTCAGGCCCTGGCGATCATATTTCAAATCTTCCTCCACAAGTTCAAGAAGAGCTAACTATGGGATACAAGTCCTCTAAGAATCATCCAATTGAGAATGTCATCTGTCCAATCACTGAAGGAGTTCTTACAAGAAATCAGACAGACAAGCTCACACTGCCCTCTCAGCCTTTCTATCACAAATAGTGCCTTTCAGTATTGAAGATGCTATCAAAGATTCAAGCTGGGTGGAAGCCATGCAAGAAGAGCTTTTTCAATTCATAAAACTCAAGGTTTGGGAGTTGGTGGATCTACCTGACGGAAAGTATCCTATTGGAACAAGATGGGTTTTTCGCAACAAAATGGATGAACGTGGTGTTGTGATAAAGAACAAGGCTCGTCTGGTTGTTCAAGGTTTTCGCCAACATGAAGGAATTGACTATGAAGAGGTCTTTGCTCCAGTTGCCCGACTTGAAGCCATTCACATATTCTTATCATATGCATCATACAAAAACTTCAGAGTCTTTCAGATGGATGTGAAAAGTGCTTTCTTATATAGGAAGATCAAAGAAGAAGTTTATGTATGTCAGCCGCCTGGTTTCGAGGACCCTCGTTATCCAAACAGATACTACAAACTAGACAAAGCTCTCTATGGCCTTTATCAAGCTCCTCGGGCTTGGTATGAGACTTTGTCTTTGTAGTTGTTACAAAATGGATACACCAGAGGGAAAATCGACATGACCCTGTTCACCAAAGAAGTCAACAGCCATTCCATACTTGTCCAAATTTATGTAGATGACATAATCTTTAGTTCAACTAATGAAATTTTATGTAGGGGATTTGAAAGCATCATGAAGTCTCAATTCGAAATGAGTATGATGGGGGAACTGTCATTTTTCTTAGGTCTGGAGGTCCAACAGAAGGAAGACAGGATTCTTATTCGTCAGGCTAAATACACAAGAGACATCTTGGCAAAGTACAGCCTGTCAGACTGCAAACCATCCAACACTCCTTTTGCGGCTCAAACCACTCTTGTACCAGATCTTCAAGGACCATCAGTGAATCCCCATACATACCGATCCATGATTGGATCATTGATGTATCTCATCGCCAGCAGACCAGACATCATGTGGGCAGTTGGATGCTTTGCTCGTTTTCAATCAAATCCCAATCAATCTCATGAAACTGCAGTCAAAAGAATCTTCCGTTACCTCAAAGGAACACCAAAACGTGGTTTATGGTATCCTAAGAGTGATAATTTTGATTTAATCGCTTACTCTGATAGTGATCATGCAGGTTGTAGAATTGATAGAAAATCCTTGTCTGGTGGTTGCCAATTTTTGGGGAATCGGCTAGTATCTTAGCAGAGCAAAAAGCAGACTACAGTGTCCATCTCTACTGCTCAGACTGAATACACGGCTGCGTCCAGTTGTTGCTGTCAAGTTTTATGGATTCAAAATCAGCTGCTGGATTATGGTTTGAATGTCACGAGAACTCCCATTTTCATTGATAATGATGCTTGTCATAACATCGTGAAGAATCCTATCGACCATTCTAAAACTAAACACATTGAAATTAGGATTCACTCCATTCGCGATGCTCACGATAAAGGATACATTCAAGTGTTACCCATCGATACTGCTGATCAAAAGGCAGATATCTTTACAAAGGCTTTTGACAAAACCCGTTTCCGCCAGTTGGAGACCTGGCTGGAAATGATAAATTTTCAATGATCACACATAGTGTCATGGTCTTTTTGTGCATAGTTTATATATATATATAGAAAAATCTTATTTTCATACAAAACAAGATTTTTGGGGGAGAAAGTAAAACCGTCCTATCTCTATTGCAAATTAACAAGAAATGATAGGAACTAATTATATTTTGTCAGTATGTGAGTAGGACCCGGAGGACGTTGTAGATTCAAGCAACGATATGTTGGTAGGTTAAGCTTTAAATTGAGTAAACTGCTGCTAGGTGATTAACAGTTAAATCAACACGGAAATCTAGATACCCACTGTGTTTTAGGTCTGCACAAGTTGAGTCCGGTCATACATAGGTTGAGAGATTAAAAGACACAGAAAATTTTGCGCATATATATATATATATATATATTCAAAAGACACCTAAGAGTGCAGGCTACCAATGCCGGGTCAACAAATCAAGTGAGCAGCAAAAGACACGCAATGTTAGTGACGTGCAAACTTATATAAATAGCTCAACAAGCAATCAGATGATCAACTTCTCTACTTATGGAAACGTAGACCTGAAGCTCTCATCATCTGATTGACATAATGATCATCTTATTTGCTTATGGAAACATAGACCTGAAGCTCTCATCATTATATATCGATAAACCTTGAGGATTGGTAGGCTTATACCTAGAACAAGAAGGGTCCACAAAATTTTTGTCAATATTACCAAAAACATGATAATCTCATCACCAAACGTGTGTCGAAAGATGAGAGGAATAGACTTAAGAGGACAAACATACCGACAATCGTTCTTGGGTTGCAGCTATCCAACGGAAAGTTGAAATGTGGTTTGACAGGTATGGTTAGTATGATCTTGTGTGCAAAAGGTGAGAAACGGTTAACCCTTATTTGTCTTGTTTGGGTTTAAAATTGATTTTGGGCTTCGTGTATTTAAAGTTGGATCCGGCGTATTTATCTCAAATACACATGCCCAAAACTATGTGTATATATACCACAGTAAGAATTAATTTTACAACATCATTTTCTTTCTAACAACCCTAATCATCATCATCATCCCAAATCATCTTCAACCCTAATCTTCATCAAGGTTGTTCATCCATCAAAAGACTCAAAAACCTCACTTAAAACATCGATTAACACATGTTTGATCCTCATTCGTGATTCTAATCTAGTTATTAAGCTTCGCTTTAAGGTAGAGGTGATAAACGACTGATTCTTTGTTGTTTTTACAGGTCAAACATAGCTTGAATGGAGATCAGTTAAGGGCCTGTTGAAGGATTCATATACATTGCTGAGTATATGTTTCTTAGTTCAGCGCTTTTGTTTCTTGTTGTAGAGCTTTTATTTCTTGAATGACTTTTCTTGTCTCAGTAAACCCTAGTTCGTGTATTTAAAATCTTAAACGAAAGTTTAAGTGCCGGTGTATTTGTCTGTCAAATACGCTGGCTAGTTGTCCTAAGGGTCCGACGTATTTGGCCTAGGGTTTGTTGTGTTCGAGTTTAGTTACCGGCGTACTTGATGACCAACATTTGAAGGGACGACGTATTTAACCATCTTGACTTACGTACTTGGACACTTGGACTTTTAAATATTATTAAAGTTAATCAAAGATAAACATCTTTAAACACTATACTTGTAAATAACTATTAATTCGTCTAAGTTCGTCGTCCATTTAAACCAAAGTCGTCAGTATTCGGTCACATACCTCATCTCGGATTTCTAACTTGCTTTTCGTTAACATGATCAGGAAATGATGAGTCTTCCGTGGGATACTACGAGAAAACACGACCAGTCGATCAACTTGGAAACAAATGATAACAAGTTCAGGGATGTTGTAGCATGGCTTTGTCACAGCAGGATTGGTTATGCCGTGGAACACACTCTGCCAGTATACATAGACCATCTCGAAGACTTTTGGAAATCGGCCAGATATGAGGTCGTCAACAATGTCAGAAGAATCAATGCAGCTGTCCGCAACAAACCGGTGATCATTACTGGAGAATACAGACACACGCAGAAACAAGAAGTTCTGAGAGTATATAGAAAGGTCGGGTATGCGGGAGATTTCTCATCCAGAAACAAGATAAAGAAAGGCAAGCTGACCAGAGAGTGGAGACTAATCTGTCATGTTTTTACTATGTCCATATCCAACAGAAAAGGAGGTTATGATGCGATAAACATAGAATGGTCGAGCGCCATGATGAAGGTCTGTAAAAATGAGCGTTTCAACCTGTCTAGGATGATTTTTGACTACATGGTTGCTAATGCCCGAGCTACAACTTCAAAGTGGGTTATGTATCCAAGGTTTATTCAGATGATGATCAACTCACTTCAAGAAAATCTGCCAAAAGATGGAGTTAAGTTTGATTTCGTGATTTTTACAAGCAGGGTATTCTCTGAGCGCAACACATCAGACTGGGTTCCAATGTTTGAATGTATGTATCCAGCATAACGATATCCCATCATTGTAGAAATGTATAAGAAGATTCAGGAAAGGAAAAAGGCAGCTGCCCAACAAGTTATTCGTCAAGCTACCCCTGCAGCACCCACAACTTCCACTCCACAAACAACCTCAGCAACTCAATCAACTCCAGTACCAGAATTAATAACTGAAGAAAGGGCACGCCAAAAAGCCAGAGGAAAGAGACCGGCTGTGGAAGAAGCTCCGTCAAAGGCTCCCAAAAGAAAGAAGAAAGGGTTCATAGGCGAAGGGATAAAATCTATGTCTGAAGAACAACTACAGCATGCTCGTGAGCTACATCAGATTGCAGAAATGGAGAAAGCTGAGAAAAGAAGAAGAAGAGCTGGAATGACTGCATCTAAAACCCCAATTGTAGAAAAAGATGAACAAAGAGAAGCCGCTGAGTTTGTTGATTCCATAATTGCTGATCCAGACCTACAAGGACCATCCACTGCCAGAGTTTCAGCTCTTAAAGGTCCATCACAGAGAAAACACACTGAACCATCCTCATCAGCTCCTATAGAAAAACGGCCTAAACCTGTACATCAGGTACTTTATGAGTCACTGGTGAAAGAAGTGGGAAAGTTAGCAGCCAAGGAGATATGCTTGATGAAGAACACTGTTGAGAGTACGCATGATCTGAAGAGAAAATTGAAGAATGTAAAGAGAAAGAACAAGAAGCTGGAGAAAAATGTCAAAGATCATAGAAATCTGATCAAGTTTCAAACAAACGTTCAGATTAAAATGTTTGAAATGATTCAGGAGCTACAGGCTAAATTAAACATCAAATCAAGGGCTACTGAAATTGGAGAGGAAGAAGAGACGGTGTATGAATCAGCTGAAGGTTACACTATAAGTCCTTAGAGGCCGAGTTGGCTCAAAAGAAAGGATGCGTCTTTACCTACTCTTCATCAAAACATCCAATACGACAAGGAAGCTCATCAAGAAAAGATAATCTCTTGGAAGTATGATAGTTTGAAAGGTCTGTTCATCGTTTAGAGACGAGGGGGAGTAATTCAACACTTCATGAATAAGCATGACTTACAATCTCTTCCACGTTGGGATATCAGGGAACTGGGAAGGTTAGATTTGCTCAACCCAGGAAACAGCTCAATCGGATGAAATCTTCAGAATCTGATCCGCCGTGAATGTGAAAGAAACTTCACAGTGTTCAAGCCCCCAAAACCAAGGAGAAGAGTATCTAAAACGACTATCGACCTCATGACAGGCCACAGAAAGATCACATATGTCGTTGATCCACCGAAAGTTGTTACCAGGGTGCCAATTCTAGGAGAACTTCCAGCTATGCTGAAAGATATGGATAAATGGTTTTATGACAGCAACACTGGTGAAGCATTGATCAAGAGTAAGGCTGGTGAAGAGATTATGGGATTATTTGACCCAGTTTACGTGTTCATGTTCAACCTATCGGATTTGGTGCAACTATTCGGGAATATAATTAGGGTTGGGGCAGGTCAAGCGTTGTTGGAAGAGGCAATGTTATTTCAAAGAGCAGTTAACAGAGCAAAAAAAAGAAAGCGGGAAATGATGGATATTTTGGACAGAATCAGGGAGTCAAAAAGAGAAAAAGAGCGTGCAGAGACTGCGGCAACAGGAAAAGAGAAAGTGGTTGCTGACAATTACAAAGAACTTGAATCAACTGAAGCTCCAGATGTTACTGTTCCAGAACAACCTATGCAAGAGAAGCAAACGGAAGAAGGTGAATCGAGTGATATCTTGATTTGAAGCTGACTGATTAAGAACTGGTAGTTGTGGTCTAGGGGGAGTATTGTTGGGTTCGTTTGAGACCACAGTTACCAACATATAGACTTTTGGATGGTTGTAATAGAAGTTTACTAGTCAAGGGACTAGTGTTGTAAATGTTTAAAAGTATCTAGGGTTAAGTAAGCTGTCCGTTTATTTAATAGAAGGCCTGACGTACGTGTGCTAAGTACATAGGCCCATCAGTCAGTTCTATAAATAGAATGGCATGTGCAGCTCATTGTTTAGGGTTTTTGGTGGTCAAGATAGCACAAGTCTAATCGGTACGTATCTGTGTAATTCCATGGTGTTTATCGTTATATCAGTAATGGAAATCTTCGTTTGATTATCTTATGTGTTGGGTTTTCATTGTTCATCTAGTGTCTTTCGGTTTTATATAGATTTATCATCCAAAACACCTAATCAATAGGTGTTTGTGTATGATATCACTCATTTGCACTTAAAGATCTAGATTATTGGGACTTACACACCCATAGTGGCTGATTTCAAGTTCCAATTGAAACCGGTTTGTCCATTTGTTGACACATAGGGGTCCGCCACCGCACAACCCTTCTTAGCTTCTTTCGAAAAAAGATTTGGATAAATCAATTTCAGCGATTTATCCCAGGCCCAAGAATCTAACCAAAACCGAATCCTAGAACTAGTTACTGATCTCCTTTGTTTTAATGTTATTGTATTTGTATTTGTATTTTAAGAACAATAGAAATTTAATGTTTCTTTTGAAAGCATATTCTCATGCCAAGCATTGACATAAATTTCATTTACATGCAATTTGTTTTTAATGTTATTTAATTAAAGTAGAAATCTGATTTTTTGTTGATATAAAAAGTCATGATTACTACTTGGGTGATATGGAATGCTAAGGTTTTCCAAAATAAAGATGTCAAGGCGGCGGAAGTGGCGGCGACAGTTAAATCTAAGGCATTTTTATGGTTAAAGCATAGATCGATTTGTAAGGATATTGTTTGGGATGATTGGGTCAAGTACCCATTGTATATGTGTGTATAGTTGGCGGTTCTGTTTTTAGTTCCGTCCGTTTTTAATGAAAGTTTTAGTTCAAAAAAAAAATAAAAAGTCATAAATAATCTAATAATAAGTATACGCCATGAGAAGACCATAAAATGATTGATACACCTTTTAACATTTTCATGTTTTATTATATTTCCCGATTGCTAAGTGTTTTGTGCCTTATGTTCAAGGCTTGATACCAAACCACATCGAGTCGGGGGTCTTATTGGAAACAACTTCTCTATTCTTAGGGGCAGAGGTAAGACTGTCTACATCCTACCCTTCTCAGACCCTACCTTAGCTTTACTATAGGTGGGATTAACTGAGTATGATGATGATGATGTTTTATTATATTCTGAGAGGGTAAATTTTTTGAAAATTTTATTAATGTAACAATTATATTTTATGATGTAACGTATAATTAAAATAACCCTTTTGTATTACAGGTGGTTGGTTAAATACCGGTTTGAACATGGTGGAATCTGGAAATATAGTGATGTCAGTAAGGGGACCAATTCGAACCCCAATTATGGACGACATTATATTATTATTACTCCCTACCAATTAACTTCAAATTCCACACTCATCCACATATATAAAATTGATAAATAATGGAAATTTGGTTGTCAATTATCCAATTTATAGATATTTTAGGAGCTTAAGTTGCCAACTTGGAAAACTTAAATCAATAATGGCTAGACCCGTTCATCAACCCAAGGAGAAAACAAGGTTCGGGCAAAAATAGAAGACTCGGTACAGTGAACAAATTTATTTCTATCTTTTTTTATAAGCAAGAAGAAAATATTTCTAGATTATTGATCCCAACGAAAAATATGAAGAAATTTATGTAGTTCAAAACATTTACTGGCTGTGAAACATCTGAATAATAAGTCTCCGGTTACAAATATTGCATATTTTTCTGCCAACGATGTTTCAAAAGTAAGTAATAACACAAGTAAAATGTTTCATTTGTTTTTCGACATGTTTCCGTATTGATTAAACCAATTAAGAGGTTGTTTGGGAGTTCTCTTAATGATTTAATTAAGAGGTTACCTTCGAATCAGTCAACATTAATTGTTTTTGGTTCGCTGACATGACATCTCTAAATTATTCCGTAAGTCTCTTGCTTAGTAAGTTTCAAAATGACGTTGGATGAAAATTTACCCCTTTACCTACTCACCTTGTGTTCATAACCCTCAGCTGACCACTCTTGCACCACCTCCTCTACCGCAAACTAGTCAGGCTGAGCCAAGTCAAACCCCTTATTGATTCAGAATCTCTTACCCAATTAAACATTTTACTGATTTTGCGCTTACTGGCGTAGAGATTGTCAAACAGACCTTAAGAAAAAATGTATATCACCGACCGTTTTTATGAAAAGTCAAGGTCACGTGATCGATATAGATTTCTAGTCAAATATGTCGATCTAATTTCATCATTTTATTAAGGTATTGATACACAATTATTTTTCATGAAATAAGATTGCTAAATGATATTTAAATAAATTACTTTGATTTTTAAATTCGAATAGTTTTTTGTAACCGTAAATTTCATTTTTTACTCGTTATGAAACGTGATCTAATTACCTCTTCAAATTAGGTGCTCCTAAAAGGTTTATTTTTTCTTTGGACCACCAACTACTATGATCGAAGATCTGAATGGCTGACAACCTTTTTTTTTTTAATGTTAAAACTTAAAACAGAAACAAAGTCATGCCAAGTTTCTTATATATACTCAAATTTTCACAATGCAGCATTGCAGCTGGACCGAATTTGACATATTTATATTCATGGTGGAGGTCCATGACGAACTTTATAAGTAAGTGTGACTAATGTAATTTAAAAATTATTAAATGATCACACAAGTAACTGTGACATGTGCAACATTTTAGGTTCGCCGAGTATCCGTGAGGGCCCACCAGTATGTTTGCATGCGTAATCTGTATATTTTCTGTATAATATAAAAAATGTATTATATCAAATTGTTATTTATATATTTAAAATACACTGTCATTTCCGTACTTATAATACCTATATGTTGTTTTCTACACTATTATTTAATTATTTAATGATCTAAATGGGCAAATCTCGCCCTTTGTTTGTAACTTACTAAAATGCAATGATTTATAATCCCTTAGTTTAAATACATTGCAACGTACGTACATAGTTTTTATTAGTAAAAGTGTGTGTGTGTGTGTGTGTTTTTTTTGTAAAAATTTAGTTTTATTGCATCCTTTGATTTAAAAATTTGAAATATTTCTAGAAAACTAACGAGTAAGGATACTATGAGTTGTACGCGATATGAGTTTTGATGAACCTAGTCATATATACTCTTCTACTTCAATATAAAACTCTGGCCTCGTTCCCATCGTTTACCTATTGCTAACATGCTCATTGAGTCTGCATGTATATCCGTTTATAATCCTTATTTGGGTTAAAAATTATTTGTTAGGGGACTCATTAAGTAAAACCTTATCATAGTTCACCTCAACAATTGACTTGAAAAAAAAAAAAAAAAAAAAAAAAACTCAACTACACTTATAAGTAATCTATAATTTTAATAATCACAAAATTTTAATAACTTTACACTTTTATCTTAAAAGGAATTTCACTGGATAAATTGTTCTATAAAATAAATTTATTTGTATGATTTTTCATCTTAAACATATAACATTCTAACTTTATTATAAAATACTAGCTGTAGTTAAATATTAGAGTGTGTGTAGTGGCCTCGTTATGAGGCGTTATAGCCTACCATAGCGCCGGGAACACCGCCCCCCTAGGCGCTATGGTGGCGTTTTGGTGGATGTCCGGCAGCAGCATAGCGAGCGTTTTAAATTGGGAATTGTGTATATGACCGTTGAACGGTCCAAAAATTAAAAAAAAAAAACTGATTTATTTAATTATTATCTATATATATATACTTCATCTTCTACAACATAAACACACACATATACAATTCACACACACAAACAATTCATACATACACACACTCTTTACAAACCAAAAACCAAAAACCAAACCTATGGCAGCCTGGACGAATACAGAGCAACTCGAGTTAGTGCGAGCGTGGGTAAACGTTAAGGAGCTTCCGTGAACCAATAGGCGGGCTTTTTGGCAGGATGTGTTGGCTGAGTTCAACCAAATCACGGGGACGAACCACCGTAACGTTGACCAGATCTACAGTAAGTGGCATTCTATACGAACTAACGTTGATAGGTGGCATGTAGTCTATTCAGCGGCGATGCAGGCGCACCCAGGGGTTAGTGAACAGATGGCAATTCAGTTGACACACGACGCCTATCGTCAACAATACCAAACAGACTTCTCAATCACCAATCTTTTGTCGTGGTCTCTGATGCGTTTTCACTATGTTTAATTTTTAATGTTTAGGCTTTATGTTTAATGTTACGTTTTATGTTTTGTGTTCTATTTGTAATGTTTAATGTTTTAGTTATTTATGTTTAATGCGTTTTCACCAATCTTTTGTGTTTAATGTTAGTTTATTTTAAAAGATTACATAATATTTTAAATTTAAACCACATAAACACATAAAATTACAATCCTAAATTACTTATTACAAACAGAGTTCCTAATCCTAAACTACTTATTAAAACGTTACATAAACACATTACATAAAGACATAATATAAACCTAAATTACTTATTAAAACCTAAACCTCCCACTACGGAGAGTAGTTGTCCCACTCGAGTGTGTAGTACTCAGGGGATAGGGAACGTGAGCTGTCCCTCCCATCGGACCTTGCATCCGAGGGGAAGTAGTAGTTCTCCCCACGAGGAGGAGGGTGATAAATCCAATGTTGTGGAGGAGGAGGAGGAGGAAGAGGAGGCTGTGGAGGAGGAGGAGAGGAGGTGAATGGTAGTCTCCGGGGCCGGCCCCGTCCCCGGACCCGGCGAGCATACTGCCGGACATTAGAAGGTCCGGCAGCTCCTGCTTGAAAACTGCCCATATTATTCATTGTGTTCAGGATGAGGAAAGGATGAGGAAGAGGGAAGAGGTGTGACTGAGATTTGGGAGGAGGGGGGTATTTATAGGTGTGACTGAGATTTGGTGGAGGGGGGGAAAGTTTGAAATTCAAACTTTGAAATTTAAACGTTTGGGGGGGCAAAGTTTGAAATTCAAACTTTGAAGTAGGAGGGAAACTGTTTGAAATTCAAACGGTTTGGAACAGTAACCGTTTGAAATTCAAAAAATTTTTTTTTAATTTTATTTTTTAATACTAAATAATTTTTTTATTATTTTATTAATTTAATAAACTTTCAGTCTAAATTTTTATTTTTATTATTATTTTTATTTTTAATGAAATATTATTAAGTATTAAATATTCTTATTTAAATAAAAAACAATAATTAACCAATCATTACCAATCATTTATAACCCCAACATAACCTTCCTTCCCACTACACCTCTTTTTCCATAACCCCAACATAACCCCTTTTCTATTACTTTTTAATATTTTAATCCTATAACCCCAACATAACTATCCACCACTACACACACCCTTAAGAGTTAAAGAGTTAAGGGTTAAGAGTTGTGAATAAAATATTTCATGTTGTTTCATTTAACTATTGATATATGCACATGTATGGGCTTACACTATCAACACGTATTAACAACCAATCATCTTCGTTTTCCAAAAACATTGAATCTTGTTGCATCTAATACTAATTAGAATGAATAAATTAGATTATTGATTTACGTTTGTCTAAACTTATGAATAAATTAGATTAAGGATTTAGGTTTGTCTAATGTTATAAGTCTCAAAATCTATATAAATGCTTTATAATAATATTAAATTTTTGAAGTTTTTAATCTCTAAATTAAATAATCGTCTAACAATATTTATTAAATTCTTTAATGTTTATTTTACCTTTCTGTATATGTCATTTAAGTTAGTATTATGTATATGTCATAGGGCACAAGGGGCACTACTAGAATGTTAAATTTCTTTCACTGATTTTAACCAATCATGCACTGCCACATCACTTAACTGATTTTCTTCACTGATTCACTTTTTTGTTGGCAACACTTAACTGATTCACTTCACTAAAATCTTTATTTTTTAGTTTTTTTAAAAAACATTAATTAACATATTATTTATAAATAAAATAAACTTACAATATTAAAAGCAAATAAAAATAGAAATACATATACACATAAATTAAAAATAAACTAAATAAAAGAAAAACTATTCGGAGTCCTCCTCGTCGAGATGCGGTAGATCAAGTCCGTCTACATGTTCCACGAGATCATTTCGAAGTCGGAAATGCGTATCGGACTCTGTCAACTCCGCAAGTGCTTCCTCGTCGAAGAACGGTTCGATTGGGGGATCGTGTATGTGGATCGGTGATATCGCACGCCCCTCGTCTTTAATTATCATGTTGTGCAATATCATGCACGTATAGACAATGACGCTACACCTAGCAACGGTTTTGGGCCTCAGGGGTCGTGCGGTAATTCCCCATTTCCCCTTTAATACTCTGAACGCTCGCTCAACATCCTTTCTTGCCGACTCTTGCGCCTTAACGAATTTCTTTTCCTTAGGGTCGGTGGGATATCGAAACGCTTTCATAAACGTTGACCACGTTGGGTAGATGCCATCGGTAAGATAATATCCACGTTTATATAAGTGTCCATTTAAAGTAAATGGACACTGTGGAGCCGTTCCGTTTCGTTGGGTAAGAAAAATCGGGGATTGTTGGAGGACATTTATGTCGTTCAGTGAACCGGGGGGGGGGGGCAAAAAATCCATGCCAAAACCAAAGATCTTGTGAAGCAACCGCTTCTACCATGATCGTAGGGTATTGGTGATCGCCTCGCATATATTGTCCTCGTAATTCCCTAGGACATGCTCGCAACACTAAATGAGTGCAGTCAATGCTACCGATCATGCCGGGAAGGTGATGTCTTTCTTCGTGTGCTTCGTACAAACATGCAATGTTGTGGCTTGTTGGTCTTCGTAAAAACTCGGCCCCGTATAACTTAATGACGGCATTACAAAAAATTGTAAACATTCACGCGACGTCTTCTCAGACATACATAAGTACTCATCGTATTCGTCTGGGAGATTACCGGTTGCGAGTTGTTTCACTGCTGAAGATACTTTTTGCATGAGCGCAAAACTCTTTCTAAACCGACCGTCCATGCTCTCTTTGAACCATGGGAAGTTTGCTTCAACATCTGTTACAATTTTCAGAAATAGACGTCTCGACATGCGATTCCTTTGTTTAAACTATGCGTCGGTGTATTTTGGTACTTCAGCAAAGTAGTCATTGATTAACCGGGCATGGCCTCCCTCGCGATCACGTGGCACGTATCGTTTCTTAGATGTTGTTGTGTCTTCCTCTGCCCGACGTGCAAGGTTCGTCAGAAACTCAAGGCTACTTTCGCCTGAGTGTAAAATCGGGTGGACTTCGAGCGGGGGAACGACTACTTGAACATCTTCTACGCCAATGTTACTCATTTTTTTTTGAAGTATTGATATGATTTCTATGTTTTGTGATTCAAAACCGTGGGAATGTGTTGTGTTTTATAAACAAAATTAAAAGACTTAAACGGTAACAAAATATGACCGTTTGAAAGTCAAAATCAATTAATAAACATTAAAACGGTCAAAAAAGGAATTAAAAACACCTAAAAGTTTGGACCGTGCCACACTACCAGCCCGTTAGATGGAACCAGAAATTGGTTCACTGGACCACTACCAGCATGGGTGGCGGCAGTGTTACCGTGCTGGTAGTGTGGTACCCGTGGCCAATTCTGGTAGCGCCCCATCCCCCCTTAATATCAAATACACAGTGAAAGAAAAACAAAAAATAGTAGGATGGGTACTAAACGGACTCTGATTGAATTCATTCAAGCGGTATTGGAATCATCTCTTCGAACCTTATAATCCTAGTTTTTAGGTTTTCTGTTTTAGAATGTTAGCTTGTAGTTTTTAGAATTTACGTTATATTATTGTGTCTTTTATGTAGCATTGTGTCTTTTTCTCATTTTCATAATTGTGTCATTTTTATAATTCATTGTGTCTTTTTTCTTCAGCGTTGTGTTATATTTTTCGGCATTGTGTTATATTTGTGGCTCATTGTGTCATATTTCGTTATCTATTGTGTTTTTTGTATCCTTCACACCCTTCTCATTTTTGCTACACTGTGTAGAATAACTTGATCCGTGTTATGTGACAAATCATAATTGTTGGTTTTTTAATATGTCCCTTGCATTGTTTATTGTTAAGTTTTGGAGTATGATTACTTTACTAGTAGAATGCACACAAACGGATTTGGAAGGTTAAAGCATAAAACATAGTGTGTTGTTAGAATGAGGTAGGGCGTTTAGGTATGTGGCCATCATAACCGGTATCACTGCATATCATGTAACATGAAACCATGAAACACACAACTATGTGTAAGAAAGCTAAATAAATCAGTGACTCATTGTTTGAAAATTTTCAAGTTTGTTCAAAAATTGGTTTTCTGCTTTCATTTTTGTAACATCCTGAAAATCAGTTTCGCTTAATCATGTCACTTGGCATGATTACTAAATAACAAAACGAATTAAATGATAATGCGAGCGTTCTATCAAAGAATATAACGGGGATTTTGTTATAATAGGAAAATAACCCCGCTAAATCTGTTAGTTGATTCAAGTCTAAACATAAAACATAAATCAAAGGCTAGCTTAGATAGTGTTATGGTCTAATAAAACAAGGAAACTAGAACTTGAAGGGCTGAATGTGGCAATTGTTCAAAGTTGCAAAGAGAGGTTAAAGGAAAAAAAAAGTGGGGATCGATTTCCATCTTCTGGAAATCACCCAACACACACACACACACACACACACACACACACACACACTTGTATAGCTCAAGAACAAAGCTCAATTCTAGCCTAAATCAAAGGGGGTTTTGGTGGATTTGCTATAAAACGAGTCACCAAGGCATAACAATCACCTAGGTAAGCTTTATTTGACTTAATTTGGTGATCTCATTCAAATCATGTGATGGGTAAAAATTAGGGTTGATATAAAACGTGAATTCAAGGGCTTGTATAGGTTACTCTAGTATTAGAGGACCATAATACATGATAAATTGTGTGTATTTAGCAAAATTCATGTATGATGAATGATGTGTAAGAATCCATGTGGGAGGATATGTGTGGGCTTTTTGATGCTTGATAGAAATCACCTCAAGGATATGAAAACACTAATATTGATATGTCTATAACTAAGAATTTTGGTTGGGATGTTCAATTGTATGCTAGTAATGTTAAAATTGATATGGAAATAGATCAAACTGGTCTTTAGGTCATATAAATAACTTTGATAAAACGATGCCTACTAAATGTTTGATGAAATGCCTCAATGAACTTGGTTCCAATTTGAAGTGATAACATGATGGGTGATCATAGGAATTTGTACATATGAAACATGAAATACATGCTTAAAAGGTAAACCGCACCATGTGTGAAAATGTAGCCTAGTGATGATTGGGAAATCGATAATGTTCATGATCATGCTAAGGGTGGTTGACTTTTAGAAGTCAAACTGACCCGAGATTTAGATTGCGATATAATGGTGTGAACAAACTCATGAGATGTGTTAGTTATTAGGCATGATGACTAACTTGATCAATCTTATGAGTATAGTGAAGGCTGATCTTGTCAAGAGTCACACCACGACAACGGCGGAAACACGTGGCGTGGACGCGAAAGAGAAATGTTTCATAGCCACGATTAAACAAACACATAATTTAGAAAATAAACATTCATTAGACGGCGGAAAGTATTTTGTTTTAGTACATGTCCCAAAATGTAGTTTTTAACAAAATAAGGATTTTAGACTATTTTCCAATCCCATAGGAAATATTAGTAAATCCCTAACAAAAGTCCGTCTCGTCTTTATTTTGCCCGCCCTAGCCATTGCACGCCGTCACATTCCTAGTTACCTGAAAGATATGTTAGGGAAAGCGTCAATATATAAATATATTGGTGAGTTTCACAGGTTTTTACACAACAATAAATTAACATTCATTCGTAAATAAGTGCGCATAACGAAATAAGAAATGTGCAACATATGCTATTAGGGTTGCAAGTCCTAATACCGATGGAATCCCCATAGACCCGTAACCAAAACCAGACCATTTTACATTGCCCAACAAGTTGTTTACATGGTAACAACTAATTTTGAATATCGTCGCACCCCGTGGTCCTTCTGTGTTGATCACTAATTAACCAGGGTGGGTCTCGTCAAGAACCAATAATACTATTCCCATATTCTACGGCTACATCCCTTTGTATAAATGGTTACAGTTAACTAGGGAGACTTCACGCCCCATGTGACTTTACCGTTACCCATGTTCCCATCTTATGTACCATTTCATACTTTTACATGTTATCGCACATTTAATACTTTCTTACATATCTTTCCCCCAAGTTTAAAAATAGTAAACATAAAAGGGGCCGTGAAAACTCACCTCAGGCGTGTCACGAAATCAGAAAATAGTCTTTGCCAAGTCCAATGTGAGACCACCTACACGTGTCCTAATTTAATAAGGCACGGGTCTCAGAGTGCGTGTCTTACTGCCAGGTTGTCTTTCCCTAACTCCCGACACCACGTTTACATATTCGGTTTAATTAGGAAAATACCCTACTCTTAGGTCCGTTGGTGATGATCTACTCCGTTACAAGTTTCACTTAATCTTATAATATAACTGTTGGTATTAATTACCAAGTTAGTTGGTTTCGTCATCGCGAACCCCGATCATTTCCCGTTTCCTTACACGCCATGATCTTTACAGCATATTTATCAATATGTATTTACTAACTTGTATTAATATTCCGTTATATCTTCCGACTCGACTCACTTTTATTATATATTTATTTCCCCATAAAAATAAATATACAAAGATCTTGTCGAACAAAAGTCATTTCATGTTAAGTATTAATTTTTTTCCCATAAGTACACATATACTTATAATAACATACTTAACTTATTTCATCTCTTACAAATTCTCCCATTTTACTTTCAACACATAGGAAAGTGTTTATGTATATTTTTCACCCTTTATCATCCTTACATATATCCTGTTCATAAAATATATACATATTTTCTTACTTGGAATAAGTAGTCCATAATTGCCGCAATAACGTATACTCGTATCTTGTAGGAACTTATACTTGTATACTTATCCGTCTGATTTACTTTTTGTCCGATTTATACTTTGTTCGTTTTACACTTTGTCCGATAGCTTGTCGCATTAACATACGTCCGTTTCCCCGATTTCTTAACTTATATATATATTTTGTAGAAAATCATATTTCTTGCCGTTTTACATATTTTCCTACTTTTGAATATATATATATATATATATATATATACACTATATTATAAATCATGAGGCAAGGATACCAACCAAATTTAAGTAATTACTATACTTTATGCTTATGTTACAACACCTTAATGAAGTTATTAATTAAAACAAATCTAGCATTAAGTATAAATACTGATAATATAAAAAGTTAGTAAAAAGAGTTGTGATATAATGAAAATTTCTTTGTTATAAACATATACATTATGGCGACTATACATATTCTAACTCCCATATACCATTAAGTTTGTATTAATTTTTTCTTTGTTATAAACATATATATTATGGCGACTATACCTATTCTAACTCCAATATACCATTAAGCTTGTATTAATGTTATGTCCCTATTGTATTTGGTATAACTCAATTGTAAAGAGCTTTCTCATTTTCCATCATATCTTTCTCTCTATAATCTTTGTTCTTATGTTTACATACGTTATACAGTGGTTGCTAAGAATAACCATTGAGAATACAGGAAGTGGTAGCATCTTGCGATAAACTTTAACAACTCACGTTCCTGATTGAGATATAGCTCAAAAGAGAAACAAGCAAGATGTGAAGCGAAATGTATTACGAGAGAAATTGTGGACAATGTTGAAAAATTTGTGCATCATGACACATGTCAGTGATGTAACACAAATAAAACACTCCCGTTTTGTACATGATTAAGCTCGTTGTTTGTTTGATTTTGCATGTATGTTGGTGATGATGAAACTCTAGCATCTAAGACGATTTGTGGTAGTTTGATGTTGTTATTCGAATCTCTAATCTAATTTGCATCCATTCGAATTAGAACGTACAAACATGGATGGCTTCCATGTTATTGTTACAAAACCAAATACATTAACTTTCCTTGTATTCGTTACATTTATTACAAGTAAAAGTTACTATAATTTCCTATATACGCTGTCTTCATCATGTCATGTACAAAGAACAAAAGAAAAGAAAGACTGATATTAAAGCAAAAAAGGTTAACGAAACAACAATAATAAATACACGACAATACTAAATGTATGTAAAGTTATATACATTGCTTATCTAGGTTTAGATTGCCAAATAAAATTCATATTTTATTTATATAAAGAAATGTTAAGAATGTCCACAAGTTTTACTGTATCTAATATTGGTATATCTTATTAACGTAGTTTAAAGCAACTATAACCTTCATTACTCTTAAATTTTTTATAAATTGTTAACTCCTACAGTTTATAACTGTTTTATAATCTTCACCTTTTTTACAACTTATAAACTATAATAATTGGTTAGATATACTATGGTAAATATAGGTAATGGTTGCATTGCAGGTGATGGCACAACAGGTAACCGAGCCCACGTTGGGTCAAAATATGACATGAGTGGGATAGTTTGAACATCAGCCTGGATCTCACGCAAACATAAACATGCATTCAACCAAATTGGCTCGGCTTCTTCTTCATTAAACAAAAATGCAAATGTCAGAGTTCATTATTTATTTTTGACGTAATTATCAACTTATGTTTGAAGCAAAACATTAATAGAGCTTACCTATGCAAGAGTCCGTTAGCATATATAAGCCCTTACAAGAGTTAATAAATTGTGTAATATGCATACTTAGTCCTTTGGCTAATTAGGGAAACTTTTATTTTTAGAATTTTGGCAATAATAATTTATATGTTTGACCCTCATGATAAATTAGTTTTAAAGTCTAATCAAATCAAGTTAAGCAAACCGACTTGATTTTTGATCAATCCGAGCTCGAGTTTAAGATTCCATCTTTATTTTAAATTAGAGTCAACCCAAACCAACTCGATATGAAGTGCAAGTCAAACTCGAGCTAGCCCTGGCTCAACTCAATCTTTAAATGTTGTGTTCCCCGCCGCATCACCCGGGCATCCCACTAGTATATTGAAAATATATTAACTTGGATGTTTTATTCCTAAAAATTCTTACAACACTTTTGCATCCCCATAAATGTAAAAATGCTTATTTTTATATAAAACATCCCAAGTTATTTACATTACCATTTTTCTTACAAAAATGTTAGTGTTTATATTTTCCAACACTTATGGTAAATTTATATTTTTATAAAATACCTTTTTATAAAAATATCATTCTTACAAAATAAAATATTTGTGTATGTTTCCTCACTTTTACAAAAGCACCCATTTTAGAATCTAACTTTTCATTCTTAACCTTTTACTTTCCAAAGTTAAATTTTTCAACATAAAGTTTTCAAAATCACATTTTACACTCATGGACTTTCCAAAGTTACTTTTCAAACCTCTAACTTTACAAAGATTATATAGTCTTCCCAAGACTTACAAAAATGACAATTTCTACCAAGACTAGTAAACTTGAACATGTCAAAATTTACAATAAGTGATCTTTTCACTATCCAACACTTTTATTAGTCTTATATGGTCATTTTAAGTCAACTAACATGTTTGATTTAAGTCTTGGAGTCCATTTGTTCATACTTGTATTTTTAAAGTCTACGACTTAATTTTTGTGATTTTAGCTTCATTACATTTTGTTACAAATATTTCGTGTTCAAATGGTTCCATTAGTCATAATAGGATTTTCATAACCATTTTAGGTGTATTAGGCGTTCTTTTACGTTTTTCATTCAAAACAACTTCTAAAAATATTAAAACATACAATGTTTTTGTAACAAAATAACATCACCAACTATCCTAAAACTTATGTTTATGACTATCTTTGTAAACATTTCATTTCATTTTTAGAAAACACACAAAATCTTGTTTAAAAATTTTGGTTAAAAACACCCCAAAAACAACTTGCAAGTTAAGCAGATAAATGAACAAAACTTAAACAAGATGGATTTTAAGAAACTTACCACTAGCACAAGGCTAGGAAAGTCACAAAAACACTTGATTATGAAAAGGTTTAAGTGTGTTCTTCCAATGATTAAGCTCCAAGCTTCCAAACACACTTGATTTAGGGTAGGAAATGAAGTGATTTTATGTATTTGATATATTGAAAACACAAATTAAATTTTACAAGGGTGTTTGGCCATAAGTTTATGTGAAGTGGGGAGGTGTTTCTTTTTCTTTTGAAGTATGGAGATATTATGAGTTCAAGTTGGTTTATAAAAGCCATTTACACATGTGATTATAATTTATTATAATAATAAACTTTAGGCATGCTTAAACCTCATAATAGTTTTGTACTTTGGGAGACCACTAGGTGGCTAAGCCATCATGAAAGGGCCGGCTCTAGGAGGCCATGTGGGGCCCTCATATTTTTACAAAATATCTTGCAAGTATATAGTTAGATTTCTCTCGTTTCGGTTAGGGTTTTTCGGGTTTTTTTAAGTTCTTATTACGAGCTATTCTGGACATATAATTAGCTTTCAATTACCCTTAAACATAGCCTAGTTTAAGTATTGGTAAGTTGTTTAGGCTCTTACCGCGTGAAATTATATATTTTACGCTCATCGTGTGCGATACGCGAACTTTATTCCCTACCGGCAGATTTTGATTTGGAGTTTTCATTTATAGTTTTGGGGTTCCAAAACACTTTATATTTCACAAAAATACCCTTTATTTTATATCCCGGGAATTCAGGATCGTTTTCAGTTATTTAGTTATTACCGGGTAATAACCAACGTCCGTTTCGGACTAGTTTATTCTTATGCGATTCCTTCGCACTTCTAATTAAACTAAGGCATTCCTATGCCATCTATTGGACTCCGCTATTTTCTTAATACTCAATTATAATTAATTGATATTAATTCTTGCTTAGAACAGTTAATTACATATATTAAATACATACGGATTTACCTTAATTTTGCCGAACATCACATCAAGCTAGGTGCAAGCTTGAAAGGAATTGATCAACAAGCTAAACGGGTCACGCAAATACAAGCCAAAAGTGCAAGGATAGGAGAACGGATGCAAGGTAAGTGTTACTTACGTCAATAGATTAAAACACGACGTATGTATTGCATATTTTATTGAATAAATATCGAGTATGGGATAAGGGTAGGACCCCAAGTGGTGAAACCCACTAAGCGAGTCGAGACAAGTGGAATCAAATAAAAACTTGTTTAATAATAAACAATGAAGTAACGTGTCGCACTCAATTGGAAGAAATCACCAAATGGGTCAAATCACGAAGAGTATATAATAACTTGTTTTATAAATATTAAAGAGGTGATTTGTTGTAAACAAATGGAGAGATGCATTTAAACCGATTGAAACTCGTATGATAGATCGAAACATAAATTTTGTGCAAAGCACTAAGGTCTAGTGTTGCATTCAAAGAGTTTCATGGAAAGAGTCAAATGGTGATGCATCACCATTTGAATACCAAATACTTAATCCGTGTCGAAGTAATTCTCCCACATGTAAGCATGTTAAGAATAAGGTACATAATGCCAAGGTATCGTGGAATGGAATCACAACGGCATGAAAATGGGGCAAGCAACACCTAGTAAGTTTGTAGTTAAATAAACGCCTCTGGGTGAAGTTATATGAGTACTAAAACCACCCACATGAAGCGAGAGTGCCAATTAGGTAAGGCATTTCCATAACTATGTCTAATGCGCTTGGAATTGACTAAATTAGAGAAATCTTGAAAATTGTGAAAATCTAAGTTTGTAAAGTATTAGAGGTTCCAAAACAAGTCATTGAGTCAAAAACAATGGAATCAAATCAAGTAGTGTCACCATGGATGACTAAATTTAAGGATTTGTCTATAAGGGACATTTTGGGAATTTAAAGATTTACTAACGATTAAATCTAAGAACCGAATCATAATGAAACAAACCGGATAATGTTTTTAGTTTAACAAGTGTCTAATGAGTAGACAATATGGTTTTGAAGCCTTATCTATGGTAAGATAGTGCCTTGTATAGTCCAAGGCCTTAACGGGTCGATTTTGGTAAAAATCGACATAAACATTTTAAACTAAGAACCGGGTCATAGTGACATAAACCAGATGATGCTTGTAGTTAAACAAGTGTACAATGAGTCAACAATATGATTGTTAAGTTTCTTGACTGGTTATACAAGGTTTTGCATAGCCTATGGCCTTAACGGGTCGATTTGGGTAAAAATCACATAGTCTTTAGTTATGCCGAAAAGAGTGTTTAAACATGGTAAATGGGCATCATTCAAGCTCATTAAATGGTATTAAACATATCCCCAAATGTCCTTATGAAGGGCCTTGAATTGGGTTTTAAAGGTATTCAAGAACTGGGAAAAACGAACAACGAAAAGAATGACTAAGGCTGAGAAAGCTGTAGGGACAGAACCTGCTGACAGTAACCTACGGCCAGTTGGCAGTAGGTTACGGCGGGTTCCAGCATAATAGTGTTGTTTTGTCCATTTGATCTAGTTCGTTCCGTTTTTGACGTGTTTCGACATTTCCACTATTTGAAAGACATTAATATCTATCCCACTAACCATTCCTTGTGTAATGGTGCTATGTACACCTTCGTTGGAATTCTCGAAGCAACGATCAAGTCGCGAGGAGAGCCGAACACACCCGAACAAACAAAAGCTTTGAACTCCCGTTAAAACGTAAAAACTTAGTATATGTTTTTAATAGTTAAAATGTAAAACATGAGGGATCCAATAATGTAATTGATCATAATGGTTTGGGTTTTTCATAAATATCAAAGTTTTAATCGGGAGTGGTTTTTAGTTAAGGCCAAAACTCGTAATTTTATATACTAATCACATGTTTACGGGTTAGGGTCTTACAAGTGGTATCAGAGCCATTGGTTTGAGAGATCCGAGTGTCGGGAAGGATACTTGGACTTAAACTGTGCGCTCAAAGTTTTGAAGGGTGTTCAGTTTGGGGCTTGATCATGGAATTCGGTAAGTAACATTCGTAATAGCAATGCGCTTCGATCGGAGATTGTTATAGGCAAAGAATAGGGATATCGTGAAGTTACACGTTATCTCAAAACCTTGGGAAAGAAACGGTTATGTAGCGTAAGGTCTAGCCGAGGACTAAATCGAACAACGAAATGTTTGTGTAACAAGTATAATTGTAATTATATTACAATGATGTATTCAAACAACAAGTTAACATGTTGCTAATTAATTGTAAACGTGGCAGCGATAAGATCACTGCATCTAACAAGGATGAGATTGAATTATTCACCCAACATGGTGGTGAAGGTTCAAGAGCACGACTGAGAGAATGCTCACTAAGGACCTAAATAAAACAGCAATAGAGTAACTGTTAGGAAACAATAAAGGTTCATAAGGACGAGTATCAATCAGGTACACGCTCTAAATCATATTATGCGTAGTAGTATGCAACTTTCACATGATGAATGGTAGTTGATATTGTGCATTATTCACAATAGTGAATAACCGATGCACACGAGTAACCTAACCATAGAATCTGGGATGGGAATAATCGTCCAAACCATTGTTTAAAACAGGAGAATGTTGGAAACACATAGTGGTCACATCAATAAATGTAATCACGCAAAGTTTTATAAAACAAAACACATTGTTGTACTTATCAGATAAAGGTGAAACCCGATGTTAACTAAATATCAAGAATGTTTTTTACCAAATAAAATAAGGGACACAAGCATGAGCTGAAGCTTTGCTTACATAGGATGTGATGTACCAATTCTAACAAGTCCATGTGTACCATATGCATATTGCTTACCTTGGCCAGGTGAGTGTTAAACATATGATACTGTGGGTTTCTTACAATTGATACATATACAACCTATGTAGCAAGGGCTAAGTGTGAGATGTCGGGGAAAAAGAGAAATCGTGGATTAGACAAGCATGGTCTGGAGGGCCATGATTGCCTAAGAGGAATGAAAGATTCATGATATTAACCATGACTACGGTTTTGGTCGGTAAGAACAGACTTGGGCCGTGATAAATCAGTAAGTCATAAATCTTCGGATTAATGACATAAACAGCAGACTTGGGCCATGATAAATCAATAAGTCATATATCTTCGGATTAATAACATAAACAACGGACCTGGGTCACGATAAATCAATAAGTCATAAATCTTTATATCAATGACATAAACAGCGAGCTTAGGCCGTGATAAATCAGTAAGTCATACATCTTCGGATTAATGACATAAACAACGGACATGGGCCGTGATAAATCAGTAAGTCATAAATATTTGGATCAATGACATAAACAGCAGACTTGGGCCGTGATAAATCAGTAAGTCATAAATCATCAGATTAATGACATAAACAGCGGACTTGGGCCATGATAAATCAGTAAATCATTCAACCCCCAGGTTAATGATGAAAATAATGTAAACTATGATAACATTAGATTGTATAGTCGGTACGATCTAATGCAAACTGTGATAACATTGGATTGTATAGTTGGTGCAATCTAATGCAAACCATGATAATAGAAGATTAACCAATACAATCCATTGTAATGTCAAATCTATCAAATTGACACCATTTTATTATGAAAAGAAAACCGACCTCAACTTATATCAAGATCGGTAAATCAGAAAAAGGATTTTTGGAAAAATAAGCATTCTAAACAGATAAATGATCTGAACTCTAAAGCTTAGAGTTTGTAATTGAATCAGTTGGGTTAATGACCATCAATCGAATTAGTAGAACGGGAACTCGGGAAACCCAAATTCCAATTGACGGGATACGAAATAGATATGTTATGGGAGAAGCCCAAGCATAATGAAATAGGATAACTCATATGGTGTGAGGGTAGTAAAAGGGGTAAGCCTTAGGGTTATACCTTAGAATACGATACTTGAAACATAGGAGCCTAGCAAACCGTCTGGGTAAAGTGTGGGAATTGGTAACGATTTCCACCACAATCACGAAGGATAGGAGGAACCTAATAGATGGCAAATTCTTAGAATAGGATTAGCCAAGGAAAGGAAAACGTTAGTGTAAAGCAAAGTTTGTTTATAACATCATAGAAAACCTAAAAGAAACGAGAGTTGGTTTCGGGGATGAATCCAAGGGACTAGAAAACAGTCATGTTAAAAAGCCGGGTTGGTCTTGGAGACCAAGATAGATTACTTATTAGTAATAGATGCATAGACATGTATACATATGCGTACTGTATGTAAGTAACATAGTAGATGTCTAAGGTGCCTATAGAAAAGACCCCTAAATCATTATTCCCTGCAAAGTGATAATTGTTGAGAAATAGTCTACAAGAATAAAGCGGGTTTATGGAATTAAATAAGTAGCTAAATACCCGGTTAGGGTATGTATGTATGTGCTACATCTGGTTAATCAAAGAGCAGGGTGACTCCAAGTAAAGCTGTAAAACTTGAGGGTCTCCTATAGTGACCATGAAATAAGGAAGCCGGGTAAGGGCTTGGTATTAATATTATCAAGGCTAAGGTTGATCAAAGATCGAGCGGCACTTGATTCAATACATGAAACTACAAGAGAAAGGTTTTGAAGACGAAATCTCTTTAAAGGGGGTAGACTTATAACACCCTAAAAATCAGTTTCGCTTAATCATGCCACTTGGCATGATTAGCAAATAACAAAACGAATTAAATGATAATGCGAACGTTCTATCAAAGAATAAAATGGGGATTTTGTTATAATAGGAAAATAACCTAGCTAAATCCGATAGTCAATTCAAAGCCTAGACATAAAACATAAATCAAAGTCTAGCCTAGATAGTGTTATGGTCTAAGAAAGCAAGGAAACTAGAACTTGAAGGGCTGAATGTTGCAAGTGTTCAAAGTTGCAAAAAGGGGTTAAAGGAAAAAAAAGTGGGGATCGATTTCCATCTTCTGGAAATCACCCAACACACCAAAACACACACACACATATTTGTATATAGCTCAAGAACCAAGCTCAATTCTAGCCTAAATCAAAGGGTTTTTGGTGCATTTTCTATAAAATGACTCACCTAGGCATAACAATCACCTAGGTACGCTTTATTTGACTTAATTTGGTGATCTCATTTAAATCATGTGATGGGTAAAAATTAGGGTTGTTATAAAACGTGAATTCAAGGGCTTGTATAGGTTACTCTAGTATTAGAGGACCATAATACATGATCCTAACTTTCACCTGTTGGCCGATAATAATATGTACTTCAAGAATTCCAAACAACGAAGCCAACTTTCAACGTATTGGCCGAAACCGAGCCTTTGTTAATTAAGAATTAACCCAGTTAGTGGATGATGTCGTGGACGTTAACGTTGTGTGTCCATGCTTACTTTGTAGCTTTACAATTTAACTTTTAGTTCAAGTTTCTTTTTTATTTTTGTTTAAGAATGAAATGACTTTTATGCATAAAAATGTATTTTTGAAAGAGTTAATTACACGGATGGTCCTTATGCTTTGCTCATATTGTAACTTTGGTCCTTAAAATTTTAAAATTACACAGATGCTCCTAGTAATATACATTTTATAACCATGATGGTCCCTACCACTAAAGTCTGTATATTTTTTGTTGTTGAAGATATGTAAAATTACTTATTTGCGCTTAATATGGTTACTAGCGATGTTAGGCCATGAGCTAAGATACGGGGATCTTGTGATGATAGAAAGAAATAAGAGGCTATAGTGAAAGAAAGAAAGAAAGAAAATGGGGGATGGTAAGAGATAAAGTCTTTATTTATTTTAATATGTATATATATTTTTTACAATAAAATTGAATTATATTTTATGATTATAAATAATAAAAACTAAGTTACAAAAATAGTTATTTTTTGGTGAAAAAAGAAGAAAAAAGAAAAAAGACTAAAATACACTCTCACATAACTAGGTTAATTGAGAAATTAAATGGAATTTATGAAGAGGACAAGAAACATAACAAACTATTTAAAATATAAGATATAGAGTAAAAGTGAATTTTTTAAAGACACATTTCATAATTTGAGTCCAAATAACCAATAAATTTGTAATTTATTCTTCATTTAAATTACAAAAAAGCTAAATTTTAATCAAGTGAACATTCATCTTGAAGCTCATAGATATAAATTTCGAATAATGTCCATTAATATAACTTTTGATATTTAATGGACTACTTTTAAAACTTTACACAATCCATATGAATTAGTTATGTAATTCACTCTATATATTTACATGATTTATCTATACTATATTATAATACATGAGTGATAGGTAGTTTAAGATACTCAAAAGTTAAGAATTTTATTTTCATTAACAACTTTAAAATAGGGGTAAAATAGTAATTTAAATACTTTTACACTTTAGTACCTCATTTTAATTACTTTAATTCCCTATTTTTTAGTTAGTAGTTAGAGCATTCACAGTAAAATCTCCATATTTTCTCCATAATTACTCTAAAAACACTACATTTTCTCAATACTTTCTATTTAATAATATTTATTCTATAATTTTATCATTACCTTTTCTCTCTCCTCTACTCACAACCACTTTAAAAAATATTAAAAAATATTAAAAAATTATGGAGGATGAACATTGTCTCCTCCAAATTTACTGATGAACAGTGTCTCCTCTATATATTTTCTCTCTCCTCTACTCACAACCACTTATACACACTCTATATAATATGGAGGCTCCTCTCACACTAATATGGAGGCTCTACTGGGAATGCTCTTACACTTTTATCTCATTCCCTACAAAATTATAATTCTTTTATTTAATCATAGCATAACTTTTAAACCATTATGTTTTATAAACATTCAAAAATACCGTGACGACCTGCTTATTTTTGTTGACGTTTCGATGTTTGTCTTAGTCAATATCGACGTGTAGATTGAAATGTACAAGAAAGAAATACGTTATGTACAAGTGATTATTGCATTGCATGTTTAATTGAAAGAATCCAAAATTCACGTACAACAAAATGCTTTTTAGCTAAAAATTTAAAAGATGTAACTAATATTGTTATAAAGTACATTCCATTAACGCAGAAGTAAGCATAAAGCAGTTAATGCGTTGTTTTATGAGAAAATATTATAAAGCTTGACATTAAATTAAAACGTAAAATGTAGGTGAAATTTGGATTACATATCAACATAATTTGGACGTAATGAAAGAACTTAGGCGTGTTTATTGTAAATATGGATGTTGAATCATAACATCATTTCATGACCAAGTAAAACTCAAAATTATTTATTTCATGTGAATTTAGTGAAGAGGTAATATCAATATATATTTCATCTTCTATTAACCTATGTATTAAATATTTTTAACTAGATTTATATCCTGGGAGTGTCTCGGGGTTGAGAAATATAATATGACATACCAATTTTACATACGAAATAGACTGATGCACTTTACAGTTACATGTAGGAAAGTTTCGGGTAGCACCTAACCTAAAACAATTAACAATGTATCTCCAATGTTAACGCCTAACCTTAAACAATGTATAACTGTAATATTAAAACATAACCTAAAACAATGTACAACTCCAAGTCTCCAATGCTAACACCTGTTGTAAATAGAATTCATATTTACTGGTTTGAACATAATTAACGACTTGCCTATAGATGATTAATGAATAACCTGAACACTTTGTGTTTTTTTTCCTGTATGAACAAAACCTCACAAAAAAATAGTCGTTTTTTCTCTGTTTTATATATAGCACTATGGTACTCGTTGGAAAGATAATAAAACGCTCGTTAATTTGGTGTAATTTTTTTCTTTAAATAATATCGTATATAAAAGATATTAACATTTAAAAATTAAGGGAGAAAACATGAGAGAGAAAAATTCAATTTTGTTTTTAATTTTTTTTTCTAAAATCACGTATTGCCACATGTCAGCCTACATGCACTCTCAAGTGGGAGAATGCATGTATGAGTGCCATGTAGGATTAACCCTTTTCAAATATATATAGACTAGCTGATTACCCCGGGAAGGTCCCAGGGTTGAAAAATCTTATTTTACGTGATAACCTATTGCAAATGGCTCAAGTTAACTAACCACAAAATCCCTAAATCATTGCATGTTCATAGTATTCTAATCGATAATAACTCATATTCCTTAATCTAAAACCTAATCAGTAATCATCTAAAGAATCACTTATGTAAGCTACAACTATTCAAAAACTCATCACATCTCTTTAATTTCTCACAATCTAATGACTCTTATAATTCCTAACCTAATCAACTAAACAAACACTTAAGTTGGAAGTTGTAACCACTGCATCTTATTATGCCACGTGGCATAATCAAGAGATGGTTGAGACCACCATTGAACGCCACGTCAGCAACTATCAAGTCATCCCGAGAGCGTCTCGGGGTTGAAAAATATAACCATTCTAATAATACTAATACTAATAGTAATAATTATTACTCTTGTAATTAAATAAATAAAAAAATAACCTTGTTATAAGGTGACACCATGTGTTGCCGTGTTGCGCGATTCTTTCTCCTAGCCTTTCTTGATGAAGTATACCTAGTAAAATTTCAATGATAACATGGCGATTGGGTTGATTTTCAACATCGTAGATAAGAACCTGGTTTAAAAGAAAAAAACATGATTAATGAATAACATGAACACTTTGTGTGTTTTTTTCCTGTATGAACGAAACCCCACAAAAAATAGTCGATTTTTTCTCAGTTTTTTATATAGCACTATGGTACTCGTTGGAAAGATAATAAAACGCTCGTTAATTTGGTGTAATTTTTTTCTTTAAAAAATCTCGTATATAAAAGATATAAACGTTTAAAAATTATGGGAGGATACATGAGAGAGAAAATTTTAAATTTATTTTTAAATTATTTTTTCCTAAAATAACTCAATTTAATTAAAAAGGAAATAATTCAAAAATACTAAAATATTTCATATGATGCCACGTGGCAGTTTCATGGAGAGGTTGAAGGCACCATTGCACGCCACGTCAGCAATGTTCAATTCTTTTATATATATTAATAATAGATAATAGATAATAGATTTGTTTAAGGATCGGGTGCATGAAATTAATAGGAAGAGATCCAAGAGGCTCTCTGAATGAAAATGGAGTCAAGTTATTGATCTAGACAGTTCTGATGAAAATGACAAAGAAGACGTATCTGATGATACTGCAGATTCAAACTAAACTGAAACCTCCATTTAAGATACTTTGAGTGTTAATTCAGAAGCACAACAAATTTCATGCGGTTTAATATTATATGTTTTTTTTTAAGTTGTGTTATTTTTAGTAACGTATTTTATTTTGTTCATTCCAGTAACTTTTCATTTAATTTAATCAGTTATGATATGACTTTTGCAAATCAACAACAAGAAAATAAAAATATATGTGTCCACTGGAAATGTTAAAGATGGATTGGAAGCAAAAAATTGTTCTAGATTTTGATTATTGAAATAAATCACATCCATCCTCCAAAAGATAGTAATAATCAAATATTAATATATACAAGAAATTCTAGGGTGATCTCTTGATGATGAATGGTGGGTAGACAATATAAATAAAATCATCCAGATTTGGAAGGTGTATAACTATTTATCTCATGATTCAAGTAGGTCACGCTTGAGCTTTTAGTTACAACTTTTATGTTTATTAATACTTAGTGTTCCTTTCGTATGTTACTTTATTTTATCAAATGTTTTTTTGAAGTACTTTATAATTTAAATGTTAAATCTTTTTAGTTATTATACATGTGTAACGCTTATGACGTATATCCACCGCAATGATGCTACAATAAATATTATACGAATTTGAAATAAGTATCGTAATGCAAAGTATCGCCCCGCTGCATCGCACGGGTTTCCTACTAATTTATTTAAAATGAAAATATAACTAAAGTAAAATTATCATATTAGATTGAATTACAAGGAAAATATTTTATATTTATTTTTATTAAATACCTTAGGTATCATTTTTTTTTTTAGTTTATCATCTATAATTTGCATATATACAATTCGGCTTCATGATCTTCGAAGGATTCCAACCACCATCTTTCACTTAAAGAAATAAGATTCCTATAGTTAAAAAGGATGATGTTACATGTTACCTTTTAATTTGTTTTCTTATTTATTTTAGTTTAGTGGACTAATTGTGATTGGTTATATACTACCAAACACTTTTGTAGCACGATTTACAATTTCATTGGTTAGAACTAAAGATGTTGAGAAAAGGTAATCGAACTCGTGTTGTTTGATCTGTTGGTCATTAATCAAATTTTTTAACACTTTAGTTCCACCTCATTTTACACTTACAAAAAATTAAACCCATAACTTTACATTTATAAAATGGAACATCATATCACTCGACCAAAAGGTCATGATATTAAAAGAACTTTCTATCTTAAATAGAAATAATACTTAGATGTTTTTTGAACAAAGATGATAATTTTTCTCAATGCTTTAAAAACCGATAAATACCGGCCGGTTATACCGGTGTTATCGTTTTCGGATGGAAATCCGGTACGAAACACTCCGGTAAATATGGAAAACGGTATCGATTTTATACCGCCGGTAAAATCCGGTATACCGGTTTGAACCGCTATACCGGTATCCACATAGGTTAGTTTTTGGATTATTTTTAGATTATTTTTGTTATTAAGGAACAACTTTTAAAAAATTAAAAACTTTAGATTATCTTTTAATTATTTTTTAATTATTGATTAAATTTATAATACTATTTTAGTATGTAATTATGTACTTTTAGATTATTTTTTGTGTTAATGTTTAAATTATGAAAATATATAGCTAATTAATCAACTCGGTTCAACCGTCCCTTATAACACGGTTCAACTGGTTGAACTATTTTTTAACTAAATTTGGTATAATAAAAAACCGGTTTTTAAAACATTGGTTTTTCTTTCAAAATATACAAATAATATGTCAGTGTTAACTCAAGCTAAACTAACATACTTATTATAAACTAGGCGATAATCCAATGTATTACACGAGTTGTGTCAATGTATTTAAAAAAACATATGCATTTCACGGTTGAATTATACTAAAAAATAAAATATAATATATGTTGGTGAATATTTAGTTTTCAAAAGTAATGTGGTGAATATTTAACAACTTAAGAATTAATTTCATATCAAAATTTATTTGGTTAATGATTTAATAACTATTTTAATTAATAAAATAAGTATTCATAATTAATTAGATAATTAAATAGATAAGAGAGGGAAAATAAAATAAAAAAAAGTAGATAATTGACACTTGTAACTTAATGTTTTCTTTTAATACATCGTATGGACAAATATGACTTTAGTATTGATCTATGCACGTACATATACATATTTTTTTTTAAAGATGAATTTCTTGTTTCTTGTGAGATTTGAACTTAAGACCTCACACTTAGTGTATTAAAAGGCTTTCCCTTTCGTTATTAAGAAAAACATTAACTTTTGTATGAAATTATACAATGAAAGTTAATGCCAATATAATATAGTTTCTAGTATTATTTTGTGTCTTTGATTATGTGGATGATACAAATTAAAAAAAAAATATTATATTGATTCAAAATTTGACTGGATAAAATAATCAGACGCAGAAAAATGAAACCGCTGGGAAGTATAAGAGCCGTGGGCTTTCCGCATCCCTCAGGGTCGTTGAATAAAGTACATTAAACTAATGCACATGTTTCACTTCTAGCCCCTACAATAGATGAAGAATCAGTATTTTGCACCCCCAACTTATCTTCCCTTAATCTCACACCCTTTTACAACCTAGGTTGTGCTTGTTGATTCTAGAAATGAACCAAGTCATAACAATAACAGTATCCAATTGCAGTATTGCACAAGTGTCAAAGAGCACAGTGGCAACTACTGCCACATACCGATGTACCAAAAAAAGTTAAGAATGAAAATCTATCCGAGCAAGTCAATAAGCGAACTTAACGCAAGCTCAAACTTAACTCTAATGTTTATACGGGCAAATACCTCAACTCAAATAAGCTTGATTAGTTTCCGAGTGACTTACCAAATAATTATAAACGAGTTGTGAGTCATGATAAGGTGGACACCCTATAATTCGGTTAGTAGTATAATAGATCAACTTTAAAATACATATGCCGAAGAGGTGTATGAAATGATTTCATGGCATGAGTCATGAGTGTATTTATAGATGATTAACTAACATATTTGTGAGCTTGTAGACATTGTAAGAGGTGGATATATTAAATATTCTCTTTTTGATGTAAACTACGATGCTTATTATACTTTAAAGTGATTCGTGAATATTCTAACCATGATTTGGGTTCATATTATCTATGAATATCTTCTTTTAACATAGAAATTTGTATAAATTCAAAATATAATAAAATTCAAAATAATAGACACTGCATATCACATCCATCCTATGGGTGTAAAGAGCCGATAGAGCCCAAATTCGTCTAAGCTCCACTCAACTTGTTTGACTTACAAGATCTCAAGGGTTGAATCGGGCTCCTTACGAGCTCTGTTTCTTACACTTGAGCTTAATTTATGAGTAGTTTTTCAAACTCGAGTTTGACTCGTTTATTATTTTTTAAACATATGTTTTTATTATATATATATGTGTGTGTGTGTAGGTGTGCACACGCGTGCTATATTTGTAATTATAACTTTTTTTTATTTAAAACTTAGTATAATATTTAGTGTCTTTTTTTAATCAAAATTATATCCATACTATTGGCTCGTTTAGGTTTGCTAGACTTGATAAATAAAGGCTTAGGCTTGATTCGAGATTTTACAAATGCTTTATTACACGATGCCTATAATAATAAACTAAAAAATATTCCCATTAAAATAATTTTTCATAGCAAAAGATTCTAGTAGGGTTTAAAAAATAAAGAGACAAAGTGCAAATCTTTCCTCTATAATAGATGTAAAATATATAATAGACAAAGTTTAAAAAAAAACTACTCTCTTAGATCGAAAACAACAATCTTTTAACATAGAGGTAAAATATAGTAAAATATGGTAACGTATACTAATTCCTATTTGCATATAATTTATAATTATATGGGTCAAAAAGGAAATATTCCAAACCATCACCAAGAAGACAAGAATATTCATTGGTTGGGATCTTTGGATGGTCTCTAATGGCCACTTGTGATAGTGACGAATTAAAAGTACTAGTATACTCAATAATTCATTCATGTGCCTTGAAAAACAATGTCTTACATACGTTGATGTGAATCAAATTTTGACTTTTACACAAGTCGGTATATAAATCCTTCTTTAATTTGACATTACATTTATTATTTTAACGTGAGTTTAAACACGTCTTATATTCTAAAGTATTATTGTTTGGAGCATTTGTTTTAGTGTATGATATGATACAACTCTTTTCCCCTATAATAGAACTACAAATCAAACTAATATCTTTAACGGTAATAGTGTCGTATGTTGAGATTATATGATTGATGACAAATCACAACGAGTGGAGTATGGTTGACGACCTAGCAATGCAAATGATGAAAAGAAAGCATACGATATGTGTTTCTTACATAAAAGTGGATTGGTAGTGGAAGTCTTGAAAGATAACACACTAAAGATCTTTCATTGGTTTTATTTTTCTCGAAACGTAACGTAATATAATATGTGCAAGTCTGTTCATAATAAGTTATGAAGTTGTTATATAAAATGGTTTTTATTTTAGAGCATTCACAATAGAGCCCTCATATTTGTGTGAGATAAAACCTTAAAAAAATTTATGGGGTTAGAAGTGGTTGTGAGTGAAGAAAATGGGGAATCTACTGTTTATCGGTAAAATTTGGGTTCTTTGGGAATCTTTTTGGGAAAACGGGAAAACTGTATTTATTTTTTAATATTTGTTGAAAGTGGTTGTGAGTGAAGGAGAGAGAAACTGTAATGGGGTTTAGTGTAATATGTGGTTGTGATTGGTTGTGAGTGGATGGAGGATGAGGAAACTATTGTGAATGCTCTTACACAATTACACATAATTAGACAAGTGTACCGACTATGTAGTAGGATAGTGTGGTTTAAAGCCAACGGCTGACCCAAGCTTCATTTTTTTTGCACAATTCAATCTTCGTTGTTGTTTAATCGGATAATAAGATAGATGAGTAATTTGATAAAGTAAATTAAGAAAAATAAAAATAAGATATAAAATACACATAAAATAAGAGGGAGGCTATCAATCAAAAACTAATTATATCTTTGGCCAACAACCCCCTTATGTAACAAGTAATGTTTAAAGTTATTCGAGTGACGAGGTAAATAGGGTATCCCGTCATGAGATGGGAATGGCCACATCGAGTGAATCGTCCTTAAACTCTCCATAAAGTGGAGAGACCACGTCTCCCTCAAACTTACTTGCAAGATGAAAATGCATGACCACGCATAAGATGAAGTTAAAAATATTTTAATTAAAGCTATACCTTAAGTGTAAAATCCTCTTGCTAGGTTAAACGAACTCCAAGACTTATAATTGAAAATATAAGCTTGATAGCACCGTCATGTAAGTGATAGATTTCCAAATACCAATCAAAGACAAAATCCAATTCCACGACATATATCATGTATGACATTCGTGGCTTTGGCATAGTAAGCGTGGGATTTAAACTCCACCCACCATATTTATTGTGATAACAAAAAATAAAGCTTTAGTTTAGTTTAATAAAAACCCTAACAAATTACAAGTGGATGGTTGGTAAATTGGCAAAAAAGTTGCGTCGCTACCTCCTTTTGAATAGCAAAACCTGCTCTATTAAAAATGAAGCTTTGCCCCTTGGTTGACAAGCATTATTATGCACCACCCTTTGCACCCGATCTAGAAAACGAATCGTTTCAGAGGCAAGGGCCCCGGCCCCCAAATGTATCAAATGCAAAAGGCATGAAGACGTGTTGGTTCTCTAGGCATGTTGTTTCATGTTTAGCAACTATCTTAGATTCAGCTTTCGAGACTGCTTGTCCTGCCACAAACCCCGAATTCTGAAGTCCCACCAAAGGAGACACTCCAGTGAGGTCGACGCACACATGTTTTCCTTGTGCCCATCCGAACACAAGTACATCTGCTGGCAGTAAGGTAGACCGTCCATCTAACGGGCCCGTTAAAAAGTTAACTGGGGCTTCTTTCTTGGCTGAGATTCCAGCCTTTCGCAAAACATCCCATAAGACATCCATGACTAAATCATGTCGGTATTTAAATCCTAGCATTTCCTTGCAATGCAAGGCGTGTTCCCCAAATTTATCCAAACAAGCTCTCTTACAAATTGGGCAAGATTCATCAACAGGGAACATGGGGATCATAAGTCTGTATTTAAGGATGGCCCGGCATTCGATAACCGATATACGTTGCCCAAGCCCGTCGATGGGGGGGGGGGGGGATTTAATAAGTCTTGAGCATGCGCTCCCTTGAGGCATTCAAACACTGCCTTCTGTTGGATCAGTTTTGCTATCACAATCTCTCCTTGGAACAGTTTATCAAAGTAAATGCACAGCGGAATAATATTAAATGTTCTAAGTTAACAATTCACTTTTTATGAGAAGTGGATGCTCCCCCTCAAATGTATAATTAAAGAAGTATGAGAGTTAATATGAGAATCAAATAGTAAATGATAAAACAGTTGTAAGTGCTCAAATGGTTCTCATATATTAGAAATGATATTCTGCAAAAGATGTCCGTGTGTGATAAATAGATGGTGTGAACCCATCTATTTATAGAGAGAAGTAAACGTACATTGGAAGTATAAAAACTTAATACTATAATAGTACAACAAGCTGTAGTATTGGAACTTGTACATAAAGTAAACAAAAACTAATATAATACAGAACTATTGAATTTTAAGGGCGGTAGGAAGCTTCTACTACAACTGCTGAAGAACAAACAACTTCTGATAAGTATTTGATCAAAATTGTTCTTCAAGTGTTTGTCTGGTTCACCTTCAGCACTTTACTCTTCCGCACTTGTATCATCTTTGTTGGTGGTGAAATCTTCAGGATAGCACTAACCCATATTTTCTGTGTAGCATCCTCGGGATACTGAAGGATTGGATAGACTTCAGGATGTAACGGTTTTCTGTCTTATGTTCATCCTGAGGATAGACTAATGTATTACCATATTCTTATATCATTGCAGGTACACTTAATCAATATCAAGGCTTGTGACTCTTCCCTAATGGCTATATTGTCTTAGTCAAAGTAAGAAAGTTGAACATGGAAGAGCTATACGTAAAGAGCAAGACCGTTGCTAAAGAATAGGTCAACTATGTAACCGTCCAATGTTGAATGCAAGGCGAAAAATAAGGAAACGGTTAACCAACGTCTATATTGGTTAACCTCTCTTCAAAGACGACCAGAAACAATCAAGAAACATAACTAAGCAGCGGATATTATGGGATTTCTTATTTATTTCATGTGTAACTATTAATAGGGGCATGATGAACGAAATAGGACACGACTTGATACTCTTTCTACTCACACACACACAACACTACATTGTAAACTTAGTTCATTCATCATACTTCCAAAGTTGTAAACATTTTTACCATTTTAATATTAACAAACAAGGCAGGGGCTTAGAATCCTCCCGAGGTTTTGTACCAGCGATCATCAAGTGATCAAGGGTTTTCCTCGTATATCGAGTGTTGATCTTTGTTGCATTACATTTACATTCATCAATCTTTACTTGTTTCATCATTCTGCGAGACAGTTACATCCTCAGGATATAACTGTCCATCCTGAACTCATTCTTTGCCATCCTGAGCATAGTTGTCAGATTGTTATTTTTTTGTTATCTTAAATAACTATCTTAAGGATATAACTAAGTTTTTAACGCATTTCACATATTTAACACTCTACCCCACTTTTACTAATTTGGAATACAAAATTATTTTTATCAAGTAATTTTTGACCAGAACAATTTGGCGCCCACCATGGGGCAAATGGTGTTATTTTTAACAGAAACTTTGTTAAAATTTATTCTCAATCAACTCCTTTCAAAACTTTTGACAACTATGGCCTCAAACCCAAAATCTATGTCCTCGTCCATACCATCCACAACCTCTGCAAAAAATGTGACATTGCCACCTCCCCCTTGTAAGACTCGATTTTTTTTAAAACGTAAGGATAATACATAAACATCCATATATATACATACCCAAAACGTCTGGTCCAACGACATACCAACAACCTTGGCGACACTAGTTAAATTTACAAAAGACAACGCCCAAGTTGGCTACCATGTGAATCTTTGACCCATATTAAAACCATGTACAAAACATTAACAACTTGTTTAAATGACTCAAAGATCCTAATACTACCATGGTACCCAACCCAAAAGAACGTGAGCGTGCATAATCCGACCTCCCTTGAGACTTGTTCTTCACTCGTGAGCTTTACCTATTACAATTCAACAAGGCAAACATTTAGTATGCTAAAAACGATATCATCATCTTGTCCAAGGAACCCAAGGAATCCATACTACCATGATAAATCCTTACTTCTATCATTTGACCTGTTAAGGGTACTTCTACCGTTTTGACCCGTTAAGGGTACTTCTACCGTTTTGACCCGTTAAGGGTGCTTCTACCATTTTAAACCATTCTACTAAATTGCACCCTTGTGTAACCACAAGGGTACTTCACACTATTTTCATTCCGTCAAGTTCAACCACAACAAATACATACATAACAAATATGACCAAAATATTCATTAAACTAAATAGTTGGTAGTAACCAACTTACCTTTGTCGTGTGCACCTTGCTCCTTGTGACCACTTGAACCTTTAACCTTCACACCTACATAGTGAAGGAATTCCATACTTTAGTTTTCATACTTTACCCATTACCATTCTTGGTTCAAGGATAATAAACTAACATGATTTCATAGTTACATACACTACCATCATGTTTGACATTTATTTCTCACAAATTCACCTATTCTAAGGTGCCAAGCATTTACAATCTACATAAATTTCTAACAATAATGCATAATCAATTGAGCTCTCATGAGATTAAGGTCCTGTTTGACTTTTAAAAAGTCAACAGGAACCTTCATTCCAACACCCACTTAACAATTCTCAATTCAGCCCTAACATACCCAATTTAACATGCAATCTCATCAATTTTACACTATCATACATACAAATCATGCTTTCCTAAGCCACAAGAGTAATTATCATAATAAAATCATGAAATCCCACCAAACTACTTCCAAACTCTACTAAAATTAATCATACAACTTACCAATGAGATTAGCACCACAAGAGGGTTAATAATTCAAGAACATGCAGGGGATTAGAGGTGATATCTACTCCTAATTTTCAGCTACGGATGGATGAGGTGAAGATCCCCTTTTGTCGCCACCTTCTTCCTCTCTCTCTGCGTTTTTTCTTTTCTTTCCAAATGCCCCATTTTCCCTTCTAACCCCTTAACTATTTTACTACTTCTATTCTTCTCAAGGCCAGCCCCTCAAGATGAGTATTGTTTCATATTTAACCCCTCCCTTTTATCAACTAGGCTATCACCAATTTACCCAAGTAACTAACTTGGTAAATTTTATGTTTGTTAAATGTACAACTACCAATGCACTACTTACAACTAGGGGTACAACATATACATACATACATACATACATACATACATACATACATACATACATACATACATACATACATACTCGCACCAACATATATATATATATACCTACCATACTACCATTAATTTAATATTTTTGGGGTGTTACACCCCTGCACATCCTAAAAGTTCTGGACATGTTACCAGAAATGTTTCTCCTAGTACTGCTAGATCTGGGATGGGAACATCTGGATCTACTCATCCTGTTTTTGTATCAAATGATGAGCTCCTTTCCATGTTTGCATTAGTAAAAGACCAAATGAAGCAGCAGCAGGATACCAACCAAATGCTGATGAGAGAAATTCAATCTCTCAAAACATCCTTAAAGAGACCGGTTGAAGATGTGGGAACACCATTACAACCCAAAGTTTTGGATTTCAATTCCAGCATCTCTGGGGGCATTCATCAAGGAGATTTCATTCCTATGAGCACTGGATTCTCTGCTCCTGAGACTACTACAATACCCAGGATGGCAACAACTAGAGATCCAGGATATGTTACTGAGCAATCTCGAGGATATGCTGTTGAGTCATCTCGAGGATATGCCATTGAACCATCCCGAGGATACAACAATGGTAACAATTTAAGTTCTAGTACTTTTGCTACTAACGATATTGGTTCTTTGAAGGATACAAGTATAAGCCCACAATTGGCAAGAGAGTTTCAAAAGATTAAGGATATGGTATCTAGTGTACCAAGGATAGTACAACCCATCCATAAAGTATCCTCAGCATGTCACAGGGTGTCTCATTTTGCACCTCCAATATGTGATGCAGAGATTCCAGACTCCAAGCATGAAGCTTTATGATGGATCCTCAGATCCTGAAGAACATGTAGCACAATACATGGAAAGGATGGAGATAAATCCCATTCCAGCCCATCTTAAAGAAGCATGCTTATGCAAAGGATTTGGTTCCACCCTCACTGGTCCAGCCTTAAAATGGCTGCTAAGTGTTCCCCCTATTCAATTACTTTTTTGCTCATTTAATTAACGTGTTTAACAATCAATTTTCTTGTAGTCGAACGTTTGACAAGTGATTTGTACAGGGTGACACGGCCACAGGGAGAATCATTAAGGGAGTTTATTACAAGGTTTGGGAAGGAAGCACTTGACATCCCAAACTTAGATGTCACAACAGCAGTGCAAGCCTTCAAGATGTTACTACAAAAGGATTCACCTTTCTATAAAGAATTAGTGATGAACCCTTATAGGAATCTTGATGAATTTCGAAATAGAGCTTTAAGATTCATCCGTCTTGAGGATGACAAGAAGATACAAGAGAGGATAGAAGCATCCTCAAGATACAACAATCCTAATAAAAAATCCACTCCCACATATGAACCTTATAAGCATAGACCATATGCTAAAAATGATAACAAAAAGGTCAATGTGGTTGAGGATGAAAAAGATGAGGATTGTCCTAAACTTTCAGATTATTGTTTTTCGGTGGATGTAACAGGTCTCATGTATGCTGTTGGTGGTGAAATCCTCAGGATGGAATTACCTCGATTAACCTATGTGACATCCTCGGGATAGTGAAGGACTGAGCAGACTTCAGGATGTAACAGCATTTGGATATATGTGCATCTTGAGGATAGAGTAAACAAATTATCTTGTTTAAATGTTATTGCAGGTAGAACCAATGAATGATAAGGACTTGTAACTCCTCTTCAAAGACTATAAAGGCTTACCAAGTCAAAGAGAGTAAAGATGCAGGAGCTGTACGCGTATAAGCTTAAGGAATGGGTCAAATTGTAACCGACAAATGATGAATGCTAGGCGAAAAAGAAGGAAACTGTTATATTAACGAATACTTCAGTTGAAACAGTCCCAACGGTCACCTGAACCATTCAAGAAGTCTAATTAAGATAGCGGATTACATGGGATCTTCTATTTACTTTCGTGTAACTATATATAGGGGCATGATGAACGAAAATAGGACACTTACACATTATCAAACACTTGATACTAGCTAGCAAACACCTGATATACTCTCTACTCACACACAACACTACACATTCATTGTAATCATAGTTCGTTCATCATACTTCCAAAGTTGTAACACTTTTTACCATTTTTTAATATTAACAAACAAGGCAGAGGCGTAGTCTCCTCCCGAGGTTTTGTGCCGACGATCATCAAGTGATCAAGGGCTTTCCTCATACATCGAGTGTCGTAAATTGTTTCATTATACTTATATTGCTTATTTCCTGACAGTTACATCTTCATGATACAATTGCCCATCCTGAAATATACCTTTGCCATCCTGAGCATAGTTGTCACATTATTGTTACTCTATTCTTATAAATCACCATCTCGAAGATAACACTAAGTTTTTATCATATTTCACACATTTAGCACTCTACCTCACTTTTACTAATTTGGAAAAAAAATTATTTCTACCAAGTAATTTTTTACCAAAACAATTTGGCGCCCATCGTGGGGCAAGTGGTGCTATTTTTAACAAAAACTTTGTTAAAATTCTGTTTCAATCAATTTATTTCAAAAATCTTGAAAACTATGGACTCAAACCCAAAATCCGTGTCTTCTTCCACACCATCTGCAACCTCTGCCAGAAATGCGACTCTACCACCTCCTCCTACCTTTCCTAAGAGTTCTGGACAAGTTACCCGAAGTGTTGCTCCTAATACTGCTAGATCTGGGATGGCAACATCTAGATCCACTCCTGCTGTTTTCGTGTCAAATGATGAGCTCCTTTCTATGTTTGCAATGGTAAAAGATCAAATAAAGCAACAGCAGGATACCAACCAAATGCTGATGAGAGAAATTCAATCTCTCAAAACATCCTCAAAGAGACCGGCTGAAGACATGGGGACACCATTACATCCTAGAATGTTGGATTTCAATTCTGGCATCTCTGGGGGCATTCATCAAGGAGATTTCATCCCCATGAGTGCTAGATTCTTTGCACTAGAAACTATTTCAGCACCCAGGATGGCAACAACTAGAGATGCAGGATATACTATCGAGCCATCTCAAGGATATACTGCCGAGCCATCTCGGGGATATGCTGTAGAGCCATCTCGAGGATATGCTACTGAACCATCCCGAGGACACAACAATGGTGACAATTTGAGTTCAAGTACTTATGCTACTAACGATATTGCTTCTTTGCAGGATACATGTATAAGTCCATAATTGGCAAGAGAGCTTCAAAAGATCAAGGATATGGTGTCTAGTGTACCAGGGATAATACGGCCCATCCCTGAAGTATCCTCAGCATGTCACAGGGTGTCTCGTTTTGCACCTCCAATATGTGATGCTGAAAATCCAAAGAGATTCCAGACTCCAAGCATGAAGCTTTATGATGGATCTACTGATCCTGAGGAGCGTGTAGCACAGTACGGGGAGAGGATGGAAATAAACCCCATTCTAGCAAACCTGAAGAAAACATGCTTATGCAAAGGATTTGGTTCTACCCTCACTGGTCCAGCCTTAAAATGGCTGCTAAGTGTTCCTCCCTATTCTATTACTTCTTTTGCTTATTTGATTAACATGTTTAATAATCAGTTTTCTTGTAGTCGAACATTTGAACTTTTGACAAGTGATTTGTATAGGGTGACACAACCACAGGAAGAATCATTAAGAGAATATATCACAAGGTTTGGGAAGGAAGCACTTGACATCCCAAACCTAGATGTCACGACGGCAGTGCAAGCCTTCAAGATGGGACTACAGAAGGATTCACCTTTCTATTAAGAATTGGTGATGAACCCTTGTAGGAATCTTGATTAAGTTCGATGTTAGGACAAAAAGGATTGGTGAAACCACTTTTGCAAACCTTAGTCTAATTCACTTCTGTCAAAATATTCTAAGTATAGAACTGCTGAAGAAGAAAAGTCATCAGAAGTTCTGAAGTTCAAACCAGACACTTCTACTGAAGAACTACTGAAGACAAACTACTCTTCAGTAGTTTGTCATTCATCAGTACTTACATGAAGATCTTTTCCACCGCCTTTTTGTATCAGTAGTTTATTACTTTAGTATTTCTTTTTTGCTTTATGTACAAGTTCCAAGACTGCAACTTGTTGCAACTTGCTTTTGGCAAGGTTCATGTATTTGTAAAGTCTATAAATAGAAGGGTTCATCCCTCTGTTTTAGACATTGATTTTAATACAGAAATCCTTCAACTCATATTATTGTTATTTCCATTTCATGTTTATTGAGAATCTGTCGAAGTGTTTCATTCTCATTCAATACTTAGATTCTCAATAAATACTTATCATTTATTAGTTCTTGAATCCAGGGGGAGTAATAACTCCTGTTGATAAGTGTAGCTTTAAACTCATAACATTCCGCTGTGCTATCACTGATCAAGAACTTGCTAAACACTTAAGTGTTCACTAGCAAGTTCATATAAAAGAGCAATATACTGATCCAACATTCGAAATAGAGCTTTAAGATTCATCCATCTTGAAGATGACAAGAAGATACAGGAGAGGATAGAAGCATCCTCAAGATACAACAATCCTAATCGAAAATCCACTCCCACATATGAACCTTACAAGCATAAACCATATGCTAGACCTGATAATAAAAAGTTCAATGTGGTTAAGTATGACAATGAAGAGGATTGTCCTAAACTTTCGGATTATTGTTTTTCTGTGGATATAACAGGATTAATGCATGCTATGAAGGATCTTGGAGATAAAGCAAGATGGCCGAGAAAAGATAACAAGTCAGGATGGAAAGACAAATCCAAATGGTGTGCTTTCCATGAAGATTTTGGCCACATCACTGAGGATTGCATTGCCTTGAGAAAGGAAATAGCGTATCTTCTAAGCAAGGGCCATCTTAAGGATCTGCTAGGCAGAAAGATGTCAAAGATTCAGGATAGCACTGGCATCCTAGAAAAGGCAGCATCTCCACCCAAAGTTGCTGACATCATTAATTTCATATCAGGAGGTTTAGATATTTGTGGGACATCCTACTCAGCAGCCAAAAGACATGCAAGGGAAATGAAATCAGAAAAAGGAGAGAGACCCACAAAGACTACCATCCTGACGGATGAAAAAGTGATTAGTTTCGAAGAAGAAGATTGAGAAAACGTTCTAGATCCTCACCATGATGGTTTTGTGATTACTTTATATATTTCTAACCATTTTGTTCACAGGATATTAATAGATGGAGGGAGTTCAGTCATCATAATACAACTGGAAGCCCTCAAAAGGATGAACATCACCGAGACCGAGATAGTGGCTAGATCATCTGTCTTGGTTGGCTTCAGTGGAGAGACCAAAAGCACAGTTTGTGATATTAAACTGCCTGTATATGACGAGGGGTTAAACTGTATCCAAAGATTCTATGTGATAGACTCTTTATCCTGTTACAATGTTATCATGGGGAGACCTTGGATATATGACATGAAAGCAGTTCCTTCAACATATCACCAATGTGTAAAGCTACCAATTCCATGGGGAGTTGTCAAAGTCAACAGTGACCAACAGGAGGCCAACAAGGATTGCTACACAACATCAATGAAGGCTTCATCACGACAAGCATAGAAATTACAGCAGGATGCATAGTGTCATCCTTAGGATGCTAAAGCACATCCTGACCAGGATGTAAAGGCAGTATGCCTTGACGAAAATAACAAGGATATCATTGTGCAGATTGGTAAGAATATCCCTAATGATATTGAACAATCTTTAATCTTGTTTTTAGAATGTAGGATGTCGACATTTGCTTGGAAACATGAAGATATGACTGGCATCACCAAGGATGCCATCACTCATAATCTTGGAATCGATAAGAGCTTCAAGCCCATCCAACAAAAGCGAAGGAAATTTGCACCTGAAAGAAATGTCATCATACAAGAAGAAGTGGATATATTGTTGAAATCCAAGATAATAAGGGAGGTCAAATTCCTAAGGTGGCTAGCCAATGTAGTCGTGGTGCAAAAGAAGAATGGAAAATGGAGAGTATGTGTAGATTACACAGATCTCAATAAGGATTATCCTAAGGATCCATTTCCACTTTCACACATCGACTCGATGGTGGATGCCACAGCTGGCTATGAAATGTTGACTTTCATAGACGCATCCTTAGGATTTCAACAAATCCAAATGAAACCGGACGATCAAGAGGATACTGCATTCATGACCCCATCAGGTATTTATTGTTATATTGCTATGACTTTTGGACTAAAGAATGCAGGTGCAGCATACCAAAGGTTGGTCAATATGATGTTCAAAGATAAGATTGGGGACACAATGGAAGTCTACATCGATGATATGGTAGCGAAATCCAAGAAAGCTGAAGACTATCTTCAGGATCTCAAAGAAGCCTTTGACATCCTGGATGCTTATAATATGAAGTTGAATCCTGCCAAGTGAAATTTTGGAGTTGGTGCTAGTAAATTTCTTGGGTACTTAGTAACCAAGAGAGGCATTGAAGCCAGTTCAGAAAAAATTAAAGCCATCCTTGATTTAAAATCTCTAACCAATGTCAAGGATGTATAAAGGTTAACTAGCAGGATAGCAGCTCTAAACAGATTCATCTCAAAGTCCTCAGAAAAATGCAAGGAGTTCTATGACATCCTGAAGAAGAAAAATAAATTCGACTGGGGACAAAAGCATGAGGAAGCATTGAAGAAGCTGAAAGAATATCTTACAGCAGCTCCACTCCTTATGAAACCTAAGGATGGTGAACCTCTCAACCTATACCTTGCAGTTTTTGGAAATGCAAAGTGCAGTCTTGGTGAAAGACTTTGAAGGACAACAACATCCTGTCTATTATGTAAGTAAAACTTTATTGGATGCTGAAACCAGGTATTCACACCATGAAAAACTTATTTTATCTTTAATCATGGCATCTACCAAGTTAAGGCATTATTTTGAAACACATAGGATACATGTTCAAACTAATTACCCTATAAAAATGTGCTTAGAAAACCAGAAATGTCAGGAAAATGGCAAAATGGTCAATGAAATTAAGTGCTTTTGACTTGGTATATGAGCCTAGAAATACAATCAAATCACAGACTCTAGCTGATTTTGTGGCTGATTTCAGTAGTGACATCCTAAGTGAAGTTGAAAAAGAAGTACAACAACTAAATGAAAACTCGGGAAAATGGATTTTATATACTGATGGCGCTTCAAATATGAGAGGCACTGGATTAGGATTACTACTAAAATCGCCACAAGGGGACATAATACCCTATGCGATTAGATGTGCATTTCAAACAACCAATAATGAAGCTGAATATGAAGCTCTCATTGCTGGTTTACAACTTGCTAAGGATATGCATGTTTCAAAATTAGAAGTGTTTGTTGATTCCTTGTTAATTACTAACCATTTTAATGGATCTTTTGCAGTCAAAGGTAAAAAATTAGCTGAATATCTTGAAATAGTCAAGAAATTAGCATCTTGTTTTGCAGAATTTACACTAACACAGGTACCTAGGGAAGAAAATGTTGAAGCTGATGCCTTGGCAAACTTAGGATCTTGTCTGAATTTACCAGAAGGATCCAAAATCCCTATCATCCACATCTTGAAGCCAGCAACTGTAGAGGTGCATCCTAAGGATAACGCTGCACATCCTGAAGATGACACTATCCTTGCTGCTCAGGATCAAGATGATACATCCTGGATGAATCCTATCATAAACTATCTGAAGGATGGTAATATCCCCGATGGAGAAAATGCTAGAGCTTTTAGGATGAAGGTATCTAAATTTGTTATTATAAACAATATATTGTATAGTAAGTCTCTTGCAGGTCCATATCTAAGATGTCTCAACAAGGAAGAAGCAAAGGAAGTTCTCAAAGATATCCATGAAGGAGATTGTGGAAATCACACAGGAGGAAGAGCTCTATATTCAAAGACTTTAAGGACAGGATACTACTGGCCAACCATGAAGAAGGATGCCATGCAATATTCTCATAAATGTGATGCATGCCAAAGACATAGCAACATCCTACACCAACCTGCTGAAACATTGCATCCCATTATCTCACCATGGCCTTCCATGAAATGGGGGATGGATATAGTGGGAAAATTACCTAAAGCCCCTGGTGGAAAGGTATTCATGTTAGTCATGACTAATTATTTTTCAAAACGGATTGAAGCTGAAGCATTTGTACAAGTTAGAGACAAAGAACTAGTGTCCTTTATCAAGAGAAACATCCTCACAAGATTTGGTGTACCAGCTGAGATTATATGTGACAATGGATCCCAGTTCATCAGCAACTAACAACTAGTTTTTGTGAAAATTGGGGAATCAAGATCATAACTTCAACACCTGTCCATCTTCAAGCTAATGGACAAGCAGAATCTTCCAACAAGACCATCGACAACAACTTGAAGAAAAACTTGGAGAAAAGAAAGGAAAATGGGTAGAAGAGCTTCCATTTGTACTTTGGGCAGATAGAACCACATCCAAGAATGCAATTGGACAGACACCTTTTTCCTTGGTATTTGGAACAGAAGCAATGCTCCCAACAGAGATGGTAATGCCTATAGCAAGAAGACATCTTCAAGATGCAACTACCAATTCATAAGTATTGCTTCAAGATCTTGAAACAGTGGACGAGCTTAGGGATGCAGCTAAATTGAGGATGGCAGCTTATCAACAAAGGATAGCCAAAGCCTACAACAAGAATATAAGGATAAGAAGATTCCAAGTAGGGTTGAAGCTTGCCAGAAAAATGACTGTTCAAAGGCTTCACGTCTTCACTGGTTCACTACTTGTTTCAAATCAAGTGAAAGACAGCTACATCGCCAAGGAACCTAATATGAAGAAGTATAGAGAAGTGGCAAAAGAAATCATGAATGCATTCCAGTCTTGCAAAATCAAACAGGTTCCCCGATCACAAAATAAGAAAGTTGATGCTCTTAGCAAGCTTGCTTCATTGAACTTTGCCCATCTCACCAAAAAAGTGTTAGTCGAAGTGCTCAATTCCCTTTCAATACTAGAACTCGAGGTTCAAGATGTTATCACTGAAGCCAGATCAAGTTGGATGACTCCCCTCATAGCATTCTTAAAGAACGGTGAATTTCCTCAAGATCATGTTGAAGCTGAAAGGGTTCGAATCAAATCCATGCAATATGTGCTTCAAGAAGATATCCTCTACAAAAGAGGCTATTTGGCCCCATTGCTTCGATGTGTGGGCCCTGAACAAAGTCAGTATCTGATCAAGGAGGTTCACGAAGGGATATGTGGGGCTTATTGTGGTCCAAGAACAGTGGTTGCAAAGCTCATGAACCTTAGTTAACTTTGGTCGACCATATACCGTGATGCAACCGAGCAATTGAAGAAATGTGAAGCCTGCCAAATCCATGCCCCTGTTCCAAAAAGCCCAAAACATGACATGATTCCCATTAACTCAGCTTGGCCATTTCACAAGTGGGGAATGGACATAGTTGGCCCTTTCCCACCAGCTAATGGTGGGGTCAAGTTCCTACTTATAGCGGTAGATTACTTTACAAAGTGGCCCGAAGTGAAACCATTGGGAAAGATATCTTGAAAACAAATCACTGAATTTGTATGGGAAAATATCATATGTCGATTCGGCCTTCCTGGGGTGTTGTTCATGGACAATGGTAAGCAGTTCGCTAAGAAGCCTTTTAGCTCCTAGTGTAAAGAATACCGAATAACACAAGTGTTCAGCTCGGTAGCCTACCCTCAATCAAATGGCTAAGTAGAGAGAATGAATGGAAGCATCGTTGAAGGGATCAAAACCAGGCTAGGAAGGCAGGGGGTAAATGGCTTGATGAGCTTCCATATGGGCCATCCGGACCACCAAGAAAACAAGCCACAAAAAAGACACCTTATAGCCTTGCCTTTGGTTCCGAAGCTGTGATTCCTGCTGAAATAGGAGTGACAACACCCCGAACGCTTCATGTGTACATAAAGGCTAATGAAAATGAAGCCTTACTCAACTTGGACCTCCTAGAAGAGGCTAGAGACTCAGCAGCCATCAGAGAAGCTTGATACAAACTGAAAATTGAATCTTACTACAATGCACGAGTTAAACATGAACGCTTCAAGCCAGGAGATCTGGTTCTAAGAAGCAATGAAGCAAGCAAAAATGAAGACCAAGGAAAACTTGGACCCAAATGAGAAGGTCCTTACACAATTCTTGAAACCCACAAAGGAGGATCCTACAAGCTTGCCAACATGAAAGGCAAGAAGCTCCCTCGCCAGTGGAATAGCAACAATCTTAAAAGGTTCTTTATTTAGCTTTCGAGAAAATGTCGTCAAATCCAAGCTACCTGATGTAATGTTCAAATTATGAATGAATGGATCAGATGATCCCCTTTATATATTTGTCTTTGTATCCTATCATCAGGTTGAGTACCTTGCAAAAAAATCCATGGCATGGGCCATGTAAGGGGATGAGCTCCCAGGTCATATCGCTCAATAGGTTCAAGGGTTGAATGAACTTATTTAAGGGGTGAGTTCCTAGATCAATCCAACTCCATGAGACTTACAAAGCTTTTTCTTTACATGTCTCATAGACGGGTTTGAGCAGCCTACACCAATTGTTCCTTAAGTTTTTAAACAAACTTACGAAAAATCAAAAAACACTAAGTAGTGTACATAGGATAGGTGGCAACTTGTCTGCCTAGACTACCTTAAGGATAGGTGAATGCAGCACCTAACCTTTTAAGGTGCTATCGGTAAGACATTCCACAACAAGTACAAAGACAAAAAAAAAACACAAACATACAAACATATAACAAAGTGACAAACAAGCTAAACAAATATAAACGTACCTAACAAGCCTTACGGGCTGAATATCAACATAAAGAGGCTTTAACAAGCCATCAACATACAAATTGTTCATACAGATTTAACAAGCCTACCACCATACTTAGAACCTTGCCAGGTTCCATAAGGAACATTGTTTGAACCACCACAAAAGATATTGTTTACACACATAATGCTAAGAAAGCTACGAATAAGAAAGCATAAAGTACTCATGATGCACTACCTAAAGCAGATGGCTTCGAGGCTTCCGTCTCTGCAGCAACAGTTTCCACAACCTTAGCTTTTTTGCTTTCTTTGCTTTCTTGGACTTCTTCCCAGCACCATCACCACCAATCCCTGAAGCATCCAAGCTAGCATCTTTCAGGCCTCCTTCATCCACATCAAGGGTCTCCTCACTATCACCGGAGTAAGACCTCTTCTTAGAAAAGGCTTCAAGTAGCTCAGCACACACTGGCCACTGCCTCATTCAGGCCTGGAGGCTTCATCTACTTCAGATCCTGCAAAGGTTTACCATGAAAAGATGAAACTTTGGTGACATAGGGATATGTCAAGTGTTCCATCTTCACAACGGACACTTTAAACACATCCATAGAGTTAGGCTGATAGAGGGGAGACTGCTCCAAATCATGTTCAGCTTCATGAGCCTTAAACCCGGCGATATAACCCGCATGCTTCCCATGAATAAGCAGCTTGGTGTAAACCTCTCCCAATGCAGAGTTAAACTCAGCTGAATGAAGAAGGTACGTGACCACCTGCCGAAACCCACTCTCAATCAACCACTTGTTGTCTGCTAAAGCCTGGGCAAGCGAAGCATCCAACCTTCCCTTCTCCTTCTCAAAAGCTTTCTTCTAAACCTCCAAAGCTGCCCTATCTGTCTCAACCTCAACCCTTGCAGCCTCACACTTTGCAGCCTCTGCCTCGTGAGCCTTCTTAGTTCATCAATAAGACCATTAAGGGTTTTCTCTTTTTTAGCATACTCTAGGATATCCTTCTTCAAGGAAGCAAGGGAAGCTTTTATCTCCTTCTTCTTCTTTGCAAACTCCTCATACTCAGTCATTCTCTTCCTAAACCTGCTCACACCCTCTGGAAGCATGGCCGCAAGGTTGCAGGCCCCCATCACCATCTTTGAAAGTAAAACATCATCCTCCATAGCCTCCAAGGTATCCTTCACACCAGGAGGAGCAAGATGAGCCAAAACATCTTCACACACAGCAGACAACTTAAAGTTATCATTCACCTTCACATTCCATCCATGAGCATAAACTCCTTCACCCTCAACATTCTTTAGCACAAAAACCTTGGCCACAACAGCCTTCTTACCCTTTCCCTTCTTTGCCACAACACTTGGCAACTTCTCGGCAACCTCAACCTGAACTCCCTCATCCTTGTCATCCTCAAAAACTTCAATCTCTTCACTCACATTCATAGCCGCAGACACACTTGCCTGCTTAGCATCCTTCAACAATCTTCGGCTTGAATGCCTAGTTGAAGCCTTAGAAGAACTAGGCTTTGAAAAGCCCTTCACATGCGGAACATTCACATAGTTTACACCGTCAAACCTACACTTTTCATATTTTACTAGTGCATCCTCCCCATCAATAGCCTCGGCATTCTCAAAAACAACATCCGACACATCATCACTTTTAATGAAATCCAACGCAGACATGACTGCAAAGAACAAGAAAACCAAATGCATAAGGATCAAGCAAAGCAGGGAAAAAAAGTTAACAATGCAAAAATAGCATACCCTGATCACCCCTCAAAAGAACCGGATCTCTACCCTATTTATCCCAACGGACACTAATCCCGGATAAAACTAAAAAAGGTTCAGCAAAGGGGCGAAGCCTTGAAGGACATGATCGAAGGGCTTCAAGAAAGTTCTTATCCAACTCTAATTCAGATGGTTCCATCTCATTTAGAACAGCATCGGGATGCCTCCGAACAGGTTTAAATGGAAGAATCGATTTTGAAACCCAGAAAAATTTTGTTTTCCATACACCAACTGTAGTAACGTGTGAAGAAATCAAGCAAATATCAACTTGAGACGTTTCAAAGGTGTACCGATCACCATTTTTAGCCAAACGAAAGAAACTCCAGAACATTAAAAGGGTAGGATCGTAGTCAAGGGCACGACAGAGCATTTAAAAATGTAAAACCCGGGCCAACCCATGCGGATGTAACTGCCCGAGAGAAACTCTGTAATACTCCAACACATTCAACAGAAAAACTGAAAGGGGATGACGAAGGTTTGAAAACGCAAAATGACGACAATACAGAGCAATAGACCCCCCTGGACACCGATCAACCGAATCATTAAGTCCAGGAGCAACAGGATTAAATGAAAGATCAATGTCCCATTCTGCACAGAAAGTTTCAACCTCTTTTTGTGTAAGAGAGGAGAAACTGACTGCCATGTCCTTTTTGGCACCCATCCTGCTTCGAGGGATAATCAAATGAAGTAAAGAAAAGAAAAACTAACTTGATTGAAGCGATGAAATGAAACCCTAAGAGAGAAGAAGGAAATTGTCGATTGAAAGAGTAAAGTATGATTATGTAAATAAAAAAGAAGTTATAATATAATAACTTCTAGATATAATCATTACCTGCATTAAAAACCGCCACCAATAAGGTTGACACTTGTTGCATCAAGTGTCACTTCAAAATTCAAATCCAGAGGTGTAACCGCCTGAAACTAAGGCAAGCCTTTAACCCTCTGTGACACCCGTCGAAATCACATGTCATATTTGTACACTTAGCTACATGCTTATAATGTTCATGGCATTACATGTCATCATTTGCATTATAATTGGGCTATACAGGGTTCCAACGGGTCATTCTCAAGGCATATAGTCTAACAAGTAGACCCACTAGTTAGTTCAAGGCCTCAATTAGTTCAACAATTTATACTAGACTATAGGAATCCCATGCACAACTCTAACTAATAGAAATCCATGCAACCAAACATACATGTCCAAATGGTCACCCCAACAAGGACAAAATCAAACAATGTCCATCTACATGAAATATACACTTGCATTGTCCGACATAAATGGTAAAACTTGTACACAAAGGACATTAGTGGGAAACAAATACATATGTACATTCATAGACAAGTTAATATGTAACAAAAATCAAATTATATATATATATATATATATATATATATATATATATATATATGTATGTATATTCACGAGTACACATACACACATATCACCAAGATTTCCATGCTTTACACTTTAATTCCCCATGAAAACACCAAAGTGGAATGAAGGACACACATTAGTTATTCTTACACAAGTTGACTTCCTAAAACCATATAAAACACTATGTAGGAGTCCATTTACACACATGAGAATACATTGGGAATGAACAACTCTCCTTACCCACACATACACACATACATATGGCCTACACACACACATCACACGCATATATACATACATACATACACACACGACACATATGCACTCACCATACACTCACCATTCTTATCCATAACACACCACACATCTATGCTTTATACTAACATGGCAACAACACAATTAACATGGACCTCAAGACTAAAGTTGACTTGCCACAAAAACACATTTTGTCCTATTGTTTTTCGGCCCCCAAGAGTCAAAAAAGAGGTGTGCACACAAATTCCTAAGACACTAGTCAACCTCTTGCATTAGAATGGCAAAAACATAAAACATTTGATCCTTCCCACATTGTCAAGCTTGCCCAAAACACTTTGCTTCTTCCCCATAAATTTTGGCTCCTACACATCCCTACAAGCCAAGCCAAAAACCCAAGTCAACACATTACCCTTACAAGAACTCTAGGAGAATGCACATTAAGAAAACAAGGAGTTGACCTTCCTCAAGTGTGAACCAATGAGACCATGGTTTCCCTCCCACCATTTGGCTATATATAGGACCAAAGAGAGACATAAGAATCACACTACAACTCCTCACAACTCACTAACACTTGAACTCTCCTCACTTTCCTTTGTTTACCATTCGGCCGAAGCCCCAAGACCCACAAGGGGTTAGTTTCGATCAAGCCTCACTACCACATAGGAGTCCCAAGTTCTCATCTAACATCTAGAAGCTTTGTTGGAAGGGAATTAGCTTATTTTCTTTTATATTTCCGGACATATACGCGTGAGGTATCACATCCGAACCATTTTCCTTTCTTTATACACTTCGGTTACATGTAATGGTCACCCGAAGCACACACACACTCGTACACTCCTTTAACAAGTAATCTTTCAAGTTAAACGAACTTAGACACTCAAGTTTTGTGTTAAAAAGCTCAATGACTAGCCTATGTATACATATATACGTACAATTGCGAATACACCTCGAAACACACACGTATGGACATAAACGATGCACACACACATACATACAAGTGTATGCGTGCGTGTATGAGGCCAAGACCCGGCCCAAAAGTAGTCTATCTCACCTTATTACAACATACATCATGGTTAAATTTATAAACATGTGTTAAGAGCAATAAAAACATGTGTTAACAAGCTTAACGCAAGAGTTTTCTTGAAAACATAGGGTATGCGAGTATATATAAAGGCCAAACACCTAAACAAGTCGTTTTTATACAAGATTATCCAAAAATGTGTCCATATGCCACCCTAGGCTTACATAAATGTGACATACATAACACTTGGTAACATTTAGTAAGACAAAGTACTTGTTTTACCCAAAAAAAAAAGACTAAACAGAGTCACTTAAACGACAACAGAAACATTTTCTGACACATACAGTGTGTGACACACGTGGATAGTGGTACAGAAGCCCCTAGTCCACAGGTGTTACATTCGGGTGAACAGTTGCATGGTAGTTAGAAGGAAACATAGACCTAAGGTGCCTTTATATGAACTTAGGGTATCCCCAGGACAGACACACAGTGCCATATCTAGTTCGGGCTAGCATTCAGACACAAAGTGAGTATTCACGGCCCCTTTTTACAGTTTTTACATTTTTCCGGGGGAAAAACATGCTTACAGTTTTCAGTTACAATACATGACTATTATGTGAACATGAGACGTCAAGGTTCATGATCCATTAAGCCCTCGTGTCATACATCATACCATAACCATTAGCTATGGACTTAGCCATGAAACACCGGGATAGATCTATTGGGTTGACACCCCCACTCTTGGTCAGTCGCTCTGACCGGATGACAAATATCTAAAGAGTGCTTGTATTTCACATTATTCATTGTCTTTAGTGTACAATGGGTGAGGCATAACATGTCGAGGTTTGGTTATGGGCTCATGTCAAATCACATATTGATTATTGCCCTAGCTAGACAATGATTTAGTCGGTTTTGGATTACATGTCCATCATATAGAAAACATGTGAACTCACCAACTTTATGTTGACTCATATTTCCTTTAATGCATGTTTTTCAGGAAATTAGCATGGATAATGGAACTTGCGGGGGTCGCGTGCGAGCATTTATGGGATACCTTCTTTTGGACCGTTGTGTTGTTGTCCTAATACTAGACATTTACATACAATGGTTTTTAATATTAAACAATTAACTCTATGTAGAACAAATCTTGTTGTTTAATGATAGCTCCCGCTTTATTTTAATCAATGCTCGTGTGACCTTTGTGCATGGAAATCTTTCGAAGTCGCACCTCACGTTTCTGCCTAGGCGAGGTGTGACACCCTCGAACCTTTTAACGCCTATAAATTGAGTAAAAAGTCAGAAGCCTTTGAGCTACGCCACAAACACCTCTGACTTGGGGGGGGCTGATGACGTGGGTAGCCTAAAGCAAAATACATCAATAATATTGTACAAGCCTGCTTGAAAGGTTAAAAGGTAAAAAGGTTCCAAAGCTGATAAAGCACTGAGCATAAAGAAGAAAGCAGATGACATGTCTTGTGATCACATTTCTCGGTCAAAGTCCCCAGCTGTCCACACCCTGCATGTGGAGACGCTGCAACACACGGACCGCAGGTCCAAAGCCCTCATCGGCTAAAAGTGGCAAGTCCATAAGTTGCTACATGGATCAAGAGTTTATGGTTACTCAAAGAAGAAGATGTTTTTCCTATAAATCAGATCACTTCATCAGTGATCTGATTACACCATCTTACATTCTCACTTACACGCTCTTCTATTCTCTTTGATACTCACGTGTGAAAGATTCTCTCTATCACATAACACTCCACCTGAGCTTACAACCGACATTCTGGCTTTGAGTATCACTCAAACCAGAATTGTAACACTCAAAACATAAAACTCTTGAATCTTCTTCTACGTTTAGCAACGTAGATGGACACCACGACATGCGTTAGGCAAAACTAAACCCTTCAACCCTTTTACCCTTCCTCTGACTCTGTACTAACATCGGACCTATATTTGTTGTAGCAACATTACCTTAAACCAAACCCACTGTCAAGGCGTAACATCACAACACCCACCAAAAGCAGCCGTCACTGTGAGATAAGGAAGAGGCTCTAGTTGCCAACACGGTGGGGCTGGAAGTTGGTAACTACGGCGGTGAGAGTTAGGCGAGGTAAACCGAGATAGAGAAAGAGGGAGTTATATAGAGACAATGATGTGTTGTTTAAAGTCAAAATGATACTAAATAAATACCCTCAAAGACAACAAAAATATCAGAATTGCCACATTACTGTTCAAATATCAGCTCTATTAATATATAGTTAATAATATAATAATGAAATAGGTGGGTGTTTGTGTGTGTTTTTCTTTAACATTATTTTATAGTATTATTATACATGTTACGTCATCTATGTACCACCTCTATAAAAATCCAACAGAAGCGGAAACTTGTGTATGCTTAAACATTTCAGGATCAGTTGCTGCTCCTATTTCACTTCCTAATATTATTATTATTATATAATCTAATTTAATTTAATTAATATCATCTTCATCTGGTTCTCTTCCATTAATTCTTATAGTAAGTTAACCCCTTAATTCCTTTATCTTTATCTTCCATTAATTCATTTACCTTTTGTACCACTTTATAAATACCTTTTGTTGAACATTTTCTGCAGTTCTTCTGAAAAACAATGTTTGTGAGACACGGACACATCTGGTTTTTGAAGAAAGACGATAAGAACTCGTGGAAGTTGTTGTTTTTGTTTCACATATACGTTAACCTTCTTCGGTCTGGTTCCTGAGTTTGTTTCTGTTGCTGTTTTTTTGCCAGTTTTTTAGTTGATTTAGAGTTTTAATATAAAGAACTGAAAAGGGTATTAATTAATTAATTAATTAAATGGATGATCATATAATATTTGGATCCATGGAAAACAACAATCTTGAATATGTTGTTGTTGATGACCTTTCACCTGATGGTGGGTGGTTAGACAGTCCCAATCTGTCACCTTCAAACCTTTTGGACTTTTCCTCTTCTTACTTTGGGTCCGCGGATTCGATTGGATGCTTCGATCCACTTGTTTCTCCCGAAGAGACGGATCATATGAAGTCGTTTGATGATCGCTTGATTCAAGCGATTGAGTATTTGAATGAGAGGTGTTTAATGGACCTGGATGTTCTTGTTCAGTTATGGCTGCCTGTTGTTAGACAAGGCAGCCGAGTCTTAACAGCCGAGGACCAGCCTTTCGTAATTAACTCGGATGGTACAGATCTATCGAGTTATAGAGAGGTTTCCAAGAGCTATAGATTTGCTGCTGAGTATGTTTCCAGTGACATGATTGGTTTCCCAGCCATTGCTTACTTGAAGAAGTTTCCAACTTGTGCAATAGATCTTCGGCTCGTTGCAGAAGGGAGTGATCCACGCGCGATTTATGCTCAAAAGTTTAATATTTATGGGTGTCTCAACCTTCCTGTATTCGATCTAGACGGTGAAACTTGCATTGGGGTCATTGAAGTTGTGACTGCTTCCAAGAAAGTAAACTTCCATGATCAACTCGAAAACATCTGTAAAGCTCTCGAGGTCTCTTTATAACTTTACTTTATTAACTCATCTTATCATTATTAATGAGGCCCGCGATCAAGTATTGGTGTAAATTTTCATTTCAAGATTATTTTTTATGACTTTGGACCTGAGTTAAATCTTTCTGAATCGATTTTCGCTTGCAGGCTGTGGATCTAAGGACTTCGGAGTTCTTGATTCATCCAAAGCTTAAGGTAGAGATCATTAACAAACTCACTGATCAGTCAATTGCGTTTATAAAATCGTTTATTATATCAGTTTATGTTTTTGTTTATCAGGATTTCAGTGAGCCATACGAGGTGGCGCTTGCAGAGATTCGAGATGTTTTGAGATCCATATGTAACACACACAAGTTACCATTGGCTCAAACATGGGGCATATGTGAAAGCAGATCCGGACGCCCTCATACTACAATCTCCATCATTGAATCTGCTTCATATGTGTTTGATCCCCAAGTTTTGGGCGTTTTTGAAGCATGCTCGGCGTTGCAGCTTGTACCAGGAGAAGGTATTGCTGGTAAAGCGTTGGGAACAAACCAACCTTGCTTTACTGACATTAATGATTTTTGTAGGGTTGATTATCCTGCAGCTCATGAAGCTCGGATGTTTGGACTCGAAAGTGCTGTAGCAATACGCCTTCATAGCACCTATACAGGCCCCTTAGATTTCATCTTGGAGTTCTTCTTACCTCGTGACTGCAAAAGCCATGTAGAACAAGAACAGATGAGAAGCTCGATAGCTTCGATGATAAGAAGTCTTTCTTGGAGCCTGCACGAGATACCGGATGAAGAAATAGTCGAACAAGCCTCATTTTCAGTCAAAGAATCAAAAAGCCGCGATGAATCTTGGATTTCCGATATGCTGGAAGCCCAACGCAGGGGTGAAAACGTCGTTTTGACCATGGGGTGTCACAAGGAAGAACCGCAAGACGAATTTAATGCCATAAACCAATTCTATCATGGACTCGCATTCACTGATCCTGAAAAGCAAACATATCTTGGATGGGGATCCAAGTCAAAAGATCAACCATTGGGCAACAAACGGTCAACTGAAAAGGGTCGGGCCAGATCAGAGAGAAACATTAGTTTGCAAGTTCTCCAGCAACATTTCCGCGGTAGTCTTAAAGATGCTGCCAAGAGTATCGGCGGTTAGACACTAGCCACTAAAACTTTTATAGTTTAATCTACTTGCTGACATAATTACCTCAAGATTTGTTAAAAATAACCATGGTTCTGTAATGTTTTCCTCAGTGTGCCCGACAACCTTGAAACGGATATGCAGGCAGCATGGAATCATGAGATGGCCGTCTAGAAAGATCAAGAAAGTAAGCCATTCGCTAAAGAAACTGCAACTCGTTATTGATTCAGTGCAAGGTGCTGATAGCGTTATTCAACTCGGGTCATTTTACACAAATTTCCCCGAATTAAATGCACCTAGTCCCAAACCAAAAGTCAACGACCCGGTCAGTCTCTTAAAAAGTCAAACAACACCAACCAATTCTTCATCATCTTGCAGCCGCGGTTCCAGTTCTCCAACAGGAACAGAAAAGTTGGTTCATGTAGAAACCAAGCTACAAGTAGCATCTAATAACAATAAACCGAAGAACATGTCACAAGATGAAGGTGTGTTTAGAGTCAAAGCTAGTTATGGTCATGAGAAAATTCGATTTAAAATGACGAAAGACTGGGGATTTGGCGATCTGCAGCAAGAGATAGCAAGGCGTTTCAGCATGTACGACATGGGAAATGTCATACTCGAGTACATGGATGATGATTCTGAATGGGTATTGTTGGCATGTGATGCTGATCTTGAGGAATGCATGGACCTACATACATCAACCAAGAACCAGACAATCAAACTCTTGATTCATCCTCCATCGTCCCACCCCTCATTCCTGCCAATGACCCATTCAAGCGATGACATTCGTATGTGGTAGTTTTTATAATCAGTAGTTGTCCCACATGGGCGGTATTATGTTCCGTTTGGGATTTTTCCCATTTGATATGTTTAGAAGTTGTGTTGAGAGTTGAGAAGTTGTTCTGTGTAGTTAAAAGTGTGAATCATATTGTATGATGCTCCAACTCTTCTAAGAAAAATAAGAGAATTTCTTTTGTGTTTGTTTTCGGCTTTAAAATTCTGTTTTGAGCTAAACATAACTACCTAACTGAATTAGTTAGGTTTTGTATTAGTCAACATACTCGGCCTTCGTACTAGATCCGGCAACATGTTTCTTAGAACTTGAACTCATGAGATTAGACCCAAAAAAATACAATAAGTGGTAGCAGAGCAACGATCATATGACTTGTAGAGTTGTTCGACAAGACAGTTGTTTTGTCAAGAAGAAAACACAAGACACGGTTGGAGCGCAGATTATTTGGTCACATTACGTTACAGGTTTGGAAAAGGTGAAAATTTTGTATGCATTAGAAAGAAGACGTCCATCCAACTACCAGGCGTGTAATCGACTGAAGTTATAAGCGATATTTGACTCCACGCGACAAAACAAAAAAGAAAAAAAAAACTAACAAGCATGCTTGGATAAAGTGGTTATTGTTGGCCTTCAAAGTTTGATAATAGATTTACAGGCAAATTCATTTCTCAACTTTTGACTGTCTAAATGTTAGATCCACCATCTGTTTACTAGATATAGATTATGTATTGTTTAACCAACCAAAAAACAACTCATGCTACCCTCTATTATTCATTACAAGATAACTTATATTGAAATCATAAACCGAATTCTCTCTTCTACTGCTCGCCTTGCTTTCAAAGAGGTCAAATATCAGCGTGTCTGAAACCCACCAGACCAACCTGAACCTCAACGCTGACTGCCGAACCCACCTGAACGCTCTGAACCAAATGTACCAAAACCGCTTGAACGATTTGAACCAAATCCACCAGAACCGCTTGAACGGTCTGAGCCAAAATCACCAAACCCACTCCTACGGCCAAAGCGACTTGAATCATCACCAAAGCCACTAGAACGCCCAGAGCTAGAACCTCTAAACCCACCAGATCCATCTGATCTGCCATAACTAGGTCTACCAAAACCACCACGAGAGGATGAACCAAAACCACCACGAGAGGAAAAACCACCACCCAGATCAATTCTGGATGCGGCATCCACAGCAATTTGAGGAAGCTTTCATAAATCAGAAAACAAAGTAGTCAGCACCAAAATAACCCAATACTTTAGATGCATAAAAAACGACATTATAACTTATCCACATATAGGCATGTAAACAAACCGAACGTTTAGTGAACAGTTTGTGAACCATTGAGCGGGAAGTTAGTTTACGTTTTGCTTATTTCATAAATGAATGAACATGAACACATGCCAGTTCGTGAAATTTCATTCAACTTAGATATCTTTATTTACTTTTGAATGTTAGATGTAATGATGGTATTTAGATTTTTTGTTCGGATATTCACGTTTATTTTTTACTGTTATCCATTTATGTTGGTTAATGTTCGTGAACCGATCATTTAGAATATTAACAAGTGAACGTAAACGAACATGAATATGAAAATCCTTTCGTTTAATTGTCTGTGTCATTCCGTTTGCTCAGTCAAAGGACACAAACATTTCCCACTCTGTGTTCGTTCGGTTCTTACAGGTCCATCCACTGATAGAAATAATTATATACTGACCTCTGTAAACTTGCATCCTACTTCGCGCTCGTATCCTTTGATATCTCTCCATTGCTGGGAAGAATGCATTGCTATTGCTTTTCCTTTCTTGCCAGCACGACCCGTACGGCCCGTTCGGTGAACAAATATTTCAGAGGAGTTAGGTAGCTCATAATGTATTACCTGACCACAGTTAAAACCAAGTTTATAGTACAAAAACGAAAAATCAAATCATGGCTGCACAACTAAAAACAGGCAAAAAGATTTACCAGATCAACATTAGGAACATCAAGACCACGAGCCGCAACATCAGTGGCAACTAAAACATCAACCCGGCCATCTCTAAACCCTGCAAGCGTTCTCTCCCTTTGATTTTGTGTAATGTCTCCATGCAAAGCTTCACATCTGTAACTCTTCTGCAGCGCCTGTGCCAATTGATCAGCAGCGCGTTTTGTTTGGGTAAAAATTATAGATTTTCCACCATTTGCATGCTCCTGAAAGAAAACAAATTATATATTACTATCAACAACATAAAAGAAACAAATTTTGATCATATAATAACGTTCTTCCGTACTGTTATCAGCGGTCCAATAACTGATGGTCTGTCGCGCATTTCTGATGAAATAGAATAGAGTGTGATTCCATCAGCCAACTTTTGGTCTGAATCGCCAACCTAGAATGAAAATTTGCATTAAACGATTGTAGATAATGACTAAACTGTCTATCAGTATACAAACAAATTGTACAAAACTGACTCACAAGATCAATAGTTAGAGGCGTCTTTAAGTACTTCTGAGTAAGTTTCAATATCCAACTTGGCATAGTTGCCGAAAACATCATGGTTTGACGCCGTTTTGGCAAATAATCCAATATTGTTTCAACATCCTCAGCAAAACCAACATTCAGCATCTGATCGGCTTCATCAAGAACTGCAAACTCAACTTCTGATAGCTTCAAAGCACCTCTTTTAAGCAGATCAATAACACGTCCGGGAGTGCCAACAATCACATCAACACCACGATCAAGAGTACTCATCTGGCGTTGAATGGGTGAACCACCATACACACAAAGAGTATCCAAATTCGGTGCTGACTCATAGAATTCCTTTTCAACTTGGCGAGCTAGCTCTCTAGTGGGAGCCATAACAAGGGCTAACGGGTTCCTCCCTTTTCTGTTATATTTTGACCAAATACGTACGTAACTTTGATAACCAATTTTTAAAAGAGTGTAAATATAATAAAAAGAGTATTTACCCATGCTTTTCGTTGTGTTTAACTATTTTATCCAAGATAGGGATGCCAAAAGCAAGAGTCTTTCCTGTTCCTGTTCTAGCACGGCCAATCATGTCACGCCCCTGCATTGCTGGCTCTAGTACAGCTCTCTGAGCAACAAGAAAAGAACTTGTAAATCATTTATTCACCAAATCAAACCTGCACTGTTATTTCATGTTTGAGTTTGCCGTTTTGGCACATAAAAAGAACATTTGTGATCGATTTTCTGAGTAGTTAAAAATTTTGATGTTTAAAACCCAAATCAAGACTGATGTGCAGGGAGCCAGGTATAACCAGTTTGGCATCAGAATTCAAGCGAAACTATAGTGTTAAAAGCGAATTTGAACAACATTCCCATACCCGGCCCAATACTCGCCCGTTAGATTGTTAAAAATCACGGTTGAGATTCCAAAATTCTTTTCTTTTTCTTACCATTCTCTCTTTTATATAATTTTCTTTTAACTACAACAAATTAAAATACGATAAACTACGTACATATCATCATGACCATAAAATGTTCAATACATCAAAAATATGTAAATTTCATTTCCATACTTATAGCATTCAAAATATAAACAACATCATGAAAAAAAAATATAAATTTCACTTCCAACTAAAATTACTAAAAGCAAGAATCAAGAAAAATCAATAAAAGTAAAAATTAAATTTCTTATGTATATGTTTTTAATAAACGAGCACATAGAGGGTGTTTGGGATTGAGTTTCAAAACAACTTATTGACTTATCGGCTTTTTCAAAAAGCCAATAAGTCAATAAGCTGTTTGTGTAACCCAAAAGCACTTTCTGTTTTGACTTTTGGCTTTTGGCTTTTAAGGGTGGAAAAGTTGTTTTTGAAAAGTTAGAAATCCTGGCTTTTGGCTTTTGACCTTTGGAAAAAAATTGCAAATCTACCACCCATACAACCAATATTCACAATAAGTTAAGCGAAACACTTAAAAAAACGCAATCTATTGACTTTTTGACGTTTCTCATCTCAAAAGCTAATCCAAACACTTTTTTTAAAACTCCTTTTCAAAAAGTCATAAGGCAATAAGCACTTTTGACTAAAAGCACTTTTGCATCTCCAAACTCAATCCCAAACACCCTCATAGTCTCATATATTCGGCCCGGGTATCACCTAATACTTGCCATCCCTAAAACAAAAGATATACATACAAACAACCATATAAATTACAAACAATATCATGAAATACATATCCCGAATAAAAAATCATTTTTTAACAAACAAGGGTCAGGAAAAAACAAAAAAAAAAGTAAAAATTATATCTTTTTGTAAACCCAACAACAGAAATACATACATACATACATACACCTAAATAACTCTCAAGATCAGATTTTTTTTTTTTTGAAAACCAACAACAGAAATACATAAAGACACCAACAACAGAAATACATACATACATACATACATACACCTAAATAACTCTCAAGATCAGATTTTTTTTTTTTTGAAAACCAACAACAGAAATACATAAAGACACCTAAATAACTCACAAGATGAGATTTTTATGTAAACCCAACAACAGAAATACATAAAGATACCTAAATAAATCCCAAGATAAGATTTTTTTTTGCAAACCCAACAACAGAAATACATAGAGACACCTAAATAAATCCCAAGATCAGATTTTTTTTATAAACCCAACAACAGAAATACATAAAGATACCTCAATAAATCCCAAGATCAGATTTTTTTATAAACCCAACAACAGAAACACATAAAGATAGGTATATAAACCCCAAGATGAGATTTTTTTTATCAAAATACCTGAATGGGGAAGAGTTTGGTAATACCCTTTTTAGCAAGAGCATCAACAATCTCTTTAGAGATCCCAAGATTACGAATTTCAAGACCATCAGAAGAGGAACTCTTATTATTATCCTCATCCTCCTCAGATTCAGGATCAGCAGCAGCAACAGCATAGCCAGAAGCCTGTGTGGACATAACAGAGGGTCTGAAACTGACCCATTTAGACCCATGAAAAGATCTTGAAAACCCATTGTTTGGGTTGGGTGATTTAATATGGGTACATAAGTGGTTGTGGATTGGAGGTGTGGGTATTAGAAGGTGGGTGAGTGTGGAAAGGGAGGCTAGTGTGGTCAGTCTTTTGGAAGAGGCTCTGAGGGAGATGAGAGTGTTCATTTCTTTGATGTTGTGGATGGGTTTGTGTGGTGGTCGAAAAAGAACAAGAAGAAGAAGAAGAGTAAGGAGAAGAAGAGGTGTAAAACCCTAATGTGGGGAAGTAGGGTTTATGGAGTGGCTACGAAAAAAGGGGAGAGGTTTAAAATGCCTATTTTCTCCTCTTTCTTGTTCTTTACGGGATTAAAAAATAATAAAGAAATGACTAAGGTAATTGGATATGTAGGGTTAGCATTGTTAACGCCTCATTTTCATTTACGGTGTGTGCATATAATGTATATATGTGTGGCCCTCGGGGACAAAAGTAAAGTTACACTAGTTTTAATGTTATTTTACTAATTTCGTGAAAATAACGTTAAAAACGACGGACGGTTAATCATGTATCATGTGGTGGCGTGGATAGCCAAAAGACAAAAAGGTACATGCACCGATCGGGTTTGTCCTGATTGCTAAGTGTTTTGTGACTTATGTCCAAGGCTTGATACCAAACTACATCGAGCCGGGGGTCTCACTGGAAGCAGCCTCTCTATTCTTAGGGGTAGAGGTAAGGCTGTCTACATCTTACCCTCCTTAGACTCTAGCTTAGCTTTGCTATAGGTGAGATTAACTGAGAATGATGATGATGATGATGATGAGGGTTAGTATTGTTACATTGTGTAGTAAAAATAATAAAATAATAAGGAACATTAACATGAGAAGCGTAAAAAGCAATCTTAGTCATTAGATTAACAAGATTCAAACTAACCAAGGGTAAATTAGGAAAAAAAACGTCTAAATTTTTTTCAAATCGTAAAAACAGAATCAAAATAACGAAAATCAAAAACATAATTTTTCATCGATTGAGATCGATTAAACCAATCTGAATGATTACACAATCAAAATACAAAAAACAACACATCGATTACAACAGACATAATCGAAAAACAGAGTATTAAAAATGGGACGATAAATCAACCGAAAATCATATGTATTATGAATAAAACCGCATGTATTATTTGTCAAAAATCATTCGATTTTGATTCTAGAAGAAGAAATGAAGATAAAAAATGGGTTATAAAAAGGTTGCAGAAGAGGAAGAAGGTGATTATGATAACAGGGGTATTTAAACGCACGTTATAACTATGGTAATAGTAAACGTGCGTTTAAAAGATCAACAGGTGAAACAACAAACACAAACGCACGTTAATATATTTAAACGCACCTTGAAAAATAAAACAAACGCACCTTATATATATATTTAAACGCACCCTCATAAATCTGGATCCAATACAAACGCACCCTCATAAATCTGGATCCAAAACAAACGCACCCTATATGTGTATTTAAACGCACCCTCATAAAATCTGGATCTAGTCTTCTCCTTTATAACAAGATTTGCTTCCTTCACAATCTGCCATTTCAAAATACACTGTAAATCTTCCTCTTCTCTCTTTGATTTTTGCCACTACCATCTAATCGACCTCGGAACCACCAACATCACCATCGTTGTGCACCGAATCGATGTTGTCCATGGTGGCGTATATGAAGACCAAAGACCTTAGTACACACATCAGTCTCCATCAACTGTCATCACCTCTGACATCTTCATTTTGACCCATTGAAGATGAAGATGGGTTAACATTGTAGCCTTCGTTAGCTTCCTTGGACAACTCATGATTTTTCTTAGGTTTAATTGTGATGTGATCTTCAAGTACTTTTTGATTAATAACGAACAAGTTCAAAAAAAAAAAAAAAAACCAACAAAGAGGTGCATATTATTGTAAAATCCTAACCTATGCGTTGCATCTTTTATGGAACTGTCGTTTGTTCCGGTAGCATCCCCCGAAAAGGGACATCAATTACCACATAACTGCTACACTCATAAATCACCGGATAATTACAATAGGAATCATAAAAAGCCGAATTTTCCACCACGAGACCGCGACTTTAATTTGGTAGAATTGGCTGGCAATCCCAAATAAAAACATTTATTCCATATTATGTATACCCTATTACAATTACTTATTGAAGAAGATCGCTCATTCAATTCCTTTTCTGGTCTGCAATTATTATAAGTACATAAGAATTGAGAGTGCATATTCATCTTTGGTCTTGGTCTGATTTTGAAGATTAATATGAAGATTGGTTCGTTTGAATTGGAAAATCGCATTGTTCTTATCAACGGAATTCACATCGATTCGATAATATTGTTTAAAATCAAATCGGTGTTTTGTGGAAACAAAAAAAATATCATATTTCGTTTAATCATAAAACATCAAAAGAAAAACTTTTGAACCGATCATACGAAATCAATATATTGTCGGAATGAAAATCACAAACAACCTTGTAGTAAAAGAGTCTGAGTGGTGTTTTGAATTTATCACAAGTCAAAAGAATAAAGTCAAATATCGAAGGAAAAAACATGGTGTTATGAGTGCTTAGTTTTTTTATTAAAATAGAAATTTTAATACTTCTAATTTCAAAAGAAACAACCGAACAAATAAAGCCACAAAAAGAAAAGAAATTGTTACTTAAAAAATAGTTTATTTAATTATATTTCTTAGACTATGTAAGACGTTGAAATTGGATATTTTTGTTGTTGAAAAACCTGGACAATTTGTTTTGTTAGTATGTCTATAAATGCAAAAATTTATTTATATTTGACTATTTGACATTATTTTTTTTATTTGATTGGGTTTTATTGATTTTGAATAAAAAAGAAAATTAGCTTTCTATTAGTTGAGTTTGGTTGATTTTTCATTTGGGTTATTTTAAAATATGCAAAAGATGTAATTTATATGTTGTGACCAAGGCAATTTCAAATTTTAAAAAATATAACAACATTTTCAGTACAAAGTTAGGACCCCAAAATTCGGGTCATTCCCAAACACTTTGTCTTTTGAAGTAGAATGTTTTAGGTGTGTTGGTGTAGGTTAGGGATAATGCAAAAAAAAAAAGAAAAAAAGATAAAAATAAAAAGAAAAGATGGTTTGAATAAAGTTAAGAATTTTCGCACTCATATGATGATACTAAAACATTTATAATCAAAATCCCGCCGCAACGCGCGGGCAAGCGCAACTCGTTTTAATATATATAACAAAATACAACAAAACATAATAACATATCATTGTCTTCTTTCACTTCTTCATTTACATAAAAAGTCATTCTCCCCCTCTTGAAGCCATTGCAGCGTCACCGACGACCACTGGAGCAACATTCTCCACCCTTTACAGGGGTAACATAACAAAATTACAGGGATAACCTAATATGTAAAACATTAAAAAAATAATAAAAATTATACTACGTCGCAAAAGTTGAGGGGTAGTGGGTGTTACCCCTGCAACAAAGGTATGTTCGCCCCTAGTCTTAGGACCACAAACACACATATTAAGAAATATTTTGTTTGTATGTGGTAAAATGACAATAATATTTTCAAATCTTTGATCGTGTTTTGCCTTTTATGGGCAAAACTGGAAATTGTATTTCTATTTTTGGAAATGGACATTTAATTTGGGACAACAAAAAATGGAAAGATGGACATTTAAATTGGGACGGAGGGAGTGTGAAATATCTGTTTCACCCCTTTTACTTTCTAACGCTTCAAGTTCATCTCTGTATTTTCATTTTTGTCGGTATAAATTCATGTTGCGTCTCTCACATGTTTTTTTATTTGTGAGTCTGTATAAATTCTCGTTCGACCTAAAGTTTTCGAAAATGAGTCAGGCCAAATATATTACGTTTTCATGCTTATTTTGTGTACGATTTAAGTTGGTCTACATGTGGACGTAAATAAAAAATTGTTATTTTCACACGTGCTTATTTTTATATACAAAGCTTAAAGTTTTTGGAAATGAGTCACTCAGATATAATACATTTTCATGCTTATATTTATGTAAGGTTTAAATTGGTTTATGTTCTGATGTAAATTAAAGAAAAAACATAATATTTCCCCGTGTGCTTATTTTTATGTACTTTTCTGTACAAATTCATGTTTTGACGTCATCATCATTATCATACTCAGTCAATCCCATCTATAGCAAAGCTAAGGTAGGGTCTGAGGAGGGTAAGATGTAGACAGCCTTACCTCTACCCCTAAGAATAGAGAAGCTGCTTCCAGTGAGACCCCCGGCTCGATGTGGTTTGGTATCAAGCCTTTGACATAAGGCACAAAACACTTAGCAATCAGGACGAACCCGATCGGTGCATATACCCCTTTGTCTTTTGGCTATCAACACCACCACATGATGCATGATTAACCATCCTTCGTTTTTGACGTTATTTTCACGAAATTAGTAAAATAACGTTAAAACTAGTGCAACTTTACTTTTGCCCCCGAGGGCCACACATATATACATTATATGCACACACATGTTTTGACATAAAACGGTATAAATTTACGTTTCGACGTGATTTCCCTGGAAACGAGCCGGGTCAAATATAATACATTTTCATATTGTTCGTTTTTTGCTGTTCTACGTTTTAACGTAAGAATTATTGTACATTACTAAGGGGCTGTTTGGTTGATTAAGTATTGAATGGTTAAGAGGTCCGAATGGTTAAGTGCTGAATCATTAAGTTGGACCACTTAATGGTTAGTTTTCTTGTCCCACATTGGTAGAAGAGCCTCATTAAAGTTCAACCTAGTTTAGTGCTTAATGGTTCAACAACATCTCAAGTCTTAATGGTTCAGCCTTAACTATTCCATTCAGAAGCTGAAACAAACGCGCTGAATACTGAATCATTCAACGCTGAATGGTTCAGAACCTCATTAAGAGCCTTACCAAACAGCCCCTAAGAGGGTGTTTGGAATTGAGTTACAAAACAACTTATTGACTTATTGGCTTTTTCCAAATGCCAATAAGTCAATAAGCTGTTTGTGTAAACCAAAAGCACTTTTGGTTTTGACTTTTCAATAAGGGTGAAAAAGTTGTTTTCAAAAAGTTAGAAATCCTAGCTTTTATCTTTTGGTAATTTTACACTAATAAGCTAAATCAAACACTTTTTAAAAAACAACTTATTGACTTTTCCTATCACAAAAGCTAATCCAAAACGCTTTTTTAGAAAACTCCTTTCCAAAAAGTCATAAGTCAATAAGCATTTCTGACCAAAAGCACTTTTGGAGTTATATAAGCAATAAGTTAGAATCCGCATATTGTTTTTTGGAAGACCTTTCACTTAAAAAGGTCTTCCTGACCTCTTCTTGGTACATACTTGTTCCAAGGTCTTCTCCTCTTCTCTTCACCTCACCTACCACCACTCACCACCATGGTCCACCGTCCACCACCACCTCTACCACCACCAATACGGTCCATAACCAGACTGCTGTAAAAATCAGTTTATTTAAATTTCAGTTTATTTCAACAGTCTGCAGACGTTAACAAACAAACAGTCTTCTTCTTACAGACTGCAGACCTTTGGTCCACCTCTTCTCCTATAAATGTCTGCAGATGTGCTCCATATACAAACAGACATTTTTCCTACCAAAAAAAAAAAAAAAAAAAACACATAAGTCTTGATGCAAAAGTAAACATAGTTTGGTGGTTTGGTCAAACCCATTAAACTATCCAACCTAAATCCAATATCCAATATCCAATACCGGTACCGTGTGCCACAACCCACGGCTGGGAAAATACTTGTTTTCTTCGTAACATCTCATTGTATTGTATTGTATTTATCCCCTCTTCTTTCTCCTTTAAAATCAAGCTAACAGTTGCACAACCAAAACCAATATCCATTCCGATACAAAATGTGTATATCAGTGTTTCTATGGCAAGCTCATCCTCTCTATCCACTTCTTCTATTATCCAATCGAGATGAATACCTTGACCGGTCAGTCACTCAAACTTCATAAATTCCTTTACTTTTACTTATTTATGATCTGGGTATTGTGTAATTTGATCTGGGTATGTTGTTTTTTAACTTGTTGATGTGTATTTTAGTGAGACTGAGCCTTTAAAGTGGTGGGAAGGGGGAAAGATATTGGGTGGTAGAGATATGACAGCAGGAGGGACTTGGTTGGCATCTAGCAGAGAAGGAAGGGTGGCTTTTGTTACCAATGTTAGGGAAGTTAACTCCATTTCGGCTGCCAAGAGTAGGGGCGATCTACCCGTTCGCTTTTTGCAGGTTTCTTTTATTTCCTGTGAATATGATGTGTCTACTTTTATATTGTATTTAGTTGCAGCCCGCATTAGTTTTAACTATAATAATCTACATTTCATAAGCGAAACCTTTACGCTGTGTTCCCGAGTTTACTAAATAAAAGAAAAGAAGAGAAAGAAATATTAGGGGAGAAAAGAAAGGAAAATATATAATTTTATTTCGTGTTCCCGAGTTGAAAGGAAAAGAAAAGAAACTAAGGGTCTGTTTGGTATGGGGTAATGGAATGGACGAGGTAATGGAATGGACAAGGTAATGGAATGGATCATTACCATTCCATGTCTTGTTTGGTTGTCATGTGGGAATGAAACAAAACATTACTTTGTGTTGTTGGATAGACAAGAAAAAACGAATGAATAAAATCGATGGTTAATGGCGGTGGAGGGTGGTGGTCAGTGGCGGTGATGGTGGGTGGTGATATGTGGCGGTAGCGGAGGTGGTGGACGGCGGCGGCTGTGGTTGGTGGCGGCGACGGTGGAAGGTGGAGGTGGATGGTCGTAATGGTGGGTGGGTGACGATGGTGAGTAGTGGCGGTGGTGGATGGCGGTGGTGGTGGGTAGCGGTTGGTGGTGGTGATGGTAGGTGGTGGTGTGTGACGGTAGCGTGGTGGTGGATGGCGACTGCGGTGATAGGTGGTGGCGACGACGGTGGTGGGTGGCGGTAACGGTGGTGATGGGTGGAGGTGGGTGGCGGTGATGGTGGGTGGGTGACAATGGTGAGTAGTTGCGGTGGTGGGTGGAGGAGACGGCGGTGATGGGTGGCGGCGGTAGAGGTGGGTAAAGGAAGTTGTGGTGAGTCATGAGTGATGGTGGTAGGTGGTGGAGGTGGCGGTGAGTGGTGGTAGGCGGCGGTGGGTGGTTTTGTATGGCGGCGGTGGTGGGTGGGTGACGATGGTGGGTGGTGGCGGTGGTGGGAGGGTGAAGGTAGTGGGTGGTGGTGGTGGTGGTTGGTGGCGGTGGTGGGTGGTGACGGTGGTGGGTGGTGGCGGTAGTTGGTAGCGGTGGTGGTGGGTGGTGACAGCGGTGGTGGTGGTGGCGGCGGGTGGTGACGACGATGGTGGGTGGTGGCGATAGTGGTGGTGGGTTATGCTTTTGTTAGTAAAGAGTGAATGGGGATGGAATGAAAAAAAAACATGGGGGTGGATGGAATGGTTTTGAGGGAATGGAATGCCTTGTGGAATGGGTGATTCCATTCCTTTAGCCAACCAAACACATTATTTTTCATTACCTTGTAATGGTCCATTCCATTTCCCCTTTCATTCCATCATACCAAACGCTACCTAAAGACTTTATGTGTTCCCCCGAGTTGAAAGAAAGAGAAAAGAAACGTATATTTTACAATTATACCCTTGTAAAATTTTATTATAGGTTAAATGAGAGGGTAAATTGGTAAATGATATAATTAAATTTTTTTTTTACTTTCCCTTCCTTCCGCTTCCTTCCAATTTGGAAGGATTGTTATTTGGAAGAATTTTCCTTCCTCTTCTCTCCGCTTCTTTCCTTTAATGAAACTCTGGAACACAAAATTGTTCTCCTTTCTTTCCGCTTCCTTTCCTTTGATGAGAAATGAGAAGCGTGCCTGAGCCTGAGACGCGCCTAGGAGGCACGTTCAGACGGAAGCCTTTGCACTTCTGACTGCTTGGCCGATGGATGTACAGGAGGCGCACTTGTGGCACATGAGGCACAGGTAAAATGGGTTGGGGTGTAGCATGAGGCGCGTCTCTTGTGTATTTGAAGATTTTGTGCTTCAAATAATTTTTATTTTTTTTTATCAATACTGTGTGCGGTGTGCCTCGCATACGTGATGTGGCGGGCTTTGCACTTTGCACCTTAAGCATTTTAGAACCAAGGAACTGGTTAATGATGATGTACTAGAACAATCATGGCCATTTGTTGTTATGTGTTTCAATTCAATCTTAATTGTTAGAACTTAATAATCAAAATTCGTGAAGTTATTTTCTTTTCTAATGGTGACATTGGTATAAATTTGGTAATTTTGATTGCTAGAGCTACAAAACCCCCTTGGAGTTTGCGGAAGAAGTTAGGAATGAAGCAGATCAGTACAACGGGTTTAATTTACTAGTTGCTGATACTTTGTCCAAGAATATGGTTTATGTAACTAATAGAGTGAAAGGAGAGAGCAGCTACATGACTACAGTTCAACCTGGTGTCCATGTGATAACAAATGCAAGTCTTGACGCTCCTTGGCCTAAGGTGACAAAATAAGTCCGTTTTTAGTTTATATGCTCCTTGCAAGCATAAAAATAAAAAGAACATTGTTCAAATATGTGTTTTAAAAGCATGCCTATCACGAGGCGCAGCAATGCGAGAGCATGTTCTATCAGGAAAGGGTAGAACGGTGTACACAATGTGTACACTTTTTAGCGATTTTAGAAGTGGCTCGTAACTGTGCATCTGAACGCCTCATGTATCGGCATTTATACATGTTTATTTTTCTTGAAAAGAAGCTAGGTTTCTGAGGCTTTATATTGTTCTTAGAGCCTGATTATGGTTTATAGCATATAAGTTCTTGTTTTTCTAATTAATTAGATATTTTAAACATTGTTGTCAATTATAAGTATTTTCATTAGATTGATTATCAAGTCAAAAAGATTATTTTCTTTGTAATAAGAAGAGTACTTTATATTCGTTTAATTTTTGTTTGTTGCCGGTCATGCTACTTATATTTATAAAAATAATAAAAAAAAGAAAAATATTCAACTCTTTAAATCTTAAAAAATATTTAAAAGAAAATACATAAGTAAACAGTCTTTTGACAAAATAAAGTGCCCCTCCCGTCTTGGCGTCTTGGCTCCATGAACCCTGTGGCCTATCGCCTAAGAGGCTAGAGCAACTCATATTCACATATTTTAAAACACAGGTTCTAATGTTTTGTTTAGTGGCCTTTTGTCTATAAATATGCTTTTGTACTATCTAATCAGGCTCAAAGATTGGAGCATGGTTTTAAAGATCTTTTGGATGAATACGGTGTAGGTGAAATTCCCATTAATGAGATGGTTGATATGCTGATGGGAAACACCGTAAAAGACGACATCAGCTTGCTTCCTGGTATCCACTCTCCAGAGTTTGAATACCAGTTGAGTTCTATCTTTGTTAAGACAGTAATCGCAGAGGTAAACAAAGTATTCAGCCACCTGTAGTTATCGTTTGGCGATCTCTATGATATTTGATCCTGAATATTGGTATTATGCAGAGACCTTATGGTACACGAAGCATGTCTGCAGTGGCTGTGAAAGTAAATGGTGAAGTGTTCTTCTATGAGAAACATCTGGAAAATGAGTTGTGGAAAGAGCAGGCTGAAACTTACACAATTGAGAAAGATGATAAGTGAGTAAATTATTACGTGTTTATAGTTTGTACAATATGCACAATTTTCCTCTTAGTTGCTTCACAGTGAATTATATGTATGATAATGTATAGCTTCCATGAATAAACTTTGTTCTTCATATTGAAATATCAGGTGTATTTTATTCTATCCCATATTGAACAACTTTCGACCTGCTTGACCATTTATATTGTAGCTGATTTTATTTTATCAACGTAACCTGAGTTCAGCTCATTCTAAGTACATGAGACGAAACTGACACGATAGAGCTGTTTGCAAGTAGTTAGTTAAGTATTCATGGCTGATGGCACAAAATAGAAGGTTTTACGTGTGACCCGACCTTTGTAAATGATAAAAATAACAACTTTCACAATATTCTCCAATCTTCAGTAATTGCGGTTATATCATAAAAGAACATTAATCATTGATCTTAGATGCAAAAATTTAGGCAAAGTTCACTTTCCAGGAACAAAGTTTGTGGCATAAGCCCAAGCGTTGTTGCTGACAGGGTCGGCAAGATGGTCAGCAAGGTTCTCCAATGGACCCTTCCCAGTCACAATGGCTTGTACGAAGAACCCAAACATGGAAAACATAGCCAACCTTCCATTCTTTATCTCTTTCACCTTTAACTCAGCAAAAGCTTCTGGGTCATCAGCAAGTCCCAACGGGTCAAAGCTTCCACCTGGGTAGAGTGGGTCAACCACCTCACCAAGTGGCCCTCCGGCAATTCTGTAGCCCTCAACCGCACCCATTAGGATTACTTGTGTAGCCCAGATGGCCAGAATGCTCTGTGCATGGACCAGACTCGGATTACCCAAGTAGTCAAGTCCTCCTTCACTAAAGATTTGTGCTCCAGCCTTGAACCATACCGCTTCACCGAACTTGACTCCATTGCGGGCTAAGAGCTCAGGGAAGACGCACCCAAGAGCCCCAAGCATAGCCCATCTGCAGTGGATGACTTCAAGCTCACGGTTCTTAGCAAAGGTTTCAGGGTCAGCGGATAGACCAGCGGTGTCCCAACCATAGTCACCAGGGAACTCACCAGTGAGGTATGAAGGAGACTCACCGGAGAACGGACCTAGGTACTTGACCCTGTCTGGACCATACCATGGACTGCTGGGCTGTGCGGCTTTTGTGGCAGCTTTCCTCATTGACACCTTTCCGTTACCTGAAACCCCTGATGCAAACGGAAAAGGTTTCGCCGCCTGTCCTGCAAAAGATGAGGAGAGAGCCATTGTTGAAGCAGCCATGGGATTTGTTTATGTTGAATTAGAGGCTATTATGGTTGTTGGTTGGTTGCTTGAGTTTCTTGCATGGGGGAAGATGTATATATACAAGTTAAGGAGCAATAGATAGTCTGAGCTTGCAATATTCTCTCTGTTCTTATTGGTTAGCCATATTTTTATGGGGTCCACAGGTGGAGAGTTTGTCAAAAATCTAGTGAGATAGTTGGGTGTAAGAAGAGCCAGTTATATATCGACACCTGTCATTTCATCTAGTACATGGATTCCATTGAAAAAGCCTGAGAGCCTAAGAGTTGTGGGGTTGGAACTGTTTGTGACCATGTAGACTTGATAGTCCTTTTCAATACCTTTTCTTTTTCTTTATTTTTTAAGAAGATTTCAACACTTTAATACAATTGGTAAAATACGGTCTTTAGCTCAAACAACACAATCTATACCCAAACACAATTAAGAGAACAACACCACACTGAATGACAAGAACTTGAAAGTTACAATCTTGATATACTTTTGGAAACTCACTTGAAAGATCCAAAAGCCGACACATAAAAAACACAACCACTATTGAGACCCAAATTTGCTGCAAGTAATGGACATGAAACTCTCTGCCTTAGCTCGAATGAGAATGTGCTAGCTTGTAAGAATCTAAGGGAAATGTGTTATTCGTTCAAATAAAGATTCAAAGACTTTGCAGCTTTTTGTGTCAACATAGATTAGCATGGTAAATCACATTGGTGCTTCATGTGGTTTACTCAACCTGACCAAGAACTTCTATTGAAGGTTACTATTAGAAATCACTGTATATGATCTCTCTCCGTGTTAGAATCGTCACAACACCTTGGAAGATAGATGACTCTTAAGCAGCGTTTATTAAGGGGGTGGCGGCGCAACTTGTGGCCCGTTTACCCGCCTCTTACTTGTAAGAGTTAATATTATCAAAAAAAAAAAAAAAAAAAAAAAAAAAAAAAAAAAAAAAAAACGTTTTATAAAAATGTTGTTAGGTGCCGGGGAAGTTTCTCATTTCCATGACATGGAAGTTTTAGGATTCAAATATGGGCCTGGGTTTATTAAAGCGTGCCTGAGGTGCGCTTAGGCGCACAGGAAGCTTACCGGAGACACGCTTTTTTTTTTTTTGGAAAAAAAGTGACCTGAGGCGCGCCTCTCGTGTATCTCCCATATTTTTGTGCAGCTTTTCGTGTCAACATAGATTAGCATGGTAAATCACATTGGTGGTTCCTGACTATTGGGTGATGGCTTGAGTCTTGATAGGTTTCATAGTAAATTAGTAATTCATGCGGTTTACTCAACTTAACTATCAATTTCTATTGAAGGTTATTATCAGAAATTCCCACATATGATCTTTATCGGTGTAGTGTTGAGTAAACCGTCACAACCACCTTGAAATATTAGATGACTCTTTAAGCCATGTTTGTTAAAAATATTGTTGTTGGGTATCTGAGAAATTTCTCCTGTCCATGGCATGGAAGTTTTAGGACTCAAATATGAGTATGGTTCTGATTACTCTATACGGCTAAGGTCTGTGATAACAATCTTGACTTGTCCAGATTACTAAAGATGATGTAATCAGGGTGACAGTTACTTGTTCTTTGTGGCAAATTTATCACTTGAAATCTTCTGATTACATCGTTAATGAGTAGCACAAAATGTATTTCGTGCTTTGTAGTATTGACTTTTTCTAAGTCTACATGCACATCAGGGTGTACACCCGAAATCATGTATTTTCGTAGCTGCTTCAACCTCAAATATATAAATAGTGATCAACGTTACCTATTCACATATTCAAAATTCATTTTATAGATTTTCAGTAATTCAGCAATATATACACTTCCGATTCAATTTCACTTTCCCGGAACAAAGTTTGTGGCATAGGCCCAAGCGTTGTTGCTAACAGGATCCGCAAGATGGTCAGCAAGGTTCTCCAATGGACCCTTCCCAGTCACAATGGCTTGTACGAAGAACCCAAACATGGAAAACATAGCCAGCCTTCCATTCTTTATCTCTTTTACCTTCAACTCAGCAAAAGCTTCTGGGTCATCAGCAAGTCCCAACGGGTCAAAGCTTCCACCTGGGTAGAGTGGGTCAACCACCTCGCCAAGTGGCCCTCCGGCAATTCTGTAACCCTCAACCGCACCCATTAGGATTACTTGTGTAGCCCAGATGGCCAGAATGCTCTGTGCATGGACCAGACTCGGGTTACCCAAGTAGTCAAGTCCTCCTTCACTAAAGATCTGTGCTCCAGCCTTGAACCATACTGCTTCACCGAACTTGACACCGTTGCGCGCTAAGAGCTCTGGGAAGACACACCCAAGTGCTCCAAGCATAGCCCATCTGCAGTGGATGACTTCCAGCTCACGGTTCTTAGCAAAGGTTTCAGGGTCAGCGGATAGACCAGCGGTGTCCCAACCATAGTCACCAGGGAATTCACCAGTGAGGTATGAAGGAGACTCTCCTGAAAATGGACCAAGGTACTTGACCCTGTCTGGGCCGTACCATGGGCTGCTAGATGGTGCGGCTTTAGTGGCGGTTTTTCTCATGGAAACCCTTCCAGAAACCGCGGGTGGGAATGGAACTGGTTTGACTGCAGATTGTCCTGCAAAAGATGAGGAGAGAGCCATTGTTGAAGCAGCCATGAGTAGAATTAGAAGTTAAGTTGTTGGTTGGTTGAGTTTCTTGAATGGGAGAAGATGTATGTATATATACAAGTTAAGGAGCAATATATTGTCTGATCTTGCAATATTTTTCCTTCTTCTTATTGGTTGGCCATATTTTTATGGGTCATAAATCTAGTGAGATACTTGGGGTTTAAGAATAACCAATTAGATAGTGACACCTGTCATTTCATCTAGTACATGGATTTAACAATAAGCAATACAAAGAATTGTAAATGACTGAGAGCCAAGAGTTGTGGGGTTTGAACTGTTTGTGACCATGTAGACTTGATAATCCTTTTAATGCCTTTTGCCCTTGATTTTTTAAAAAAGATAAATAATATTTTAGCACTTTTAGACAATTTGTGAATACACTTGCAGTATACCTATAACGAAACCTGACTAGGAAAATTTAGAACTTGAAAGCTGCATTTGTGATATATCTTGGAAGCTAGACATCCAGAAAATTCACTTGTAGGATCCAATAACCGTCCTGTTAAAATCACAACTATTATCAGTTCACTTGAAGAACACCGACTCATTTATGTCCATTTTTTTTGTTGGTGGTGGGAACAAATTTCCGATGGACGTTCTCTGAGTAATCCTTCGTTAACTTTATAGATAAGATTTTGGTTAAATTCGCACGTATGATTTTAGACGTGTGTTAGTGGGAGCAGGTCCCAACAGACCCTCCCTTGTAATATGTACCTAATCTTATAGAGGGATTTCCACGTGCACTTTTCAGACAATTGTCCGTCGTAATCCTTTTCCGACTACAGTCCCTGCAGAAGCCTGTTAGAAGAAGCTGCTACAAATTGAAACCAAACATCATAGGTTTTCGAATAAATATTTCATTTCATGCCTATAACCATTCTTAAAGTGTCTTAAATCTTTCTGATCCGCAATGTTTATTATTAATATACGTGTATATATAGTAAATAGATAATCATATTGATTGTAACAAATCTCTCCATGATTTAAGGAGATGCTAGTTTGTATTATAAATATGATCGGTTTCACAATCTCACATGGTATCAACCATACCCGATCCCTAAACCCTATTCTCGCCGGCTGCCGCCTTGCTTTTCTTCCCCGATCACTTCTTCTTTCTGCCCCATGGATTCTAAATCTCTTCACCCTGCCCTCACCGTCACTAACATCAAGTCTCATATCCCGATAATCCTCGAAAAAGACTCTCCTCTCTATACCACATGGAAAACCCTTTTCCAAGTGCATTGCCAAGCATATGAGGTTGTGGATCACCTCTCCATTAAACAGGCAGCCGCTATCCCATCGCCCTCTGTTTCTGACCCAACGGCTCTGGCCAAAGCCGAAGCCGCTGCCGCTGCAGCCGAGCATCTTTGGGCTCGTCTTGACGCCCTTGTTAAGCAGTGGATATACGCCACTCTATCTCAACCTCTTCTCCGTATCATCTTGAAGCCCGGACAGACCGCCTATGAGGCATGGTCTGCCGTAGAGAGTGAATTCAATGATAACCAAAACACTCGCGCCATATTTCTTGGCCAAGAATTCGCCAATATTTGTCTCGAAAATTTCTCCTCCATGGCTGATTATTGTGAACATGCCAAACATTTGGCGGATCAGTTAGAAAGTGTCGGATCTCCTGTTGATAACCGGCGTCTTGTTCTCCAAGTTTTGACGGGACTTACGGATCAATACGATAGTATATCTACTGTGCTTCGGAACCGTGAACCACTCCCTCTCTTTAGCGAGGTTCGCTCGCGTCTAACCTTTGAAGAGAGTACCAAGAAGCGTCAAGCAACCCGGGTGTCTCAAACAGCCGCTACAGCACTTTCTGCTACTGCCGTGTCACAGCCGAAGCCACCATCCAACAACCACTCCACTGCCACCCGCCCACGCCGTGGCCGCGGCCGCGGCAGGTCAACCACAAACCCACCCCGGTCATCCTCCAACACCTCCTCAACCCCTAACCACCCCTATATTGTCTTTCCGACAAATTGGACTTCGACTCAGTGGGCATCCCTTCTACAAAACAACAAATCAGCCAACCCTCCCTGCCCTTACCCTTCGAGACCCGCATCTCAAAACTCTCAGGGGATTCTTGGACCGCGTCCCGATCAGGCACATCTCACCGGTTACTCTCCAACGGACATTGAACAAGCTCTATATTCTTTGTCCCTCAATCAACCGGATCATGGCGTAATGGATACGGGTGCCTCCTCTCATTCTGCAAATGAACAAGGTATATACTCCCCGTCTAATTTTAATTCGTGTACTAATAAATTTATTGTCGTTGGTAATGGCATGTCTATACCTGTAGTGGCCCAAGGCAATCAAGTTTTACCTCCACCATACCCGCCACTAAAACTTAACAATGTCCTTTTTGCCCCACAAATAATTAAAAACCTGATTTCGGTCCGTCGCCTTACCACTGACAACCTTGTTTCTATTGAATTTGACCCTTTTGGCTTTCTTGTGAAGGATCTCAAAACACGGGCTCCTATCCTACGATGCAATAGTACCGACGATCTTTATCCTCTCACTGCACCACTTCCCCTCAAGACTACCTCCTCATCCTCCTTTGTTGCTGTTTCTCAAGATCGCTGGCACCAACGCTTGGGGCATCCTGGAAGCCATTTATTACAAAATTTAAAATTGTCTTCTTTTGTTGACTATGGAAAACAAAATAAAACGCTTTGTCAATCTTGTGTTTTTGGCAAAAGTGTTAAATTGCCTTTTTATGATTCAGTTAATTCTACGCATGCTGCTTTTGACATTGTTCACAGTGACTTATGGACCTCACCCATACTCAGTACGGGCGGTCATAAATATTATATTTTGTTCTTGGATGATTTTACGAATTTTCTATGGACTTTTCCTTTATCCCATAAATCACATGTTTTCACCACCTTCACCACCTTACACAACTTAATCCATACTCAATTCGAACGTAAAATCAAACAGTTCCAATGTGACAATGGCAAAGAATATGCAAATCAACAGTTTAAAAATTTCTGTACTCATAATGGCATGCATTTTCGGTTTTCCTGTCCCTACACCTCATCCCAAAATGGTAAAGCGGAACGCAAAATCCGCACCATTAACAACATGATCCGCACCCTACTAGCTCAAGCCAATTTACCACCAAATATGTGGCACCATGCCCTTGAGACCGCCACCTACATTCTTAACATATTACCTAGCAAAATCCATAACTTCAAGTCCCCAACATCCCTCCTATACAATTGCATTCCGGAGTACGATCACCTTCGTGTCTTCGGGTGTCTTTGTTATCCTCTCACCCCATCTACAACTATCCACAAACTTGATTTTCGGTCTCAACCGTGCGTGTTTCTTGGCTACCCGAGCAATCATCGGGGCTACAAATGCCTTGATCTCACATCTCACCAACTCATCATATCCAGACATGTTCACTTTGAAGAATCCATTTTTCCATTTGCCATACAATCCCCCACCACCACCCCCTCATATGAATTCCTTAACCCCACTATAAATCCTTTAGTTTGGGACCACATCCAACATCACAAACCTGACCATCCCTCCACTGTTCCCTCTCCTACACACTCCCCATCGCCTACCAGCCCACCTACACCTTCCGCCCCATCTCAAATCAACCCAGCGGCCCACCCTCTTGGCCCACATACTCAAACCTCTCACAGCCCACCTCAGACTTCCCATTCCACACTACCCAGCTCACCCTCCCATGCTGTCCCACCTCCAGCCTCATCCTCGGCCCATCCGCCTGGCCCAACCACAAATATTTCTCCAGGCCCATCTCACCCATCTTCCTCTACCGTGGATCAGTCCACTGACTCTTTACCTCATTCTGCTTCGGCTGACCAATCCGAGCCGATGCAAGTTCCCAGTCAACCCAACCCGCCTCCTCCACCTAGCCGCACCATTCACACTCGCTCCATGAGCGGTATACACAAACCTAAACAACATTTTAACCTTCACACTTCCACCACTGTGCCCATTCCCAAAAACCCACAGGTTGCCTTGTCCTCTCCAGAATGGTACAATGCCATGACCAATGAGTTTAGTGCACTTATTAAAAATAAGACCTGGGAGCTTGTACCTAGGACTCCAGATATGAATGTTATACGTTGCTTGTGGTTGTTTAAACATAAATACAGGTCTGATGGAAGTTTGGAGCGTTACAAAGCTCGTTTAGTATGTGATGGTCGCAAACAGCAAACTGGTATTGACTGCGGTGAAACATTTAGCCCGGTTGTTAAGCCGTCTACCATTCGGCTTGTTCTCTCCTTGGCACTCTCCAAATCCTGGCCCATTCATCAGTTGGATGTTACTAATGCCTTTCTTCATGGCAATTTGGAGGAAACCGTATACATGCACCAACCTATGGGGTTTCGCAGCAGGGATTTTCCGGATCATGTCTGTCGCTTACGGAAGTCGTTATACGGTCTCAAGCAGGCGCCTAGAGCCTGGTACCAGCGGTTCACAGATTTTGTTACTCTGCATGGATTTCAGCAAAGCAAATCTGACAATTCTTTATTTATTTATCATAACGGGACTGAAATTGCATACTTGCTTATTTATGTGGACGACATTATTCTGACTACCTCCACAGAGGCACTTCGTACACGGCTCTTATCCACTTTATCAAGCGAGTTTGCTATGAAAGATTTGGGTCCTTTATCTTATTTTTTGGGTATACAGGTAACACGAGACGGCAACAAGATGTTTCTATCGCAGCAAGCTTATGTTAAGGATATTATTCACCGGGCATCGATGGACTCATGTAATCCGGTTGCCACTCCGGTTGACACTCAGTCTAAGTTATCTGCGACCTCCAGTCCTCCACATGATGATCCCTCTACTTATCGCAGTCTCGCTGGTGCATTACAGTATCTCACGTTTACTAGGCCGGATATCTCCTATGCAGTTCAGCAGATTTGTATGCACATGCATGACCCCCGCCAGGATCATTGGCATGCGTTGAAACGCATTATTCGTTACTTGCAGGGTACTTCTCATTATGGTCTTCACCTTGGCCCGGTTTCTCGTCCCTCTCTGGTTGCTTACACAGACGCTGACTGGGCAGGTTGTCCGGATACACGACGGTCAACGTCAGGATTCTGTGTTTATTTTGGTGATAATCTCATCTCCTGGTCTTCTAAGCGACAGTCTACCATCTCTCGCTCCAGTGCTGAAGCTGAATATCGCGGTGTAGCTAATGTAGTTGCCGACATTTGCTGGATACGTAACCTCTTGCTCGAGCTTCGTCATCCCCTTTCGCGTGCTACTTTAGTCTATTGTGATAATATCAGTGCTGTCTACCTGTCTGGCAATCCTGTTCAACATCAGCGCACCAAACATATAGAGCTCGACATACACTTTGTTCGTGAACAGGTGCAACGGGGTCACATTCGAGTTTTACATGTTCCTTCTCGCCATCAGATTGCCGATATATTTACCAAAGGTCTCCCTCGCGTGCTTTTCGAAAACTTTCGCTCCAGTCTCAGCATCGGTCCACCCGACGTTTCGACTGCGGGGGTGTATTAATATACGTGTATATATAGTAAATAGATAATCATATTGATTGTAACAAATCTCTCCATGATTTAAGGAGATGCTAGTTTGTATTATAAATATGATCAATCAATGAGAAAACCTGAAGGTTTCACAATCTCACATTTATCACTTGTGTTACTCAAACCACTTTGTTCGGTGGTTATTAGTTATTGGAATTTGTGCTCTCAGAATGTAAATCAATCACATTTTGTCCCATAGGAGGTCATAAACGTAATTCTGTATCCCAAAGGTGGTGTTGGAAGCCTCATCTGTGTAAGGCCAGCCGGGGTGGTCCGTGATGGTCACCTCGTGATACCGTGGTGGCCGCGAAACACCGGCCCGCCTTGAATTATCACGGCCGCAATGAGTGTTACCATGATGCTCATCACGTAGAAATTGAAGAATTGTGAAGGTGGTGGGTGGTGCCACTGTAAAGCAATCACTCTGACTTTGATTTCCACTACACAAGTAGGTGGTGGTCCCCAATAAAAGACAATACTTTTTTGTTTTTATTTATAAAAAAATAGTGGTGGGTGTGATGGGAATGAGATGTCACAAGGTGATTGGGTGTGATAGTTTTAGTGATAATTGTGAACACCGCCACATGGGTTTAGTGATGAAATGTGATAGAATGTGATAAAATGAGGTGTCACAAGATGATTGGGTGTGATAAATATGTTACCACCCCATGTGCCCTAAGTGGCAACCACCCGTGTGGTCTAGAATTCTACATATGCGCACATGCTATATGAAATGAGTTTCCGCACGTGTGCATGGTTACTAATGTGCTCTGAAGATTTGTAGCACATCACTGGGAAATATCCCATGCGCCACAGTCCACACAGTTCTCACATCTTAGGTGCTAGAACTAGACTAATAAATATGATAACTAGTGGTGCTGCTGCACATTGTAAGACACATCTATAGGATTTGCATATGTAATATATAGTACATAAAAGTTGTATCTATCTAGAATTGTAATTTAGCTCACATGGTAAGCCATGTCCTATATTATATGTAAGATTTTGAAGTTTAACTTGACACCATACTTATCAAAGGCGTGAGGCGCACTCAAGGCGCTTAGAAAGCGCAAATAAAAAAAATAAAAAAATCACTAAATCATTACAAATAACAATCATCTTATAAAATAATATAAATATAAACTGACTGATTTAGCCATACCTGCTCAAAAGATTAACACGCCTTTGATAACTATGTAGCAGACAAAATCAGTTGATGGTAAATCAATGAGTTGAGGTAAACTATATATTGAAGAATAATTCAATATCTATAAGTGTTTTAAAAATCAAATATATATAAAAATTGGTAAGTATTGGTCGATTATAATAGTTAGGAGATTAGGTTTTAAAAATCAGACCGTGGCTTTTTTTATCTAGGAGGGAAAAGCGGGATCTGGTGGCTTCTAGGAAATTGGTCGCCTAGGCGGTCAAGGCGATGGCTTTTGATAACTATGCTTCAACCAAATGTGAGTGTCAATTTTAGCTTAGGAACCAATATGTGATGGGTGTGTATGCTCGAAATTAAATATACCTGAAAGGCTGAAATAAATTATTCTATAACTGATCCATATGACTACAACCGAAAATACACGCCTCATTTTCATTTTAACACATACTGGTGGACATGTCCAACTTAGAAATTCAAAATTATATATTTTCAGTAAATTTAGAAAATATACATTACACCATGGATTCAGTTTCACTTCCCAGGAACAAAGTTTGTGGCATAGGCCCAAGCGTTGTTGCTAACAGGATCCGCAAGATGGTCAGCAAGGTTCTCCAATGGACCCTTCCTGGTCACAATGGCTTGTACGAAGAACCCAAACATGGAAAACATAGCCAACCTTCCGTTCTTTATCTCTTTCACCTTCAGCTCAGCAAAAGCTTCTGGATCATCAGCAAGTCCCAGCGGGTCAAAGCTTCCACCTGGGTAGAGTGGGTCAACCACCTCACCAAGTGGCCCTCCGGCAATTCTGTAGCCCTCAACCGCACCCATTAGGATTACTTGTGTAGCCCAGATGGCCAGAATGCTCTGTGCATGGACCAGACTCGGATTACCCAAGTAGTCAAGTCCTCCTTCACTAAAGATTTGTGCTCCAGCCTTGAACCATACCGCTTCACCGAACTTGACTCCATTGCGGGCTAAGAGCTCAGGGAAGACGCACCCAAGAGCCCCAAGCATAGCCCATCTGCAGTGGATGACTTCAAGCTCACGGTTCTTAGCAAAGGTTTCAGGGTCAGCGGATAGACCAGCGGTGTCCCAACCATAGTCACCAGGGAACTCACCAGTGAGGTATGAAGGAGACTCACCGGAGAACGGACCTAGGTACTTGACCCTGTCTGGACCATACCATGGACTGCTGGGCTGTGCGGCTTTTGTGGCAGCTTTCCTCATTGACACCGTTCCGTTACCTGAAACCCCTGATGCAAACGGAACAGGTTTCGCCGCCTGTCCTGCAAAAGATGAGGAGAGAGCCATTGTTGAAGCAGCCATGGGATTTGTTTATGTTGAATTAGAGGCTATTATGGTTGTTGGTTGGTTGCTTGAGTTTGTTGCATGGGGGAAGATGTATATATACAAGTTAAGGAGCAATAGATAGTCTGATCTTGGAATAGTCTCTCTGTTCTTATTGGTTTACCATATTTTTTATGGGGTCCATATCTTACCTAATCCAGGTGGAGAGTTTGTCAAAAATCTAGTGAGATAGTTGGGTGTAAGAAGAGCCAGTTATATATCGACACCTGTCATTTCATCTAGTACATGGATTCCATTGAAAAAGCCTGAGAGCCTAAGAGTTGTGGGGTTGGAACTGTTTGTGACCATGTAGACTTGATAGTCCTTTTCAATACCTTTTCTTTTTCTTTATTTTTTAAGAAGATTTCAACACTTTAATACAATTGGTAAAATACGGTCTTTAGCTCAAACAACACAATCTATACCCAAACACAATTAAGAGAACAACACCACACTGAATGACAAGAACTTGAAAGTTACAATCTTGATATACTTTTGGAAACTCACTTGAAAGATCCAAAAGCCGACACATAAAAAACACAACCACTATTGAGACCCAAATTTGCTGCAAGTAATGGACATGAAACTCTCTGCCTTAGCTCGAATGAGAATGTGCTAGCTTGTAAGAATCTAAGGGAAATGTGTTATTCGTTCAAATAAAGATTCAAAGACTTTGCAGCTTTTTGTGTCAACATAGATTAGCATGGTAAATCACATTGGTGCTTCATGTGGTTTACTCAACCTGACCAAGAACTTCTATTGAAGGTTACTATTAGAAATCACTGTATATGATCTCTCTCCGTGTTAGAATCGTCACAACACCTTGGAAGATAGATGACTCTTAAGCAGCGTTTATTAAGGGGGTGGCGGCGCAACTTGTGGCCCGTTTACCCGCCTCTTACTTGTAAGAGTTAATATTATCAAAAAAAAAAAAAAAAAAAAAAAAAAAAAAAAAAAAAAAAACGTTTTATAAAAATGTTGTTAGGTGCCGGGGAAGTTTCTCATTTCCATGACATGGAAGTTTTAGGATTCAAATATGGGCCTGGGTTTATTAAAGCGTGCCTGAGGTGCGCTTAGGCGCACAGGAAGCTTACCGGAGACACGCTTTTTTTTTTTTTGGAAAAAAAGTGACCTGAGGCGCGCCTCTCGTGTATCTCCCATATTTTTGTGCAGCTTTTCGTGTCAACATAGATTAGCATGGTAAATCACATTGGTGGTTCCTGACTATTGGGTGATGGCTTGAGTCTTGATAGGTTTCATAGTAAATTAGTAATTCATGCGGTTTACTCAACTTAACTATCAATTTCTATTGAAGGTTATTATCAGAAATTCCCACATATGATCTTTATCGGTGTAGTGTTGAGTAAACCGTCACAACCACCTTGAAATATTAGATGACTCTTTAAGCCATGTTTGTTAAAAATATTGTTGTTGGGTATCTGAGAAATTTCTCCTGTCCATGGCATGGAAGTTTTAGGACTCAAATATGAGTATGGTTCTGATTACTCTATACGGCTAAGGTCTGTGATAACAATCTTGACTTGTCCAGATTACTAAAGATGATGTAATCAGGGTGACAGTTACTTGTTCTTTGTGGCAAATTTATCACTTGAAATCTTCTGATTACATCGTTAATGAGTAGCACAAAATGTATTTCGTGCTTTGTAGTATTGACTTTTTCTAAGTCTACATGCACATCAGGGTGTACACCCGAAATCATGTATTTTCGTAGCTGCTTCAACCTCAAATATATAAATAGTGATCAACGTTACCTATTCACATATTCAAAATTCATTTTATAGATTTTCAGTAATTCAGCAATATATACACTTCCGATTCAATTTCACTTTCCCGGAACAAAGTTTGTGGCATAGGCCCAAGCGTTGTTGCTAACAGGATCCGCAAGATGGTCAGCAAGGTTCTCCAATGGACCCTTCCCAGTCACAATGGCTTGTACGAAGAACCCAAACATGGAAAACATAGCCAGCCTTCCATTCTTTATCTCTTTTACCTTCAACTCAGCAAAAGCTTCTGGGTCATCAGCAAGTCCCAACGGGTCAAAGCTTCCACCTGGGTAGAGTGGGTCAACCACCTCGCCAAGTGGCCCTCCGGCAATTCTGTAACCCTCAACCGCACCCATTAGGATTACTTGTGTAGCCCAGATGGCCAGAATGCTCTGTGCATGGACCAGACTCGGGTTACCCAAGTAGTCAAGTCCTCCTTCACTAAAGATCTGTGCTCCAGCCTTGAACCATACTGCTTCACCGAACTTGACACCGTTGCGCGCTAAGAGCTCTGGGAAGACACACCCAAGTGCTCCAAGCATAGCCCATCTGCAGTGGATGACTTCCAGCTCACGGTTCTTAGCAAAGGTTTCAGGGTCAGCGGATAGACCAGCGGTGTCCCAACCATAGTCACCAGGGAATTCACCAGTGAGGTATGAAGGAGACTCTCCTGAAAATGGACCAAGGTACTTGACCCTGTCTGGGCCGTACCATGGGCTGCTAGATGGTGCGGCTTTAGTGGCGGTTTTTCTCATGGAAACCCTTCCAGAAACCGCGGGTGGGAATGGAACTGGTTTGACTGCAGATTGTCCTGCAAAAGATGAGGAGAGAGCCATTGTTGAAGCAGCCATGAGTAGAATTAGAAGTTAAGTTGTTGGTTGGTTGAGTTTCTTGAATGGGAGAAGATGTATGTATATATACAAGTTAAGGAGCAATATATTGTCTGATCTTGCAATATTTTTCCTTCTTCTTATTGGTTGGCCATATTTTTATGGGTCATAAATCTAGTGAGATACTTGGGGTTTAAGAATAACCAATTAGATAGTGACACCTGTCATTTCATCTAGTACATGGATTTAACAATAAGCAATACAAAGAATTGTAAATGACTGAGAGCCAAGAGTTGTGGGGTTTGAACTGTTTGTGACCATGTGGACTTGATAATCCTTTTAATACCTTTTTCCCTTTATTTTTGTAGAAGATAAGATAAATAATATTTTAGCACTTTTATGCAATTTGTGAATACACTTGCAGTATACCTATAACGAAACCTGACTAGGAAAATTTAGAACTTGAAAGCTGCATTCCTGATATACCTTGGAAGCTAGACATCCAGAAAACTCACTTGTAGGATCCAATAACCGTCCTGCAACCATTATCAGTTCACTTGAATAAGAACACCGACTCGTCTCTGAGTAATTCTTCGTTAACTTTATAGATAAGATTTTGGTTAAATTCGCACGTATGATTTTAGACATGTGTTGGTGGGAGCAGTTTCCAACAGACTCTTCCTTGTAATATGTACCTAATCTTATAGAGGGATTTCTATAAGATTTCCACCCGCACCTTTCAGACATTTGTCCATCGTAATCCTTTTCCGACTACAGTCCCTGCAGAAGCCTGTTAGAAGAAGCTGCTACAAATTGAAACCAAACATCATAGGTTTTTGAATAAATATTTCATTTCATGCCTATAACCATTCTCAAAGTGTCTTAAATCTTTGTGATCCGCAATGTTTATCACTTGTGTTACTCAAACCACTTTGTTCGGTGGTTATTAGTTATTGGAATTTGTGTTCTCAGAATGTAAATCAATCACATTTTGTCCCATAGGAGGTCATAAACGTAATTCTGTATCCCAAAGGTGGTGTTGGAAGCCTCATCTGTGTAAGGCCAGCCGGGGTGGTCCGTGATGGTCACCTCGTGATACCGTGGTGGCCGCGAAACACCGGCCCGCCTTGAATTATCACGGCCGCAATGAGTGTTACCATGATGCTCATCACGTAGAAATTGAAGAATTGTGAAGGTGGTGGGTGGTGCCACTGTAAAGCAATCACTCTGACTTTGATTTCTACCACACAAGTAGGTGGTGGTCCCCACTAAAAGACAATACTTTTTGGTTTTTATTTATAAAAAAATAGTGGTGGGTGTGATGGGAATAAGGTGTCACAAGGTGATTGGGTGTGATGGTTTTAGTGATAATTGTGAACACCGTCACATGGGTTTAGTGATGAAATGTGATAGAATGTGATGAAATGAGGTATCACAAGATGATTGGGTGTGATAAATATGTTACCATCCCATGTGCCATAAGTGGCAACCACCCGTGTGGTCTAGAATTCTACATATGCGCACATGCTATATGAAATGAGTTTCCGCATGTGTGCATGGTTACTAATGTGCTCTGAAGATTTGTAGCACATCACTGGGAAATATCCCATGCGCCACACAGTTCTCACATCTGAGGTACTAGAATTAGACTAATAAATATGATAACTAGTGGTGCTGCTGCACATTGTAAGACACATCTATAGGATTTGCATATGTAATATATAGTACATAAAAGTTGCATCTATCTAGAATTGTAATTTAGCTCACATGGTAAGCCATGTCCTGTATTATATGTAAGATTTTGAAGTTTAACTTGACACCATAGTTATCAAAGGCGTGAGGCGCACTCAAGGCGCTTAGAAAGCGCAAATAAAAAAAAAATAAAAAAATCACTAAATCATTACAAATAACAATCATCTTATAAAATAATATAAATATAAACTGACTGATTTAGCAATACCTGCTCAAAAGATTAACACGCCTTTGATAACTATGTAGCAGACAAAATCAGTTGATGGTAAATCAATGAGTTGAGGTAAACTATATATTGAAGAATAATTCAATATCTATAAGTTTTTTAAAAATCAAATATATATAAAAATTGGTAAGTATTGGTCGATTATATTAGTTAGGAGATTAGGTTTTAAAAATCAGACCGTGGCTTTTTTTATCTAGGAGGGAAAAGCGGGATCTGGTGGCTTCTAGGAAATTGGTCGCCTAGGCGGTCAAGGCGATGGCTTTTGATAACTATGCTTGACACCAAATGTGAGTGTCAATTTTAGCTTAGGAACCAATATGTGATGGGTGTGTATGCTCGAAATTAAATATACCTGAAAGGCTGAAATAAATTATTCTATAACTGATCCATATGACTCTTCAGAAAAAAAAACTACAACCGAAAATACACGCCTCATTTTCATTTTAACACATACTGATGGACATGTCCAACTTAGAAATTCAAAATTATATATTTTCAGTAAATTTAGAAAATATACATTACACCATGGATTCAGTTTCACTTCCCAGGAACAAAGTTTGTGGCATAGGCCCAAGCGTTGTTGCTAACAGGATCCGCAAGATGGTCAGCAAGGTTCTCCAATGGACCCTTCCCGGTCACAATAGCTTGTACGAAGAACCCAAACATGGAAAACATAGCCAACCTTCCGTTCTTTATCTCTTTCACCTTCAGCTCAGCAAAAGCTTCTGGGTCATCAGCAAGTCCCAACGGGTCAAAGCTTCCACCTGGGTAGAGTGGGTCAACCACCTCACCAAGTGGCCCTCCGGCAATTCTGTATCCTTCGACCGCACCCATCAAGATTACTTGTGTAGCCCAGATGGCCAATATGCTTTGTGCATGGACCAAGCTCGGGTTACCCAAGTAGTCAAGTCCTCCTTCACTAAAGATCTGTGCTCCAGCCTTGAACCATACCGCTTCACCGAACTTGACACCGTTGCGGGCTAAGAGCTCAGGGAAGACACACCCGAGAGCTCCAAGCATAGCCCATCTGCAGTGGATGACTTCCAGTTCACGGTTCTTAGCAAAGGTTTCAGGGTCAGCGGATAGACCAGCGGTGTCCCAACCATAGTCACCAGGGAATTCACCAGTGAGGTACGAAGGAGACTCGCCGGAAAATGGACCAAGGTACTTTACCCTCTCTGGACCGTACCACGGGCTGCTAGATGGTGTGGATTTTGTGGCAGCTTTCCTCATTGACACCCTTCCGTTACCTGAAACCCCTGATGCAAACGGAACAGGTTTCGCCGCATGTCCTGCAAAAGATGAGGAGAGAGCCATTGTTGAAGCAGCCATGGGATTTGTTTATGTTGAATTAGAGGCTATTATGGTTGTTGGTTGGTTGCTTGAGTTTCTTGCATGGGGGAAGATGTATATATACAAGTTAAGGAGCAATAGATAGTCTGATCTTGCAATACTCTCTGTTCTTATTGGTTTACCATATTTTTTATGGGGTCCATATCTTAATCCAGTGGGCATCATGTGGAGAGTTTGTCAAAAATCTAGTGAGATACTTGGGTGTAAGAAGAACCAATTACATATTGACATCTGTCATTTAATCCAGTACATGGATTCATTCAATTAAGGCCATAGGGTATGGTCACCTTCCTAGTCACCATCACTACCCTCCACGTCATCGTCACATCACTCCATCCTCCACCACTACCCTTTGAATTGAATAGAACAAAACAATCAACACCAAATAGGCCCGTGGCATATGTTACAACCCTCAAGGTTACCACGCCGTGAGGGTGTTGGGGCGGTGTGTCCGTGGACTCACGACCCATCACGGCCTCCATACCGTGTGGCCTAAGATAGACAGAATGATAAATAGCTGAGGGCCAAGAGTTGATACTGATAGTCCTTTTCAATACCTTTAAAAAAAAAGATTGAAGACTTTAATATGATTTGTGAATACATTTGGAAGGCAAGATGTCCTTTGATATGATAAAATAAATAGAGTCTGTAACATACACAACTCAATCTATACCCAAACCCAATTAGGAGAACAAAGAACCTCATCAAATGACACATCCTAAAACATTCACTTGAAAGATCCAATAATCAACACGAAAAAAATAAATAAATAAAAATAAAAACTTAAATAACTATTAGATTTGAAACCTTAATTTGCAGCCAATACTTTACATGTATCTCACTGTCTTAGCCCAAATTATGATGGGCTTGCTTGAAAAATCCAAAGGAAGATGTGTTATCTATTAAAATAAAGGTTCTCAGACTTGGAAGCTTTTCATATCAACATAGATTATCATGGTAGACCACATGGGTAGTTCCTGACCTGTTGGCCCAGAAATCAAAATTGCAGCGTTGTTTTGATAATCAAACAAGAACAATAAAACAGATAATTGAAAGGCAGAATTGAAATATATTAATAATAGGATTTTGAACAGGAAGTTTATAAAAAACAGGAAACTTTCGAAGGTTTACAAGGATAATGTGGATTGTGTTGTGAACAATCTTTGGTAACTAATAAAATGTGCATATGAATCTGTTTTATACTAATGAAAGGACATGACTTGTTGGCGGTTATGGTTGTTTAAACCGTTGTGTTGTTTCATGATGTTCAACTGCCACCCCTTTATAATATTGCCGCCAAAACTTATAATCTGCCAAGGGTATTTTAGTCCTTTCAGCAATGTTTGACCCATTTCTAAGTCTTCGATTGTCTGCAGCCTTGGATACTTGATGTCTGTTGTCCAGTTCATCCATTTAAACGTTGCAGCATGTTGATTCTGATGTGATCTTCCTGTTTCAATCTTGTGTAGAAGCCGGTTCATGTTGACCCATATCCTATTTATTACAATGTACTAATAACTAAAGTTTACATCTTAAACAACATACATATTTACATACAATCTGCTGAAACATATGTTCATAATATACATATTAAAACATAAACAACAAAGTTATATTTATTATTCTAACATGACCACAGAGTCATGGCTTAATCCAGATACGTTTCATAGTAATTTATATGGTTTACCAGAGGCGTCTCTGAAAATCCCAGAAAATTTATGTAACCTATCCGAGAGGGTTAAAATAATAGGCCCCTTAGGCCCACGTTTAAGTGTTAAATGAGATATAAAAAAATATATACATATATATAGAATTTTTTTTTCAAAATATGCCCCCAAGATTTATGGACCCTGTCCGGTTGGCCTCCTCGGACCTCCCCAAAGACGCCCCTGTGGTTTACTCAACTTGACCAAGAATTTCTATTGAAGGTTATTGTTAGCAATTCCTGTATATGATCTTTCTCTGTATAGTGGTGAGAACCGTCATGACAACCTTGAAAGATTAGACGACTCTTTAAGCAGTGTTTATTAAAAGTATCGTCGTAGGTGTCTGGAAATTTCTCATGTCCATGACATTGAAGTTTTAGGACTCAAATATGAGTATGCTTATGAATACTTTATATGGCTAAGGCCTCTGATAACAGTCGTGGTTGTGTAGATTACTAAAAATGATGTAATCAGGGTGACGGTTAATTGTTCTTTGTGGCAAATTAATCCCCTGAAATATTCTGGTTACATCATTGATGAGTTGCGCAAAATTTATTTCGTGCTTTGTAGAGTAGAGTATCAACTTTATGGAAGTCTAATATGCGCATCAGGGTGTATATAGGTTAATATATCTAATAGTACGGAGTTTCTAAATTGTTGGCCAATGTAACAGGGCAAGCTACAAATTTACACAATAACACATATCTTTATTTTCATGGCTGCTTCAACCTTGAATAAATAGACTTGCATTTAATTTTAACACATAGTGATCGATGCTGCCTTTTCACAAGTTCAAAATTCATTATATAGATTTTCAGTACTTCACACGCAATATACACTTCTGATTCAATTTCACTTTCCCGGAACAAAGTTTGTGGCATAAGCCCAAGCGTTGTTGCTGACAGGGTCGGAAAGATGGTCAGCAAGGTTCTCCAATGGACCCTTCCCGGTCACAATGGCTTGTACGAAGAACCCAAACATGGAAAACATAGCCAACCTTCCGTTCTTTATCTCTTTCACCTTCAACTCAGCAAAAGCTTCTGGGTCATCAGCAAGTCCCAGCGGGTCAAAGCTTCCACCTGGGTAGAGTGGGTCAACCACCTCACCAAGTGGCCCTCCGGCAATTCTGTAGCCCTCAACCGCACCCATTAGGATTACTTGTGTAGCCCAGATGGCCAGAATGCTCTGTGCATGGACCAGACTCGGGTTACCCAAGTAGTCAAGTCCTCCTTCACTAAAGATTTGTGCTCCAGCCTTGAACCATACCGCTTCACCGAACTTGACTCCATTGCGGGCTAAGAGCTCAGGGAAGACGCACCCAAGAGCCCCAAGCATAGCCCATCTGCAGTGGATGACTTCAAGCTCACGGTTCTTAGCAAAGGTTTCGGGGTCAGCGGATAGACCAGCGGTGTCCCAACCATAGTCACCAGGGAATTCACCAGTGAGGTATGAAGGAGACTCGCCGGAAAATGGACCAAGGTACTTGACCCTGTCTGGGCCGTACCACGGGCTGCTAGATGGTGCGGCTTTAGTGGCGGTTTTCCTCATGGAAACCCTTCCAGAAACCGTGGGTGCGAATGGAACTGGTTTGATTGCAGTTTGTCCTGCAAAAGATGAGGAGAGAGCCATTGTTGAAGCAGCCATGTGATTTGTTTATATTGTAGAGTAGAATTAGAAGTTAAGTTGTTGGTTGAGTTTCTTGGATGGGAGAAGATGTGTATATATAAGTTAAGGAACAATGTATTTATTGTGTGATCATGCAATAGTTTTCCTTGTTCTTATTAGTTGGCCATATTTTTATGGGTCAAAAATCTAGTGAGATACTTGGGGTGTAAGACGAAGCAATTAGATAGTGACACCTGTCATTTCATCTAGTATATGGATTTAACAAGAATTGTAGAAGATAATCAAGATATAAAACTTTAATATAATCTGTGACTACACTTGGAAGACAAGATGATATATATTGAAAACCTTATAGTTATACCACGTACATATAAAATTAAAATTTGTAGAAACATAATGGCATTATTAGATCCAAATGTTCCCTCAATATAAAACAGCACTCACACTTAACTAATCTACTCCACAGCTAGAAATTTAGTAAAAAATTACCACTAACCTATTTCCATGACCCACTAACTAATTAAATGAAACACATAACACAATTGACTTTGCATGGCGAAGTGGTGGTGGAGATTCAAGAAAGAAAAAAAATAGCTTATGGTGGAACTTTGTACCGGTGAGAGTGACTCAGCTGGGGCCATGGAAACAAATTGGTAAATCGGTGTCCGATGTTCAAGGTTTGGGGATTGACGTGACTTCGCTGATCAAAGGGAAAGTGGGCCGGTGGTTAGATCTATTTCTGGGTGGATACTTGGGTTAGGGACACGGCTCCCAACGAGCCTGAACCGTCTCCGAGAGGCTTCCCATTTCAGCCAACAGAGGACCGCCACGTGTCGTTGTTGATCCCGAGACAGACCTTTCTCTCTCCTGAACCCCCTTTCTCTCTCCTGAACCCCCTTTTGCTCTCCTGAACCCTCTTTCTCTCTCTCCTGAACACACATCAGAACTCAGGAACATAAGAATGGTTTGGGGTTATAGGAGGCGCACGACAGTCACCCTAAACCGGTGACTGTCCGATTATTATAATAAACGAAGAGAGGGCTTAACCGGGGAGAAGTAACTTACCGGAAAAGATACGGTGGCGGCGGCATGAGATGGTCACCGGTGACAGTCACCATACTCGGTGACTGTCTGATTCGCTTTAACCAGAACGGAAAGCCGACCAGGGTGGTTTATCGAGTATAACTAGCATCAAGAGAGAAGAGTTCCGTTAATTATTATTGGTAAAGGGAGGGTTCGCCGGAAACAGAAGGGCGGCGGCGCCGGTTCCGGTCACCGGTCCGGTGACCCTGCTGGTGTACTGATTCTTGTTTCTTCGTCTTCTCCGGTGAGTTCTCCGTCTTCTCCGACGAAGTTTACTGTTTTTTTCTTGTTCTTCGTCTTCACCGGAGACGTCTTCCGAGACGTCACCGGAGGCGTCTCTGAGACGTCACCGGAGACGTCTCAGGTCTGTCTCACGTCTCAGGTCTGTCTCGGGATCAACAACGACACGTGGCGGTCCTCTGTTGGCTGAAATGCGAAGCCTCTCGGGAGACGCCTCAGACGTGTTGGGAACCGTGACCCCTCTCTCCAAAGAGGGGGGAGAGGGCCATTTAGGCAAATCGCACGGTCAACAGGCTATTTTGGCCATTTTCCCTTAAAACAACATAATACAACATACATACATGATACACATATGCAATTCGTTTCTTTTTATTTCAACTCGAATAGACCAACAGCAGAATTCAAACAATTATGACATCCCTTAACAACTAAGTTTAACCCCACTTAATCTCCTCCCACCACCCTAATAACTCTATTTAATACCCAACCAACTTACCCCATCTATAAATACAACCCCTCCCCACTCCTTAATCCTTTGTTCACCTCTAAAACTCTCTCTAAAACTCTCTAATCTTCAAGTTTTCAAGCCAAACTTCCTGTTTTGCATCAGTAAGTTTCTTGGCTTAAAACTTCAACTTTCATTTTGTTTTTCTTCTTCTTTTTCATCTAAAACTCCTTGGAGAAACCTCTAGGATCTTCCCCATATTTATCCACAAAAGTGTGATAAGGGTAGAGCACCTAAAAGAGGTTCCAAAGGTGGTTGTTTTCTGAATTATACTATATAATAATATAAACATATACTTTCAAGTTTCTATCTTACTAGTTTATTATTAATCTTTGGAAGGTTTGTGGTTACACCCTACCTTACCAACTCTCTTAACCCTTCTTGTGCTATGGATTTATCCACACTAGAAAGGGGAAACCCCGTGTCCAAAACCCACGTTTATTCCATAAGCGAAGTGGTTATGACATGAACCTATCAAATGGATTCACATTCCTAACTTTATACCATCCGAATCATCTATGATGGTTTTGTGCTTGGTCTAACTTAATCTCATGACCATCCGGATTGCCCTAAAGGCAATTTGTGCTTGGTTTGCCTAAAAGGCTTGCATGACTCTCGTGAATCTATAATCTAAACTCGAACCTAAGACCCTTTATTCTCTAATTCTAGTTAACCAAGGCTAAGGAACTAACCTCCCAAGACTCGTCTTTGGAACCTTACTAAACGCACCCAAAGATGAGTTCATACTTGTCCCCTTTTTACTCTTTATCACTTTTGGGGTGTAAACATGTATCATATGCAAAATACACTAATGCTTTCATAAACACACATGCTCAATCTATTAAACATACTTATATGCTACTTGCCATGCTTATGATTCTTAGATACTTAAACATAATTCATTAACTATTATTAGCCCACTTAACATGTATAGCGCTATAGGACTAGCACACCGCCCCCTTTATGGGTCATTGTTAAGATTTAAACGGCCTAACATGAATATGTTAGGTATACGCTGTGGTACTCGCGGGTTTGAGTTATGTCTTTTGTATGATATGTATGTGCAATGCTATAGTATGAGATTTGAGTAAACCATTCTAAAATACTATGTATGTAAACCAAAACTAGTATGCTCACCAATACTTTATGTGTTGACGGATATTTTATACATGTTGCAGGAAAAGCTTGATGAGACGATACAAGAAACATCACTTAGGATTCGGCCTTAGAAACAAACGAAACAATCTTTATTTTACTTCATGTTTAAGTTAATGTATTTTTCTCATGAACAAATTGTATACTTGTTGAATCTTAGATACGAATGAAATCTATTTTAATCTATTATCACAATTTAGTGTTACAAAGTCTTTGAACAATCTATCACAAGTCTCACCTCGATGTTTCCGTCATCGGTTGGTGTGTGACACGAGTGGTATTGGGCTTTAGAGGGGGTGGGTCTGTATACGATTTCAATCTTAAAAAGGGCCTTGTAGCACTGCAATATACCAGGCCAGATTAGGTTTGTAAGAAAAACACGTGGGTTCCAAAGAAGGTAGAAATCTTGGCGTGGAGGGCGGCTCTGGGGAGAGTCCTGACTTTATCAGCTCGATTGAGGAGAGATGTAAATGTGGGGTCAACGATATGCAAGGTATGTGGAGAACTTACTGAAACAGTGGAACATGTATTTGTGGAGTGTGGCTTTGCTCAAACGATTTGGAGTCTAGTGGCGCAATGGTGTAACTTGAAGCCGGTATTTGCATTTAGCTTTAGAGATGTTCTAGATCTTCATTTATATGTGGATGGATCCCCTAAGAAGAAGAAAGCGATTCACGCGATTTGCCTTTAGTGTTATGGTGCCTATGGAAAGCTAGAAATGGTGTCGGCTTTAACCAAGATCAATGTTCAATTAGCCAGACACTTGGAGAAATTAAATCCCTTAGTCTACTTTGGATTAAGGCACATGCAAAATGTCTAGATTTAGATTGGAAGGTCTGGAGGGGTTTCTATGTATTCAAGTTAGGTTGGTAGGTTTTGGTGTGTATCTTTTCTGTTTATGTTTGATGTACTTTGGTGTTCGGTGAGCTTCCTGCTCGTAGAATTTGGTTTGAATAAAATTTGTTAGTCGTTAAAAAAAAAAAAAAACACAATTGACTCTGCATGGATCCAACGAATAGCTACATTGCTAACCCACTATCACAAACATTATTAACCCATGTCACACAAAGTTGGAATCTGTACATAACATAATGACAAACAAAGTGACATACACCTTATATATTGAAGGGATATGATATCAAAACATCATAAATACCATATCATCGCCCAACTAAAACCGGCATCGTCTGGCGTCCATCCGCCCGTTTTACGTCAGCGGATCGTCTAGCTTCCATCCGCCCGTTTTACGTCAGCGGAACGTCCAGCGTCTACCCGCCCGTTTTACGTCGGCAATACACCTGGCGTCCAATCGACGCCAGGCACAAGCGCGTCTGCCCGTTTTACGTCGGCGGACCCAATACGCTTCAAAGCTTCCCCAGCAAGCCAGATGAAGCTTCGTCAACACAACTAGAAGATACCTTCCGGGGCATCCTTGGGACTTACACCCCTGCCCCAGGCAACTGTTCCTAACGCGACAGGCTGCCCGTCATAGTTCCTCTCCAATCAGAGACTGCTCCCAGTCTGACATGCAGAAAGGACGATGACGTGGCAACCTACCAGCCAAGATATCTTCCTAATAGGCGGACGCCACGTGTCCGCCGCCTACCAGCGTCCACTCAGCGGACGCCACGCGTACTATCATCGGGACGGTAACATCCCCCCTTGCATTTTACTTTCCCCTTTTTACCAAAACCCACTTGCACCAATTGGGCTTAAGAACTTGGGCCGGAATTTTGGAGACACCTCTACCTGGACCGGGCTCCATCAAGGGTAGAGGATGGGCTGAGAAAGTGTGATGTCAAGGTACTAGAAAAGGAGGAGCTCCTTCTCCTTTTGTTGGCATCTGATATTCACATACACTTTCATTCAAAAAGACTACGAACTCTCTCGTATCTTTTTCAACCCCTTGTTTATTACACTAACCTTTAGAGGCTTGGCTCTTCTAAATTGGTAGTCTCCTAAACTCCTTGGTCTTGTCCTTAGACCCTCACGTATTTTATAAACACTCCTCTTTACAAAGTACAGTAGAATCACTATGAGGATTAGCGTCTATACGGTAATCCAGGATTCGTGTTTCTTCATATATATATCCCTTGAATCCAAACCCATTATCAATCAATATACTCACATGTCTTGGATATTCTTAGACTGTGTGTTGTGGTGCATGAGCGAGCCCACATGTCACGTGGCTCCTAAACAGCACAACATCCACACGTGAAGGCATGGGCGTAGCTTTTAAGGGGCGGGGAGGGGCGGCCGACCCTCTCGAATTTTCGCTCAGAAGTTCCGATTATATAGTATTCGTATAGAAAATTTTTGGTATATACGGTTTCAACCCCCCAAAACTGGTTTTCGACCCCCCGAAACAAGTGATTTCCGACCCTCGGTGACTTCCGACCCCCCGAAGTCTCGGGTCAAGCTTCGCCACTGCGTGAAGGCGGTCGCGAATGAGCACACGCTACCCAGCTGGCGTGGGCTTGTGTGATTTTCGACCGTGTAATTTTTATGCTATATCGTAACACATATTTTATTTTAATATTATGTTTTTCTATCCCGGATATAACCTAACAAATAACATAAATAAATTTATACATGATCTGCAAGCTCAAACTCAAGTTATTCAAACTTGGTGGTTCTTGTTTGGTTAACATTTACCACTAATAGTAGGGCTATAATACGAGCTCTTGTTGATTTTGTAATTATCAATTCCTTTACTTAATGAAATTTAAATTTATTAAAATACTAGTCAAACGATTTTAAATAACTGGTTTTTACTTTATGGCTTAAAAAGGTTCAGCCCAAATGTTTTTGTCTCATGGTAAATTTTTATGTAATTGCCAGTTATGAAATATAAGTTGAATTTGTTTCTTAAAAAAACGCACTCTTTGTGTTTTTGGTGGATAGAGTTTTATGAATCAATCAGATAACACCAATTTCAATAAATACCCAACTAACTTGAGTAAAGTCTCAAAGTTGTAACTTTAAAGTCATTGAATTGGTGTCATATTTTCTTGGTACCCCAAAAATCAATGCAAAGTACTTTGTTACACATGATATTTTTAAATTTTAGGATAAACGACCCACCTCCATCTTACAAGAATGTAGTTAAAAAAAGTTATTTCGATTAGGGCTTTGTAAACATCGGTTTTGATGAATAAAATCGAAGAATAAAACAATGATTCAAAATTGATTGTCTAACCCACACAAGATGTGTGTATTTTTATCGTATGATAACGATTCTAGTCATCTGACAACGGTCTTTTGACCACTAATATTTTAAAATAATTATATTTTCACACTATGTGTGTATATTAGGTTAAAAACATGTGTATTACACCGTTTGTACAATAAATGATAAAATTCAAAAACAATTTATCGACATTTTTTAACTTTAAACGTTGTATAAAGTTATAAATTACAAAATTCCGAACAATTACATCTTAATTTGTGTTCGTGGTATTTAAAAAATGGAAATTTAACTACAAATTAATTAAAGATTTGTATCAAGATGAGAGGCGACCGAGGAGGCGAACACCGGACATCAATTCCGGTGAACATTCTAAGAAGACTAACGAAGTACTTTGTGTCCAATCTTCCAGATCGATGTAGCGGGAATGACTTAGCAACTTTTGTACGTGTGCATGCAGAGATCTACGACATCTACATCGCTAGAAAGAGAGACAAGATGGGGAATCGTTTGGTTTTGTGTCGTTGTTAGATGTGAAGAACTCGGAAGAAATGGGAAAGACACTCTCGGGGATTAAAATGGGAGATTTCAAACTGAAGTTTAATGTAGCTAGATTTACATTAGAGGAGGGAGAGATCGGTTATAAACAGGATGTGAAAGGTAAGGCAAAGATGTTCCAAGAAGACAGTCAAAAACAACCAAAGATCTTCCAAGGAGATCGTCCACAAACTGCGGTGAGGAATGAAGTCAAGGATTCAGCGTTTGTCGGTTCATATTCTTTTAAAGATGCGTTCCTGGGTAAACCAATCGAAGCAAGTAAAGAGAAGGTTGTCATTGTTCCAGACGGTTTTAAGGCATATGACCATGCTGTAGGTAAAGCCGTGATTGTTAGACTGGTGGATTTCCAAGTGCTTAAGAAGGTTAATATGAAGATTAAAGAGATGACTCAAGACAAAGGGATATTGCAATACTTGGGAGGTTTGGCGGTCTTAATCTCCTTTCCTCAGAACGAAGATGCACATTCCTTCATTAAATCGGCTAAAGATATGAAGGATGTTTTCTCCTCCGTTGATCTTTGGGTAGGCCAGACACTGCCGTTTGAAAGACTGGCCTAGCTCAGGATACAAGGTGTGTCGCTACATCTTCTGGACAACGAGGTGATTAATAGTATCGGGGAAATGTTTGGTAAAGTTGTCCAGGGAGGTCAGCACGACACTTGGGATTCCGACCTTTCTTTTGACTACGTTTGTATCTTGGTCTCAGAAGGTTGTAGGATCCATGAACAAGTTGTGATACAGTGGAAGGGGCGTAAGTATCGGGTGTGGGTAGCGGAAGAGGTTGGCGAGTGGGAGCCGGAATTTTTTATTAAGTCTAAAGCTTCCGAATCAGTGGTTCATAAGTCTCCGGCTCCGGCTAGTGTTCCGGCGGATTCAAATTCATCAGCAGACTTGGAAGGTGCGACTCCTAAGGAGGTTGTTATGGAAAGTTCTAATGCTAATGAAGAGGCTTCCAAGAATAGTGGAAAAACGGGTGTTGACTCCGAGATTGGTGGATCAAATTTTAAGGCAATTAATAATGATGATTCTGGAGCTTGTACTAGGAATGGAAAGTCAGCAGGAATTCGAAAAAGTAAAAACAAGGTGGGCCAGTCTCAAAATAAATTGCTTTCAATTGATAATCGGCCAAACCCCAGGAAGCAGGCCAGACTTGATATCGACCCAACAGGCTCTGATCCTTTTGGGCTTGACATGCTATTGGGCCTAGGAGATTATGCTAACCAGGATCATGTTTATTCTAATAAAGGCCCGATTCTTTCAGCATCAGATAGTGGTACCAGGCAGGGTAATTCTGTTGAATCTAATCCTCATGACACACCAGCGAATAAAGAAGCAGAGCAAGAGGTTGAAATCGATGAAGTCATTGCTAAGAATTCTAAAGAAGCGGAAGACACGGTGGAGTTCGGTACGAAATTGGGAGTTGAACTTAATAATTTTCAAGATATGGTTGAGGAAGCCATTGAGGAAGATGGATTACAAGCAGGTAATAAATGAATTTTTTGTCCGTAAATGTTAGGGGCTTTGGTATAGCAGGGAAACTGAATTGGGTTAGGGAGTTAAGGTTGAAAAACGAAGTTGATTTCTTGGCGGTTCAGGAAACAAAAGTGGTGGATTGTAATAAGTTTGATTGTTCGAACTGTTGGGGTAGGGGAGATATTGACTGGGATATGGTGGACGCTTCTGGGCGTTCGGGTGGTCTTCTTAACGTTTGGAATAAAAGAGTGTTTCGTAAAAGCTCGGCTGTGTTGGATCCCAATTTTATCCTCACATCGGGGTTGTTAATCGAAGATGGTACGGCTCTGAACATTATGAATGTTTACGCTCCTCAGAAGGTTGTTGCTAAACGTCTTCTGTGGGAAAAAATTATGGGCATTATAAACGGAATGGACGGGTTATGGGTTCTCTTGGGGGACTTTAACTCGGTCTGGTGGCCTGATGATAGAAAGAATTCCCGGTTTCACCAAGGCGCTGCTTCAGATTTTAATAGTTTTATTGATACAGCTGGTTTGCAGGAGTATATTATGAGGGGAAACAAATACACTTTTTTGGCAGGTAATAATGGAGATTTTAAGCTGAGTAAAATTGACAGAGTGCTTGTCTGTCAAGATTTTTTTAATAGATGGCCGCTGGCGTGTCTTCGAGCCCTTCCTAGAGATTTGACGGATCATACGCCTTTGCTCCTTACACTGGTTCAATCCAACTACGGGTATAAGCCTTTTTGGTGGTTTAACTCTTGGTTGGAGAGACCGGGTTGCGAAGGTGTGGTGATTAAAGCATGGAATGAATGTTATTTTGATGGTAGCCCTGATATGATTATCAATCGAAAGTTCAAGCATGTTAGAGCGGCTCTCAAAGATTGGTGGGCCGATGTCATTCATAAAGAAGGGGAACAGTTGATCGTTCTTAAAAATGAGTTGCAAAAATTTGAATTGATCCTCGAAGAGAAAAATTTGGAGGAAGACGAGGCGTGGGCATGGGCCGAATGCAAAAAAGACGTGATGCAGATTCATGAGTGGAAGTGTAGGGATCTTCATAAAAAATCGCGGGTTAAATGGGTTGCTAAAGGTGACGATAACTCCGCATATTTCCACAGGATTGTTAACGGAAGGAAAGCGACTAACGCCATCCCGGGTTATATGGTGAATGGGAATTGGTTGTCGAAGCCCAAGTTGGTCAAAAACCATGTTTATTCTTATTTTAGAAATATGTTCTCAGACAAACACCCGAATCGGCCGCCAATTAGATTATCAAATCTGAATTCCCTTACGGTTGATGAAGCCGATCTCCTTGTTCGTCCGTTTGAAAAAGAGGAGATTAAATTGGCAGTGTTTGATTACGGGTCGGATAGGGCGCCAGGTCCTGACGGTTTTAACTTCCGCTTTATTAAACCCTTCTGGGACACTTTGGAGTCTGACTTTGTGAAACTCTTTAATGATTTTTTCGAGTTTGGAAAAATTAGTAGAGGGTGTAGCACGGCGTTCGTTACGCTTATTCCGAAATCTAAAGTCCCGACTGAATTGAAAGATTATAGGCCTATCACTCTGGTGGGGGTTATCAATAAAACTATATCTAAGGTATTGGCCGAAAGATTAAAGACTCATATGGGTAAGCTTATCTCCGAGACGCAGACTGCCTTTTTAAAGGATAGATTTATCCTTGACGGTCCCCTGATGGTGAATGAAATTTTTGGATGGTTGAAGAACAGTAACAATAAGGCGTTCTTATTAAAAATAGACTTTGAAAAAGCTTATGATAATGTCAACTGGGGCTTCCTTTTATCTATTATGGAACAAATGGGTTTTCCTTCTAGATGGCGGTTATGGATAAAAGGTATTTTGGAATCCTCGAGATCATCTATTTTGGTTAATGGGTCTCCGACTTTCGATTTCCAGTGTCAAAAAGGTATTCGCCAAGGAGATCCGTTGTCGCCATTCTTATTCATTATAGTTATGGAGGCATTTTCTTGTTTGGTGTCGAAGGCGTGTGATTTAGGCGAGATTAATTATTTGCGGGCTTTTCGTGGGGGTTTGGCGATCTCTCATCTTCTATATGCGGATGACGCGCTCATGATGGGGGTATGGTATAGGGAGAACATTATAAAGACGGCTAGATTGCTCAGAATTTTCTACGTCTGCTCGGGTTTAAAGATTAACATCAGAAAGTCTCATCTCTTCGGTATCGGTGTTGAGAAGAATGAAGTGAGTGATTTGGCGTATATTTTGGGGTGCCAAATTGGCGAGTTTCCTTTCGACTATTTGGGCATTAAAGTTGGCGCCAACATGAATAGATGTATTTATTGGGCCCCGGTTATTGATACTATCCAAAGACGGCTTGAGTCTTGGAAGTCCAAACTGTTATCTATGGGTGGGCGTCTTACGTTGATTAAATCCGTGCTTGCTAGCTTACCGGTATACTACTTATCTATTTATAAAGCCCTAACAAAAGTTACAAATAAAATCGAGAAGTTGATGAGAAACTTTCTTTGGGGTGGTTCTACCGAAGATAGAAAGATGAGTTGGGTAGCATGGGATATTGTTACCATGTCGAAGAAAAATGGGGGGCTGGGAGTCACAAAGATTAGAGATGTTAATTTGGCGTTATTGGCTAAATGGGCGTGGAGATACAAGACTCAATCCAAATCTATTTGGACGAAAGTGGTATATATGTTGCATAATAGTAGAGCCCGTTGGGATTTTCTCCCAATCAATAATAGAGTTAGAGGGTGTTGGAAGAGTATAGTGAAAGTCATTGATGGCCTTCAACTTAACGGTTGACATATCAGATCCTTCATTCAGCCGAAGCTGGGAAATGGTGCAGACATTCTGTTTTGGTCCGATGTGTGGGCTGGTACCACAGTTTTAAAGCAGAGATGGCCCGGGCTGTATAGATTGGATAGTAATAAAGCCTGCACTGTGGCTGAGAGATTTATTTTCGAAGATAACAAGTGGCGTTTCTGTCCGCAATGGTGAAGGGGGCTGATTACCGTAGAGGAACTCTCGGAGATGCAGGATGTCCAGTTTTTATTTCGTGATATTGTTTTGACAGGTACCCAAGACCAGTGGATCTGGAATAGCGGCGGTAATAACCACTTCTCAGTTGCTGCAGTTAAACAACAGCTTAAAGAAGATACAGAAGTGCCAAGGAATCAACAAATGAAGTGGGAGACGTGGGTGCCTAACAAAGTTAATTTATTCATGTGGAGGACTGAAATGCATAAAATCCCAACTAAAGATGCACTCCGGCGAAGAAATATTTATATTCCAGATGCTGTTTGCTGTCTCTGTAACTCGGAAGATGAAGACGTGGTACATTTGTTCACAGGATGCATCATATCTAATGCTGTCTGGACGGCGATTGGTCAGTGGTGTCAGCTCGGGTCTGTTTTTCTGTTTGATTTCGAAGACGTTATGGACCTGCATAAGCAAGCTGTTACAAATAAGTGGGGGAGAAGAATCATCAAAGGTATATTTATGATAACCTGCTGGGCGATTTGGAAAGCTCGGAACGCCAAAGTTTTCGAAGATAAGAACGTGAAGGTCGACGAGGTTTTGATTACCCTAAAGTCTTGGGCGTTTTTATGGCTTAAACATAGGTCTAGATTCCGTTCGATTGTGTGGAAGGACTGGGTGAAATATCCTCTGTATATGTTGTAATTCGGAGCAGCCCTTGATTCGAGGGCGCGCGTGTTTTTAATAAAGTTCACTGTTCAAAAAAAAAAAAGTAAATCTATTAATCAAATTTAAATTTTGACTTACTTATAAAAATCCCTAAATTTGTGGGAGTAAATATAGTGGTTAGTAAAATGGAAGGATGCTTACAATATGATGTCACAAAAGTAGCCTAAAAATGGACTAAGTGGTAAAAAAGGTTTTCATTTACTAGAATATTTATACACATATATAGTATGAATATATATATATATATATATATATATATATATATTTATACACATAGGGTTGGGTTATTCTAAGCTACAAAAAATGAGAAGAGTGAGAAGCCACTAGAAAATGACATGTGTCCAAAGATTAAACAAGTGGGAGGGGTAATTTTGTCCAAAGCATATGCACATGCAAGTCACATGCCATTTCCACCTTCATTTTTAAATGTCCGTAACTTTTTTATACGTCATCTTTTTAAAAAAAAAAAATCATACCATAAAATTGAGCGTCTTTATATCTTTAATATGAATACCATATTGTTGTACTTTGAAAAAAATTCAAAACCCACTTGCGTAAGACACAATGGAGTGTAAAACATAATGAGCACCAATTAATATAGGGCATAAAACATAACCAAGAGTCTAATAAAACACAATGGACGACATACTAAAGACACAATGAATACTTTTGAAAAACAAAAGTTGAAAACCCAGTTGCGTAAGACACAATGGATGACATACTAAAGACACAATGAACAGAAGACTAAAACACAATGAATACTTTTGAAAAAAAAAGTTAAAAACCCAATTGTGTAAAACACAATGGACGACATAATAAGGACACAATAAACAGAAGATTAAAACACAATGAATACTTTTGGAAAAAAAAGTTGAAACCCCAGTTGCGTAAGACACAATGGAGATAACGTAAAACACAATGAGTACCAATTAAATATGCAATGAACAATAGAGTATAAAACACAATGAACAGTCTAATAAAACACAACGGACGACATATTAAAGACACGATGAAAAGAAGACTAAAACACAATGAATAATAGACTTAAACACAATGAACAACATAATAAAACACAATGTACACCTAAATACAAAACTCATTTGTGTAAAACACAATGAAAAGCATACTAAAAACACAATGGACAAAGTTAAATCATGTGTAGACTAAAAAACATAAATAACATATTTATAAAGCACACATGCATACTATAACATAATGAACGAGCAGAAGACACAACGGAGAAGAAAACCCATTTAGTACGAATTTTTTTTCCAATTTTAATGTAGCAATGTGGTACTCATATTAAAGATAAAAAACGCTCGTTAATATGGTGAAATTTTTTTGAAAAAAAAAATGTCGTATGAAAAAGTTATAAACGTTTTAAAATGATAGGAGGAATTGACATGTGCATTGCATGTGGAGAGAGAAAGTCAACAAATGTGTTTTTCCTTTTATGCCCTTCCTCTAATTTATTATTTCTTTTTTTCAAACAAACTAATCTCAACCCTTCAAATATATGATCAATGGATCACAATCCTTCTCACCCTTCCTAGATAAAGTGTCTTGTGTATTTGATCCTAACCATCAATCTATATATATATATATATATATATATATATATATATATAGGAAAGTTAATTTGAGAACACCTATATTTCGTGCGAACCGTGAGAACGGCATCTAAAACCATTCAAATTTCAAATTTCTTTTTACACTTGTCTTTATTATTAAAATACAATCTAAAAAACACAAATTACGCGTAAAAATTCTAACGTATACGAAAATAATTTGTTTTACACATGTGTAAAACGTTAATTTGAAAGTGTTTTTGTAAGAAAAGATGAATTATTTGGAAACAAAATTCATTTATTAATGTTTTATTTTGATTATAATGAGGTTTGTATCAAAAAAAATTGATTTTGATTGATTTTTTACTTGTTCTCACGGTTCTCACAATATTTAGCGTTTTCAAGATAACCATCCCCTATATATATATATAGGATTTGGTTCAAATGAGAACCTTTTCCCAAATTGAGAACTGAGAGAACCATTCTAGACCACAAAATTCTCTAAGGCAAAAAAAAATTTTTTTTTGCTTTAATCGCTGCTTTATATGCAGGAATTTTTTTTATTTTATTTTTTTTGTATTTTTTTTCAATATACACATGTGTATAATTGCATTATACACATATGTATAATGCAATATACACATATGTATAGCTGAAATATACACATATGTATAGCTGTTATATACGTATATGTATAAATGAAAAAAAATAAAAAAAATAAAAAAAAATTTCTTGCATAAAAACGTGCAATTAATGCAAAAAAAAAAAAAAAAAAATTTTTTGCCTTTATATGAAATGTGTGGCCCAGAATGGTTCTCTCAGTTCTCAAATAGGGGTTGGTTCTCTTAGGATCCCTACCCTATATATATATATATATATGTAAAGGTTCAGATACAAATGTCATATTTTGTGAGAAGTGTGAAAAGGGTCAAAAATTGACATGTAGGCATCATCTTTTGGATTTAGGTATGATGTTTTGGGTTGTTTTTGCTAAAAAACACCAAATGTAACAATTTAAAACACAATACAATGTATTATAGCATGAAATTTAAAACATAGCTAAAACACAACAATTTAGAACTCATGTTCTTGGCATTGTGTTTTAAGGTTTTAAGCCTAAAATAAATTGTTTTGTGTTTTCAATTATTATGTATGGTGTTATTTTAACCTAAACAATCCAAAACATCATTAATAAGTCCAAAAAATGATGTCCACATATCAATTTTTAATCATTTTCACACTTCGCACGAAATATGGCCTTTGTACCCTAACTTCACTCCCTATAATATATATATATATAGGATTAGGTTCAAATGAAAACACACTTTTCGTAAAAGAACCGCGAGAACACCGACGTAAAATGTGAATTTTTTAAAAAAAAAAAAATTCCACCGGTGAAAAAACGGGTAACCTCGACGTAAAAAAAATAATAATAATAATATTTTACAGTAGTGTAAACGACCATGGCCCACCGTATTTTGTCTTATTAGGCAAGGGAATATTCCCTTTTTTATTTTATTTCACTTTAATTGTGAGTCACATATCTTTTTTGAATAAAATAAGTGTGTGGTAGAAAAGTGTGTTCTTTAGTTCTTTTACGAAAAGTGTGTTCTTTAGTGTGTGGTAGAAAAGTGTGTTCTTTAGTTCTTTTACGTATTTTGTCTTATTAGGCAAGGGAATATTCCCTTTTTTATTTTATTTCACTTTAATTGTGAGTCACATATCTTTTTTGAATAAAATAAGTGTGTGGTAGAAAAGTGTGTTCTTTAGTTCTTTTACGAAAAATGTGTTTTCATTTTACCCTTTCCATATATATATATATATATATATATATATATATATATATATATATATATATATATATATGGGAAAGATTAAATAAAAACCCACCTAAAATAAAGAAACCTTGTAAACCTTATGAGAGCCATTGATCTAAAATGATCAATGGCCTAGATTCATTCTACATTAATTTAATACATTTATTTGGGTAGATGACAAAAAAAAAATGGTACAATGGTAAAATGCCACCTTCTTCTCTCTCCATTAAATCAATCATCTCTCTCTCTCTCTTTCTCTCACTAATCCTCTCTCTCCAACATTCTCTCTCACACTTTTTCCTTTATAAAAAATCAGAATTTTAGAGATTAAAAAAACTATTTTATTTATTATTTAAAAGCATGGCTTAATCAGATTTGTAGCAATTTTTCCAGCACCAGTGCTGTTACGTACGTAACACTCAGATTTATAGCAATTGTTCCAACACCAGTGCAGAATCAGGTTTATAGCAATTGTTTCATATGGTTATTAGTTTTTTTTTATTACCCCATGTTTTTTTGGGTTTTATTGTACCAACACCAGAGTTGTTGCATACGTAACGAAAGGCCAATATGGTTTTTCTTTTTAATATTCACTACTTTTTAAAATAAAAAACATAATATATAAATTTAAGATTAAGCTGACAACATGAAAAAATCTATTAAAGTGCATCTGTTCTAGGTTTGTAACATATGTTAATAACCATCAGACGACATCATATTTTAAAATGCATCAGCCAACATCATTTTTTAAGTAGTGCTGCATTGCATGACAATACAAAAAACTAGAAATAAACATACTACTCAAAAAAGGCTATACATCATATTGTTCATCTTGTATCAACCACAAAACATAGTATTAAAGATTCATACACCACCCTTTGGCATCCAATAACCATTCTTTTCATAAAAAGCCAATTCTTCATATGTAATATGTAAACCCAGACATCCTGCATTGTAACCAACAGTAGCAGACGGCATCCGATAACCATACTTGACATAAAAAGCCCACTGTTCCTCGGTATAACCTATACACTCACATTCTGCCCTAATACGCCCACCTCCCTGAGACGTAACCGACAGCTCATGTTTCTTAAAATTAGGTTCATATGGTTCTTTATATTTAGCCTCTGCATCTGATTCGTAACCAACAGCTCATTCAGGTGTGTAAGTTACATCATGCGCATCATCCTCCGGTGTCATATAGTCTTCTGGTGGCGGATATTCTTCGGGGAAAACGTAATCAAATGCCGCATTCCAATCGAAATCTTCATCGCTTACAAACCCATCATCCGCCTGCTCTGGGGGTATAACCGGTTCTAGAGGCGGGATGACCGGGTCAACAGGGGGGGGGGGGGAGGGATTCATGTTCGGCTGCAACAGAGAGGATATCTAGTTCAACAGGTGGGGGTAATTCATGTGCAATTGCCATGTCCGGTTCATTTTGAGGTGGCTCGTGTGCGATTGGGATGAGATGGTGACAGGCCTCAAAAACCTCCCAAGGGGGAGTGCTGGGTTGGAATTCATGATTTGACTAAAAAAAGACCTGTAACATATGTTATCACAGAGTAAATGTGGAAATTTTTAATATGAAAACAGAAAAAAAAAAAAAAAAAAAACTAATGTAAGATGCAGAAACCAGCTTATATAATATATAATATGGAGCCATGGCAAAACACACATTTTCTATTAAAAACAATCTGGTTAAAAAAAACTCGAGTGTTACGTGTGTAAACATGCGTTTTTGTCTGCAAACAAATACAAAACTTTGTAGTCTGCAAACATCAAACATTCTGACTGCACACAACACACAACACACATTGACTGCAAAAAAAAAAAAAAAAAAAAAAAAAAGATATGCTACACACGTAACACCTTAACTAAACACAGATAAAACACCTTAACAAATGATTCCTTATAAAAAAAAATGATTCTTTATAAAGAAATACATAATACACAATAGGGGCCATACAAAAACAGACATTTTCTATAAAAAAAAGACATAGGTAACATAAAAAAAAAACTCATACATTCGAAAACCAAAATAAAATAGACAGACATGGTGCAAAAACACACGAGTGTTACATGTGTAACAGGAAAACACAGACAAAACTTTTGTAGTCTGTAGTAAACATAGATCAGAATTTGATATGCTAGAAAACAAAGAACAGAATTTGACTGCAAAAAAAACAGATATGCTACACACGTAAACAGCCTAACTCAACACAAAGATTATACGAAAATATATACGATAAAAACACCCTAACTAAACACCAAGATACTACGAACATAAAACACAAAACGAAAAATCATTTTCGATGTTTAACATAATAAGTCACCCAAAAAAAGAAAAAAGAGATGCTAGTAACACACAAAAAACAACAATTATTTCCAACTTAAAAAAATAAAATATTAAACCACCTAACCCCCAACACAAGACATCTTTCGTAAAAAAACATAGGTAACATAAAAAAAACTCATACATTCGGAAAAAAAAAGGCAGACATGGTGCAAAAACACACGAGTGTTACATGTGTAACAGGAAAAACACAGACAAAACTTTTGTAGTGTGCAGTAAACATACAACAGAATTTGATATGCTAGAAAACATAGAACAAAATTTGACTGCAAAAAACAGATATGCTACACACGTAACAGCCTAACTAAAAACAAAGATTATACGAAAATATAGACGATAAAAACACCCTAACTAAACACAAAGATACTACGAACATAAAACACAAAACGAAAAATCATTTTAGGTGGGTTTAACATAATAAATCACCCAAAAAAAAGAGATGTTAGTAACACACAAAGGTTAATTAATATGTAAACCTACGAGTTAACTTATGCTACCTACGTGTAAAAAAAGATACTAACCGATTCACATTAGTAACAAAAACATACTATCCATTAGTATTACTAATCAAAAAAACGATTCACATTAGTAATAATAATAACAAAAAAAAATACTATCCATTAGTATTACTAATAAAAAAACGATTCACATTAAACGATTCACATTAGTAATAATAATAACAAAAACATACTATCCATTTAGTAATTAAACAAAACAAAACAAAAGTATAGCAATGTGGTATGGAAATGAAAAAGGATGAAAAGCTTGTTTTTATGGTGTAATTTAAAAAAAAAAAAAAATATCGTAAAAAAATTATGGCCATTTTAAAAATGGGGATGAAACTTTAGTGACACTAAGAAATTACCATCGTGCCCCTGATTATCAAATTTAATCCTACGCTCCATATTGCTTCTCACACTTTATACAATAAGTGACTTTTTACGTTAGCATCTCCCAATTCATATTACCCCTATTATCGGTTAATAAACAACAAATTACAAGTAACAAATTATAAATGGATGACTAATAAACGAGCAATAAAATATGTTGCTACCCCTTTTAAATAGTAAAAAACTACTCCATTTAAAATTGAATTTTACTAAAATAGATTCAGATGAGACACGTCATCAAAAGTTTAAATAGAAACTCAAATTCCATTTTGGGTATTGTGGGAGTCAAGTTATTTCTTTCAGATTGATTCGACATTTTTTATTTAAGACACTCGATATTAATTTTGTTTGGTGAGTTCACGATCCATGGTTCTTTTGTCATGTAACTTGGGTATTTATGGTAACTTTTTCTTTGAAACTGTATAATCGTTCAAACTCTTTTACGGTTTTTATTTTTAAATCATTCAGTCAGCTTTAATGTTTTTAAAGTAGAACCGTGGAAACTAGGGTATAAGACTATGTCGTGGGACCATAGCAACGGTCACATGACCGTTTGTTAAAAAAAACAAAAACAAAATTCTATAACCTGCAACTGCTCCGGTGACTGTGGTGGCGGTTCTGGAGGACTGCTGATGAAGGCGGCGGTGGTGTTGTGCTGCTTGGTGATGATGATGTGGGTCTTTGGAGGTGATGTGTGTTTGGTGAAGTAATGAAAGAACTATAAACACAGTGTGTGACTTGGGTTGGTTGATTTGATTGCTTGTGGAGGAAGAACAAGTTGGATTACAGTGAAGATGATGATGATGCGGCGGTGAGATAGGAATCACCCACCACCATCCACTGATGTATGTACAATTTATATATGTGATTTTTTTAATTATTTATTTTAATTATTATTTATAATTTAGAATTAAAAAATATAAGGTTAGACCAATAGGAGTGGAGGACTACCTAAAGAAAACTACCTCACACCCTTGGGTAGTCCTTAATTTATCTAAAATCAGGCTGACCCATTTTTTGCTGACGTGACATGACGACAAGGCTTCCCAAGTCTTACCTCAACCATAACACAACCATACCACATAGTCTAAGTGTAAGCCTCTAGAAATTGCACTTCATGCTGTTTGTAAGTTTTTATGCACCTAGCTTGTTTTAGGCCACTTGTTGCAGAATAATAACACCCATCAATGATTAATAAAAAGTGTTCACGTCACCTAATAACTAGAGGTAGTGGATAAAACAAAAATTACATACAAATAAGGCTAAGTAAAAAAAAGATTTAATTACTTTAGATTGAGGTGGGCTCCACCGCCATCCGCTATTTCTTCCAATAATATCCCCATTAGAATAACAATGGCTCCAACAGACATAGTGAATAACATAGGGGCACACTGTTCCAACCATTGTTAACCCGTTAACGGCTGATGTCTTTTACATGTTCCCTAGGTTTAAAGAGTTTAGAAATGTTTCGCACTTTCGAATTGTTAACCCCTTCTCGCCATTCCACAACGCATCGTCTCATAACAAGCAACCCTTATCCAGGAATGTTTCGCACCTTCGGATTTTACTTGTTTAAAGGTTTGACATGTTAATAAGTAGACGATAACTTTTACATGTTCCCTTGGTTTAAAGAGTTTAGAAATTGTTATTATTCATTATTTATTTTAGACATTAAACAACATAAGTATCGTTTTGTTTGTTAACCTAAACTTAAATAAACTTTGTTTTATTTACTTATAAGTTTATTTAAAAAAAACAAACAAATCACAAAATTCAGTGACCAAAGAATTTGAAAAAAAAAAAAAAACTAAAAAAAAAGTCCCCCTCAAGCCCTCCAACTTCCAATCTACCCATCTCCACCCCTAGACACATTACATCCATCAAAGTACCACCATCAAAGCACGGTATACAACCGATCAATCCAAAGCATTAGGCCCACTACACGCTTTCAAAACCGGGCTCCATATCCACTGCACCATAAACTTCCTCCCTCTTTTCCCATTCATATTAAAAGTCCGACCCGACCCATCCTTCATAACCTGCCCAATATACCCCCCTCCCCCACCCGACCCGTATAACCCCTCACACAAATCCCCAATCTCGGTCGGGGCAGTCGGGTCCTCACCCGCATACCATGCATTCACAAGCGGGTTCGACGCAAGCTCCGCGAGCTCATGCCCAATCACACTAATCATCCCATCAACCCCAACGTCCCCATTGGGCGGGTAAAGCGAACCCGGCCCACCACTACCCATATAAGCCGGAACCGCAAACGGGTACGCACAGACTTCGGGGCACTGTTTACCCGAATTCCCGACCCATGCGTAGGGTAAAGTGTACCCAACTTTCGAAGGAAATGTAAAATAATGAAACCCACAGACGGCCCGACAAAAATCTTGGACAGTGACGTCATCTGACGTCAGTACTAGATAAACACCGTTTTTGTGGTCGGGTCGGAAGGGTGCTGACGTCATGGAGGTGGAGATGACGTCTTGGATGGTTAAACGGGTTAGGTGGGTACCGTGGGAGTATTTAACGTCGGAATATTCTCCGGCGATTAGGATGGTGTTGGAGATGTTGGCGTTGGTTTGGTCGGTGTAGAGTGTGACGGTTTTCCACCAGTCGGAGACGGAGGGGTGGGCGGCGGCGGCGTGACGGTGGTTGGTGGTGGCGGAGATGGATTGGATGAAGTCTTTAATTATTATTTTCTGGGGTGGGGCCCATTTGCCGTACCAGATTATGTAGATGTTGATCGGAGAGGATAGGACGGGGCCCATGTGGTAACGGAGGTTGACTAGGTTTGATGAGCCTTCGTTTCTTTTGGAGTCTGTGAAGGTGACACGTGGAAGCTTTGGGTTGGTTAAGGTGTGGGGTTTAGTTTTATCATATGAATGGGGATCATGAGTGTTTACAGTAAGGGTTTGGACAGAAGAGGAAGAAGAAGAAGAAACAGAGGTGGTGAGGAAGAAGAGGAAGATGGTGAGGGGTAGAATGGACATTTTGGTAGGGATAAAAATGTGTGGGGTGGTGAGTATAGTGAAAGAAAGAGAAGGAATTTATAAAGGGCAGAGGGAAATGGGCTGGTGACAGCTGCCATAATTTTTTGGGAGTGATGTAGAGAAAGCACAGAATTTGAAATTTGGAATAGGGGTGAGTAGGATGAAATGTGCGTGGAATGACGGAAATGTCCTTGTCTGTTTTTATTGTCATTAATTTTCAACTTGTCTTTTGACTTTATGTGGGGTTGTGAGAATAATAATACTAATTTTTTTTTTTTTTAACAACAAATTTCTACTCTTAGACCAACCGGTGTGGGGGGCGGCATAGGAGAGGCATGGCTATGCCGGCCCTCGCTACACCACCCCCCTGGGGCGGCATGGCTTGGGTGCGGCAAGAAAGGCATTATTTTGCCGATGGTGCCGGGCCTAAAAGCTTGTTGATTTGAACGTTGGGGTGGGCATTTCAATGCATTTGACCGTTGCTTTTTAAAAAAAAAAAAAAAAAAAAACATTTTTCTCACACTATTTAAACCAAACACTTTCTACCAATTTAAACCACAACTTTTATAAAAAAACACTCTCAAATACTCTCATACTCTCAAAACAATAATTATTTATAAAAAAATCCAAACCCACAAACAACCATGCCGCTATCATCTTCTTCGTCGTCTTCGTCTTCTACGGGTTCATCATCTACAAACGAAGCCGTAAATTTTGTTATAAACATTGTGGGGCAAGCGGCGCAGATTATTGCCGAGGAGCAAGGAGATGAAGTCGATTCGTTACCTCGAACTAGGAAAGCGGCTATAAATAGAGACCGTGAGGGTAAGTTTTATATATATTTTTTTGTATATATATTGTAGATGTTTTATTGTGTTTTATATATTTTTTTTGTAAATATATTGTAGATGTTTTATTGTGTTTTATATATTTTTTTTGTAAATATATTGTAGATGTTTTATTGTGTTTATATATATTTTTTTTGTAAATATATTGTAAATGTTTTATTGTGTTTATATTTTTCTCCAATATGTGTAGGTGCCCATGATAGATTGGTGGCCGATTATTTTGCTGACGAACCCTTATACTCGGCGGAACTATTTAGGCGTAGGTTCCGAATGAGTAGAAAATTGTTCTTGCGTATAGCCGATGATATGGCGCCGCCATCTGTGTGTATGACGAGAATGCCCCGCCGGATAATACGGTGCCTGTCAACCCACATCAACAAGATTTAAACGAGTTCTCGTTACAAAACGAGTACACACACCGCAATCTTCAAGCAGACTTGGTTGAATATATTTGGAACAATGGGCAAGAGTAGATTATTTGTAATTTTTTTTATGTCGAGTAGGTTGCTTTAATATTTTTAATTAATATTTTTAATTATTTGTAATTTTAGTTATGTTTTTTTTAAATTATTTGTAACGGTTTAATGTAATATTTTCTTTTTAATATTAATATAGAATATTAATTTTTTTATTGTAACATTAATATTTTTTAATTAAAAAAACAAAAAAAAAAAGGAAAAACATTAAATGATGATGGGCCTCTCTCCACACCCCTTGGACCATCATCTCATGGATCCTCCTACCCCACGCTGACGTGGCAGCTGAGGTGGAGGCAAGGCATGGATGATGGGCCTCCTCCATACCCTATGGTCTTATGGACTTGAACTTATGACATCTTTTTAGGTGTTTTTAAAACATTTGCTTTTTTTGATTGGGCCATCAACCTCAATGACACTATTAATAGTATGATTTTTTTTTTAAATGAACTGATTTCTAAGAGTTATTTATTGTTAATCACTTCAGTGAAAATTTTCAATTGTCCAACAAATGACCCATTTTATTATTCTTAGTCAACCTCAATCCTCTAACTAAGGGTGAAGTTGTCAATACTCATTAAATCGCCTACTCACAACGAATGACTGATTTGACTATTCTTGGTTAACCTCAATCCTCCAACTAAGGATGGGGTTACCAATACTCATCAAATCGCCTAATCACAATACTCTGTTGTGTTATATCCTTGAAATGAACACGGTGATAACAATGCTTGAAATTGGCCCGTAAATGGTCTACTGGACCGTTGGCGATGGAACACGTATCCGTTATGTTAACAACCTTATTTGAAGGTGTGCAAACTACATATATGGTTATTCGGACCATATGCGTGGCATGTCGAGGAACAAACCTTAGTTGAATGTGTCACTTGATTATGCACGCAAACGGGTCGCTTATGAACGCTTCACTGAAATGTTATTTTTTTAGTTTTTTTAATAAATAGTTTAATTAAAAATTAACATTATATTAACGAAAATAAAAATATATTAAGTTAAAAAAAATATACTAGTCACGACAATTTAAAAAAATAACACAAATAACAAATTAAACATGGGCTATAAGTCTATATAACCTTCCTCCACACCCAAACCAGAACTCGAACCCGAACCCGATAATCTTCCATCCTTTCTTACGCATCCATTTATTTGTGTTTGAAAGTGTTGAGAGTAAAGTCTAGAGAGTTTGTGACTTTTTGTTGTGGTTGAAACAAGTTTAAAAAAGATCCTTTTTTAGAGTTAATTGTCAAAATGGCCCTTGAGGTTTGGTCCAAATTGGTTGTTTGGTCACAAAATTAATTTTTTTTTGCTAAAATCACCCCTCAAATATCGAAAATTACCAAAATGTTCCATATTTAACTGAGTTTTTAATTGAGATTTGAAAGTCAGTTAAGTCTCATTGGCAATTTTGTCCTTTATGTCCTTATGGGCCAAAATGGCAATTAATGGAAAGTTATAGAAAAATAAAATTCAAAAACGTTTTTTCGAACACGTTTTTTTTTTCGAACTCGTTTTTTTTTTTCGAACACGTTTTTTTTCGAACACTTTTTTTTCGAACACGTTTTTTTCATCGAGATGCTGGACACGAGCTATTTTAAAAGTACTATTTCCAACTTATCAAAGAAACTAGATCACGGTCAATACGAAACTTTTGTATTCCATTTTTCTGTTTTTATAAACGATGTTATCATCAACTCTAAAATGCCCAAATGATGCAAGATTATGGATCAGAAAAGATCATATGCAGAATCAACCATAAAATGCCCAAATGATGCATGATCAATTAGGAATCAAACTATAGCATATCTCATCAGTACTCAGACACAATACTAAAGAAACTTAATTCCAAATTTCAACGCATTATACAAAATTGTAATTCATGCCGTGAAAAATTATGAATCAGAAAAGATTGATTACAAGCAGAATCAACCCATAAAATTTCCAAATAATGCATGATTACACTTAAACACAAGAAAATAATAAACTTTCCAGATTATAAGCCATATAAAAAAAAAGATCTACCTCTTGGCTTGGATATTGTACCTTGCTCTGTTTTAGCTCGGAGAAAATGGCATGGCAACAATTGTTGTTCTTTTTACTTGATTTGTAACAATGAAATGAACAAATGGAATGGAATTAAGTGATCAGAGTAAATACAATTTTCGAACTCTTTTTTTCGAACACGTGTTTGAAAAAAAAAACATGTTCGAAAAAAACGTGTTAACGAGTTCGAAAAAAAACGTGTTCGAAAAAAAACAAGTTCGAAAAAACGTTTTTGAATTTTATTTTTTTATAACTTTCTATTAATTGCCATTTTGGCCCCTGAGCTGAGGACATAAAGGACGAAATTGCCCCCTGAGACTTAACTGACTTTCAAATCTCAGTTAAAAACTCAGTTAAATATGGACCATTTTGGCAATTTTCAATATGTGAGGGGTGATTTTGGCAAAAAAAAATTATTTTTGTGACCAAACAAGTAATTTGAGCCAAATCTCAGGGGCCATTTTGACAATTAACTCTTTTTTTTATTTAACCATACGGTAATTTTTTTCTAACCTTTGCATTTAAAAACTTAAAATATAACAGTTAAAAAGTAAAATACCATTGCATTTAATTTCTTCACGCCCATTAGAACCAGTAAACAGATCCACGGGACCCTACCAGTACCTACGGCAACTGTGTTACCGTATGGGTACTATCGTACCCGTGACTTACGCGAATGTCGCCCCGTCCCCCCTCATATAATATATTATGGTGTTTAGTTGTACTAAGAGTTGGCATGGTTTATAAGAACTTAACGCGTATTTATAAAACATTGAAAGCAACCTAACCATCTTGGTTTAAAGTTTATACGGTTGTCTCGTGGCTTACAGTCTGGAAAACCAGATTTAACGGTTCAACCAGCGATCTGTTTATGAATTGGTCATGACCATGTAGACCAAAGCAGCTAGCAGATTTAACTTTTACATTTTTTCATAGACTCTATAACCAACTTAAAAGGCTAATGCGGATAAATAATATTGATCTTTAGAAAAAGAAAAAAAAAAAAACTACCCCAACTGTCCAACTAAAATGTGTTTTTTATTTTATTTTATTTTATTTTATTTTTTTTTCAGATAGTGTCCACCCTCCCAACCGGTTTAATCTGTTGTTTTCTAAAACTATAGTTACCGACTTGATGCTAGTAACCGTAATCCATACAAAAGATTATGTACTACCATCCCAAAGCTTCTGCCAAAACAGAGGTAGAACCACTTCGGTTCTGGTATTAGTTTTACCAACTCAAAGAGCTGAGCCAAGCCGAAGACCACTCTTCCGACTATCATTAAACCACATATATTCAACTCCTGTTCACCAAGTTGGATGGTCACATGGAAATTATGCACCGAATAAAGGAACATAAACATGTTTCTTGAATGTTGTGACGACGAGTGTTTTCAATAGCCAGTTTCTCAGCCAACTGTTTTGAAACTTCAAATGCTTTCCCAGAATTATAAAAGAAAGAAACTCGAATATTATGTCAAAATCGATTTCAGAAATTATATAATTCCAAACAAATGTAAGAACTAGTCCTCTTAATGTACAAACTCAACAATTTTCAACTTATAAAAGTTCCTATATCTGTTTTCTTAACAAAAATATGAAATTGTGACAAATTAGAAAGATTGTGTACCTCTATTAGCTTTGGATCCCAAGCTGTTCCAATGAATCTGGCCCAACCAGGAATATTAGCCGCCTTGTTGTTTTGTACCGGAAAACAACTACTCCCTTGTATGCAGTTCTAGGTACACCATCCTGAAGCATAGCAGATCATGAATTTCTTTCCAAAATATATATAGAAAAGGGCAAATTGGATTTTAATAATCCAGATTATGACTTATTTGCCGATGATAATTTATACTGACACTACGAACTTCTACTTTCGTTAGCAAGGGCAATCCCATTCGCATAGGTTTACACTTGGTTTCACTCATAGGGATGATTATGAGCGAAATGGTAAACTACCTACCTTGTGAGTGAAATCAAGTGTAGCGAAAATGGAAGTTAGGAGTGTTGCCGGTTAAAATGTCAGTATGGATTATTAGCCAATGGGTCATAGTTTAGATTATTAAAATCCAATTGTCCATAAAATATAATAATATAACATGTTCACATTTTGAACATGCCAGATTGGTGATACCTTCCATTCTTCAAAAATGCTGAACTGGCGAGCAATTTCTTCAAAATGCTGCTGATCTCTATATGCTACACGTGCATCTCCTTTTAGATTACTTATCTTTAGATTAAGATCAGTTCCGTAAACAGGACTTGCGCCTTTTACCAGGTCTGCAAAATGTTTCACAAACTTATCCTGCAAGAAAAAGTAAAGTCGAAGATTTACCATGTATATAGTTCAACCAACCCTTTCAACTTTTACCTTGTTAAAAGAATTCTACATTCATATTCATACCTCCATTAAGTAGGTCAAGTTCATCGATCTCCAATCAATCTTTAATAAGAAAAAACAGTAATTAATACAAGGTACCCCAGCGATAACTTCTATCTTGTAAGATAAACTTTTAACATACCGGGAGATCATTCAGCTTGATAGGTTTAAGGTATTGATGGAAAAACTGTCCCAGACTAGAACCCTGAAAAGGATGGAAATTTATTTAATATTTCATACATACTAACTAAAATAACACACGCCCCACTTACGGTGTGCGCATATAATGTATATATGTGTGGCCCTTGGGGGGCAAAAGTAAAGTTGCACTAGTTTTAACGTTATTTTACTAATTTCGTGAAAATAACGTTAAAAACGACGGACGGTTAATCATGCATCATGTGGTGGCTTGGATAGCCAAAAGACAAAGGGGTACATGCACCGATTGGCCGATTGGGTTTGTCCCGATTGCTAAGTGTTTTGTGCCTTATGTCCAAAGCTTGATACCAAACCACATCGAGCCGGGGGTCTCACTGGAAGCAACCTCTCTATTCTTAGGGGTAGAGGTAAGGTTGTCTACATCTTACCCTCCTCAGACCCTACCTTAGCTTTGCTATAGGTGGTATTAACTGAGTATGATGATGATGATGACGATGACTAACTAAAATAACACAACTAATTCTTCTTCAAGGTATGCGCAATGTAGGTCACTCTATGTTAATAGTCAAGTGAGACCATATAATTAATATTATATGACTAGCGGTGGCAATTTCAAGCCATTACTTATTAGACGAACAAGGTTATGTTTTTTTCTTTTTTTCATTTCAGTGTACATGAGAAGCTGTTAGGGAAAACTCACGACGCCCCACCAATACCCTGCTTACCAGCGAGAACAGGTAAAGCACAACTTACGTTGGGTAGGTGGCCTTCAAGGGGTTAAGGATTCGAACCTGAGACCTTTGCTAGAGGGGGGTCTCACGCAATACTGGTGCACCAACCCTTGAAGGTTGATTAGGGTTATTTTTTTATCTCTAACAGATCAAACATGTTACACTAAAAAGTATAGAGTTTATAAGGAAAGGGATCAAATGGGTCAAAAGTTAGTCAAAGGGTATTTTTTAATGCATAAATCCTCATAAATGCTTTTATTCAAACAAGTAGATTATCATTGAAATAATCTCATGTTTGTAATCATATTTGACACATTAATTATGGCATTGAGATGGATACATACATGCTCACCAAAGTTGTACGTTCTGCAAACTTCTGGACGGATAAATTGCCGCCCTTTATGATTTTCTTGTAATCTTAGCCAATCATCCCAGTAAGTAATACATAGTCAAGGAAAATTCTCTTGAAACAAAAAGGGAATAAAAACCATTAGGTATGAAAATTAAACTACAAAAAAAAAAAGAAAATTAGCATAAAAGGATATGCTTTTGGCCACTTTGGAGATAGCTCATCCCATGTAGATTTAGATAGCATCCATCCAAGACCAGGGAAAAAATCCGAACGATATAATGTATCTGCAAGATTCACTCACATTTAACAGGGGATACACCACAATCATAATTTTTTTTTTTTTACTTTTTTATTTAATTATTCTTCAGGCCTCCATGTTGGTATGAATGAAGTTACAGACTTACAAGGATCATGCACAAATTGCTTTTGCCCATTGTCATTCCATGAGGATATGGCCATGATGGACCTATCATTGTTTTAATGGAAACAAACTGTTAACATTAATAAAAGAATTTTAAAAGATTCAAAGAATGAGAAGTACCAGAAACTTACTTATCTTTATCAAGGAGGTCTGCTCCAGCCTCAAAATAAGAAAAAAAGTCTGGTGAAATCTCCATGTCATCTGCATACAATCAGACTATATATAACTTTTTATGAACCTTAGAATAAATAAACAGAAGTGATATACATCAGAAAGTAGGGAAGTACTCGTACCTTCAAGTATGATGACCCGATCAAAATTATGTTTGTAAAACAGTTGATCAAGTGCCCACTTGTAATGACCTGAAAATGTGGTAGCAAAAGGAGATGAAGTTTATCCCCACAGCAAACATATTGAATTGATGCAAAAATTAGTCTAATTACGTGCAATCTTGTAATATGCAATTAGCTCCCCGGGTCTTTCAGTGCGAACAGGTTCATAATCCAAATGCTGCAACCAACTGGAGTTAATTATCTTCTTTTTAAATTAACTGCTGAAGTATAGCAAAGTAATTTAAAAACTATGCATTTACTATACTGTATATATCATTCACGCAACAACAATGTACCTGCATGTAGGTCAACTGTTTGTAACTCATAGCCTTTGTTCTAACATCAGAATTTGACCCATCCTGAAAAATGTGAACACTTGGAGGATAAGTTTGGCAATTATCAAGAAAAAGATAAGTAGCACGATAAATGCAATATATTCGACAGAGATAATATACCTGAGATACGAAAATTGGAAACTTTGATGATGCAGAAGAATGATATCTGAAATAATGAAGATTGGCCTTAGTTCCACAACAGACGCTCAACTTATTTAAATTATAAAATGAATGATATGATTAGAAGTTTTTTGAATGGCCCCTATGGGTTGTCTAAGGTTATGGAAACGGTCCCTAACTATCAAAAGCTGCACCGATGGTCAGGAACTTGAAACATGCACGCCTAAAGTTCCTAAAATGAAAGAAAGTCTAATAAATCCAATAGATATTCCAAAATGACAATTTTACCATTTTATTAAGTTTCACATTTGTATTATTTTCAGCAACTAATGAAGAGAATAACAATCAATGTATACCAGATTTGGTATAAAATTTGATAGTTGGGTGACCTTTTAGCTTGTTTAAAGCATTTTGCGTACTTTGGTAAGTAGAAAAACATACTTAAGAATAGAGTTAATAGTTCTTTCAAGATAGTCAGCACGGTTGCAAGCCATAATGACAACTGCCGCCACTGGCACCTACAAATAAGTAGAAAGGTCAATCACCATATAAGAGAATTGATCATTGAACAAGAAAAAAATACATAATTTAGTATTCTTATGCCAACCTGATTTTGTTGAAACAAGTTTTTCACATCTTTCCCTACAAATTGATAGCAATAAGGTCAGACTCATATAGTGCGAGTAAACAACAAGAAAATCAGGAAATACAGTGCAATAACATAGGAAGGATTAAAGATGGTTGTAATTAATTTAGACGAAACATAGGAGGAAGGATTAAAGATGCAACCCTATACATTCATGAGTTTTTAGGGCGAGGGTAGTTGCACCCATTTAACTACTAGTGGTTTTCAAGGCGATGTTATATATAATTTGCCCCTGCCGAGTAGCTCAGTTGGTTTAAGGGGGCGTTCAGCTTGCACTAAATCAGGCTGGGTTCAGGTTCGAATCTGTTCCCAAGCGTCTCACCTTGCCACTGAGTCAGGCTGATTTACCTCTCACACGTTGGGCCTGGGGCGGTCTGGCGTGGGCCGGTTAGCGTGTCTGAAAAATACACGTTTTGCACCAATTTGTCACACCATTGTAATCACAAAGTCAGAGAAAATTAGACGCACCATTGTAATAGTTATACATACCGTTATAATTAATTTAGACGCATTGTTGTAACAGTTTTGGACGCACCGTAGTAGTAATCAATCATGCATCATACATCTTAAAAGATTATCGTTTTTTTTTTAAATAAAGCAATAATTAAAGAGAATATGTTGGATATTATGGTATCAATTCTGAAGACGTTCAAGATTAACAAGACCGGTGTAACTATTTTAAATGAAGTGTCAATCTTGTCAACTGCATTTTCCTCTTTTGCCCTTCCAGGCATATTTAACCTCCTGTTAGAGTATTAGGTGTTGTTTGTTTTTCTAAAAAAGGTCTGCGCACGCTCCTCTGTCTGCTCTGCACACTGTTTGTTTTTTCAAAGACGTTTCATTAAAAAAACGTCACGCGAGCTCTTCTTGGTGCAGACTTGGCCCAGCCATTTCTAAGTTCTGCAGAGGGTTAAACACCACCACCCACCGCCTCAATCTAAACCATTGAAAATCAAGTTCCTTCCTACCACTCTTATAGTTCTTTTTTTTTCCTTTTTATTTGAACCTCCCTTTAAAACTGATATATATATATATATATATATATATATATATATATATATATATATATATATATATATAGAGAGAGAGAGAGAGAGAGAGAAAGAGAGAGAGAGGGGGGGGGGGGGGAGCAGGAGAAAGAAGAGAGTTTGCTGATAGTATGAACTTACTTTCAAAATTTTGAACAAGTGTCCTCAATTGTACACACTCTTCTTCTTTGCGTTTCACTATTTCTGAAATACAAGTGACAGATGCAGAAGGTTGAATATGAATGATTTTTATTTACCAGCAAAGAAAGAAGAAAGGAAATCAAATTAAACTACCTGCTGATATGTATTGAAACGTTACATTAACAATTGCTATTCAAAAAACTTGGTTATTTAATAAGTTAATAAAATGAATAATTAGGGAAGTGAACTAAGACACAATCTGCAAATAAATTAGAAAAATGAATTGTGATGTTTTTCTCAGTTGTCAAAGTCAGTAAATTTCATCAAAGAAAAATGCAGCACTAAAAAATAATCATAAAATGTATGAATGGCTTTGTATCACCCAGTCACCCTATTCCCAAATTTCAGATAAGAAAATAAAACAAAATAACGACCAAAACAGCAAGTAAGCAAACAGCTAATAATAATATTAACAACAACGGCAAGAAATAACAACAACAACAACAACAACAATAATAATAATATAATAATAATAATAATAATAATATAATAATAATAATAAAAATAATAATAATAATAATAATAGTAAACCAGAAATTACCACCATAATCACATCAAGATATGTCCCCTTACCCTCCAAAGACACAAGCCTTTCCTTCTGCATACTTATCTGATCAATTAGTAACCGCATCTGGCTCGTACATTGATTTTCCCCCTCCACCTGTTATAATCAATAATTTTTTATGCATAATTCCTTACAGAAAACCCGGTCTAGGTTATAACTTATAAGACAACAGACTGGATAAAGAAACATCTTAATATTTAAGTTTCCATCATTACTAGATAAATAGTCCCTCATCACAAAAACTATAGTCCAGATAACAAGTCCTATAAGCATTGAAATAAATTTGAAATTTGATGATTCAAAACACATCACATTGTGGACAATGAGACGTCTCTAAATTTTCTCCCTAGGAATCTGTACTTCTATAGGATAATACTGTTTGCAGAAACATTATGTGAATACAGGCAAAATTGTTGAAATTCCTTCCACACATAAGTGGGCTCGTTTATAAAACAGAAGTACTAAAATATATATTTTTTAAAAAAAAAAGCAACATTTAGCAATCATAACATCCTAATGGTGGTATTAACACAGAAAGTGACACGACACACTAACATTTAGCAATCATAACATCCTAATGGTGGTATTAACACGGAAAGTGACACAATACACTTACATTTAGCAATCATAACATCCTAATGGTGGATGTGGGGTTAGATTCAAGTAAAAGTCAACTACTTTGTGGAGAAACTATTTTGAAAGAATTTCTTATTCTGATGCGGGACAGAAGTAGGCTAGCTAGATGCTTTCTAGCAAGAGAAAGAGAAACAATATCTTTGAGAGAAACGTCACAGTTATGCCAAAAATTCAGATTGCAAAACAACACAAAAACTAATGAAAATCAGAAAAAAAAAATGTATACATTGTTTTCTGAATTCTGCCATCCGAGCCCCAACTATGGACCTGAGGCCCGGCAGATGGACCAACAAAACAAAGCCATTTTGCCCAGGTTTGATAGTTACATGTTTTGAATTTCTTGTGTTTTCCCAGGCATGACCCTAGTGTTACATAACTGTCTAAGCCAGTTCAATTTGCTCCCAAAGTTTAAAATAACGGAAACGAGCCTCGAGGCGTAGTCAAAAAATAAATATGAAAATTATGTGTCTATAAAAAATAAAATACTTGACCTAGAAAAGTATAAAACATCAAAAACACACATCAAAAATAAAATAATTGACCTAAAAAGTCTAAAACACCAAAAAAAACATATCAAAAACACCCTAAACCACCCGAGGCGCACCTGAGGCGCACATTTTCTTAGCGCCTCAGCCCTTAGAGGCGTATGTACAATCTGAACCCCATGACGCGCGCCTCAGACTCGTTTTCTTAGAGTTTCGCCTCGAGGCGCACCTCGAGGCGTACGCCTCACCCGTTTTTTTAAACCATGTTTGCTCAACACCAGTTATTAAGAAAGACATCATTTCTTCTCCTCTCTAAATACCAAAAATGAAAACAAAATATCTAAACATTTTAAGACTTATAACACAAAAGCACTAATAATGCCTAAAAGAGTCAAGAACATATAATTCACAACTATTGCAGCCAGCCCGCACAAAACAGATGAAAAAAGTAAGGCTAACAATGAAGTTGTACAAAATTTTAACCATCCAATTAACTTAACTGAACATAATAAGTTTCACATCAAAGTTCAATTTTTCCAAAACATATCTTGACAATCACATTATATATATTGAACTCGTGCAACACAGAGCTTTCTAAAGACATAACTTCTTTATTACTAAATAAATAAAATCACATCTTATTCAATCTATGTAATACACACACGGGATCCTATTCCTAACCTAGTACAGATTCTAACACAATACAAGGAGAATGAATATAAGATAAACTCACAGCAGCAGAAATCTTTTCAGCATACTCAGACTGTGCCTTGAACAGTCTCACCTGATGCAAAATATAAACACAACATAAATAAGTTTTAAGTTTATTAACCTAATTTAAAATAACATATAAAACAGAAGTAGGAAGTATAGTACAGAACCTGTGTGTAAATGAATGCAATTGCAGTTAACAAAAGCAAGCATCTAAGACCACTAGACCATCTGGCCATTGCTGTTAGTTGTTAACTGTTTAAAGAAACCCTCGATTGAATTGTCAGATCGTGCATAAAGTTTAGTTTAACGTCTTCGTGTTGTGTTTGAATGGATCGCAATTGATTAACGAGATTGTTTAGTGGAGTCTTGTTTTGGTCACAACTTGGTCGCTATAGGTGCAATTGTTGATGGTATTGGAGGTTTCTGTAAATCTTGAATTGTTCGATGGTAAGTGATGAAGTCGTTCGTGTCAAGATGCAGATATTTCTGGATTCTATATGTCCTCTCTTTTATTTTATTTTATTTTATTTTATTTTTTTAACGATCAACAAATTTTATTTCCCCAACGCTAGCGGGAAACTAGCGATACACCATACACACCAAAATATACAAGATACATCGGTTTATCACCACCCTATACTAGAAAGATTAAAAGTACACCAAGAATTCCAATCCAAGGGAGGGTGCCTAGATCTCGCTTTCACCCAAAAGAAACTTAGAGATTTGATGTCGCCAAAAACCCGTTGTAGAGAAGCTTGCTTTTGGTTGAACACTGCCTCGTTCCTATGTTTCCAGATGCACCAGATTGCAGTCAACACTATCGCGTAAAATGTATTCTTCTTTTTAGCCGAACCCCCAAAATGATAATGAAGTTCAAGTAGATCTTTGAAATGAAACAAAATAGGAGAATTCACACCACACCACTGAGCTACTACCTGCCATAGCACCTGTGAGAAGCCGCAAGACACGAAAAGGTGTTCCGATGTTTCAGCATAATCGCCGCAGAAGGGACAGATATCCGAGCCCACCAAAATATTCCTACGGACAAGAGCACATTTGGTTGGAAGTCTATCTAATTCCGCCCTCCAAGCAAGTATAACTGCTTTCTTAGGAACCCATGAGTTGTTTTTAACCACAAACGCAGCTTGATCGAACCTGTAGGAGTGCAGCCAACGTTTAAAATCCGCAACTGAGAATACATCGTTGCTGCCAATGTTCCATTTCCACCTGTCTTGAGAGTCGCCTAAAAGTGGTACAACAATGAGGCTGCAGAACTGATCGAATTCAGTCTGCTCCACATCAGTAAAAAAGGGTCCTTTCCATTCCCAACCCCACCCATTACCCAGTGAACGAACACGATCAGCAACCACTGCAAATTTGTTTTTTTTCCAGCGCGAACAGAGCTGGGAAAACAGACGCCAACGGCGTATCTGTCGCCCAGCAGTCCAGCCAGAAAAAACGCCCAACCCATCACCCACAAGCCCACGGATTGCCCGACCCATATCCACCCCAGACCGCTTTATCAGCTGCATCGATGAATGTATCTGCTTCCAAGGACCAGAAATCGAAAGTCGAGTAGGAATCGGATTCTAATGCATGGACGAGCTATGGATAGCCCAAACAACCTTCCTCCAAAAAGCGTTAGGATCAACTTTAAAGCGCCACCACCATTTCGCCAACATCGACAAGTTAGCATCTTGAAGAGAGCCGAAACCAAGACCACCAAACTCAACCGGGGCACTAACCCTTTGCCACGCAACCCAATTCGTCTTAGTCTTTTCTTCCGAACCACCCCAAAAAAATACTCTTCTAAGTTTGTCAAGTTCATCGATAACCTTCCCGGGTGCCATGAAAAGTGAGAAATAATATGTGGGTAAGGCGTTAAGCACCGACTTTAGAAGCGTTACACGACCACCAAAGGAGTGTCTTAGCTTTCCAAAGTGAGAGCTTATTCCTAAACGAATCCACCACCGGTAGGGCTGTTCACGAGCCGATCCGATCCAATCCGATCGGAGCTTTGCTCGTGCTTGGCTCGTTTACAAACCGAACCGAGCGGAGCGGCTCGTTTACAATCGATCTAAAAACCGAACGAGCATTCTTCGAGCGTAAATTTTCCGAGCGAGCGCCGAGCGAGAATCGAGCGGAGAGTAATTTGGACGATCATAAAATTGGGATGTTTCCTTCGATGTTTTCATTGTCGGGTGACAATTAAGGTCGAGCTATCCGATGATAACAATAATATTGAGATCCCAGTGTCTGGGGATGAGGCTTAGATTGAGGTTGGTGAAGCGATGAGCATATGTTAGAGAACAGTTGTTGTATTGTGACGTAGGGTGATATTAAGCGATAATTAGCGACGACTAATAACATAAAGAAGTCAAGATTGTCACCTCATGACTTATGGTTTTACTATTAAATCTAGTGTTAATTTTTTTTTTATTAATTTAGGTGGGCTAGTTATATTTTTTTTTGCATATACCGAGTCAAATCCAATAAAATGTTATATATAAAACCATAAATTTATCTTTAAATTGTGTGTATATTTACAATTAAATGTATAATATATAAACAAAAATTATTCAAGCCGAACTGAGCCGAGCGTCCCTTTGCTCGTGCTTGGCTCATTTACAAACCGAACCGAGCCGATCGGCTCATTTACAATCGAGCGGAAGATCGAGCGAGCGTTTTTCGAGCATTTTCCGAACGAGCGACGAGCGAGCCACGAGCGGCGAGCGATTTGTACAGCCCTAACCACCGGTTTCAAATTCTTACAAAGGTTCATGTTCACTCCAACTTGTATACCAAGATACGTGAAAGGAAAAGTACCAGGTTGCACAAGAGGACATCGGCCATATGTTGTACATCACCATCCGCCACCCCCAAGCCGAACACACTACATTTACCAAGATTAGCTTTCAAGCCCGACGCAAGATAGAAATACCTAAGGATCCGTTTCAAATTCAAAGCGTTATCTATCGACCATTCACCAAGAAAAACATCATCCGCGTATAACAAATGTGATAACATAAGGACACCCGAGCCACACTCCAAACCTCTAAAAAGCCCTGCTTCATTTGCCCACCTCATAACACCGGTAAGCGCTTCCATAGCCATAAGAAACAAGAACGGTGATAAGGGGTCACCTTGTCTAAGGCCACGACCACACTCGAACTCATGTATAGGTGAACCATTGACCAAAACGAACGCCCTAGCCGATCTAACAATAGCCATAACCCAATTACACCATTTCTCCAGAAAATTCATTTGGCGTAAGATGGACTCCAAAAAATCCCAATTCAACGAATCGTACGCTTTTTCTAGGTCCACCTTAAAAAACATACCTTGCCTCCTATTCTTCTTTAGCCAACCAACTACCTCGTTCAACATAAGAAGCTCATCCGTAATGTTTCTACCACTCAAGAATGCGGATTGCTCGGGAGAAATAAGCTTCCCAATAATCAGTTTGAGCCTCGCCACAAGGACCTTAGAAAGAACCTTGTTAACACACCCCGCCAAACTGATAGGCCTATAATCCTGGAAGCCGATTGGGTCATTCTTTTTTAGAATTAAAGCAATAAAAGATGAAGCGCACCCCTGCACCAAACCACTCCCATTATGAAAATCATTGAATAGGCGAATGAAATCGTTTTGGAAACCCGACCAACACCTCTTGAGAAATTTGAAATGTAACATTTGTACTTTTCGTATTTTCTGTTCTAGTCCTTGTATTCTTGTATCTTTCTATTTTGTACCCTTGTAATCCCTAGCTTATGATCAATGGAAAAGTATTTTATCAATTGCATCTAATCTTAATCTATTTCATTTATTCTATAAATTCTACGTGACGCAAACTTTATATAACGTCGCGTGATTTTTTAATTTTCTTGTATTTTAAATTCTGTATTTAACAAATTTTAAGTTCGCCTTTATCCGCTTCCTGTATGTTACTCCTACCAATTCTTGACGAGTCGTCGTTATAATTTATCCTATTCAATTTAGACTTTATAACAAGAAACTTATTTAGTTAAGATCTTAATATATATTTATTATTAATAAAACATATAATATATATATAATAATAATAATACAAAAAAAAAAAAAAAACATAACATAACATGAAATGTATGTAAAATTGCCGTACATTTTTTTAGTCATTTATTTATTTATTATTTTTTTCTTTTTTTTAAAAAGATATAATTACCACTTAATTAACTTCTAACCACCCTAATTAATTTATTAAATACCCAACCCCTTCACCCCAACTATAAATACACCACTCCTACCCATTCTAACGCTTGCTCATTTCTAAATCCTCTCTAAATCTCCAAATCTCTCAAGAATTCTCTCAAGAATAAGTGAGTTTCTCACTTCACCTTCAACCTCTCTTCTACTTTCTTCACTCTCCTCTTCTTCAAACCCTTTGAGGAAACCTCTAGGACCTCTCTCCTATTTGCCATGGCAAATAAACATGAGTAGGGTACCAATTTGAGGCCTCAAATGTGGTCATCTTCTATTATCTTTTATGCACTAGGTTGTTAATAATACCAACCAAGTTCATCAACAACTCAATGATGGAGGGACTTGTGTTATGGTTCATGGTTGACAAAAGGAAGGCCAAGGCTCATCCAAACTAAGTCACCATACCCTACTTCTTAAGTTATATTATATAAATACTAAATTATATAAACTCTACTAATTTAATAACTCGGAAAGGTTTGTGGATACATCCCTACCTTACCAATGCTTGGCTCTCATAACCATCCGAATCACCTCTATGGTGGTTTGTGTTTTGGTTCGCCTAAAAGGCTTGCTTGACTCTTATGACCATCCGAATCACCTTCATGGTGGTTTGTGTTTTGGTTCGCCTAAAAGGCTTGCTTGACTCTCTTGAATCTATAACCTAAACTCGAATCTAAGACCCTTTATTTTTTTTTATTCTAGTTAACCAAGGCTAAGGAACTAATCCCCCAAGACTCATCCTTTGGAGCCTTACTAAACACACCCAAAGGTGAGTTCATACTTGTCCCCTTTTTACTCTTTATCACTTTTGGGGTGTAAACATGTATCATATGCAAAACACACTAATGCTTTCATAAACACACATGCTCAATCTATTAAACATACTTATATGCTACTTGCCATGCTTATGATTCTTAGATACTTAGACATAAATCATTAACTATTATTAGCCCACTTAACATGTATAGCGCTATAGGACTAGCACACCGCCCCCTTTATGGGTCATTGTTAAGATTTAAACGGCCTAACATGAATATGTTAGGTATACGCTGTGGTACTCACGGGTTTGAGTTATGTCTTTTGTATGATAGGTATGAGATTTGAGTAAACCATTCTAAAATACTATGTATGTAAACTAAAACTAGTATGCTCACCAATGCTTTATGTGTTGACGGATATTTTATACATGTTGCAGGAAATGTTTGATGCAAGATATTCAAGAAATCTACTTAGGATTGGACTAGAAACTCACGCTAGTTTAAGTTCTATATTTTGATGTCGTATTTCTCTTTTCATGAAAACAATTTGTATTCTGTTATCTTTTTAGACGATAATTATGCTATGAATGAAATTTTATCTTTAAATCATATTGTCACGAATTCTAGTGTCATGAAGTCTTTGAACAATCTATCCCAAGTCTCGCCCCGATGTATTCCGCCATCGGTTGGGGTGTGACATTAAATCCATCCGGGCCCGATGCCTTGTCCCCATCACAATCCCATACGGCGTCCTTTATTTCTTGAATCGAAAATGGCCTGCAAAGTATATCAGCATCAGCGTCCGAGACTTTGTTAAGGTAAGGACAGTCAATCAAGGGCCGCACCCCCATGGGCTCACGAAATTTATCTTCAAAGAAAACGAAGGCATTATCTTTTATAACCGTCGGATTCGACACCCATTCCCCATCAACCAACAATCCAAGAATCCTCTTGTTAGACACATTTGCACCAATGATTCCATGGAAATTTTTGGAATTTTCATCGCCATCAATAGCCCACCTCACTCTCGCCTTCTGCTTCAAATCCATCTGTTTTTGTCGGTCACATTTGACCCGCTACCACACGCGAGTGTGGTAGCTTTGGCTAGCTCGCGAGAATGATAAAGAGAGGGTGTTATGGGGCCAGCTATCCACGTATACCAAATTGTGGCTCGTGGCTGGTCGCTCGCGGGCCACAACGAATAGTCTAAACAATCTTCAACAAAGGTCACTGAAGATTGTTAATTGAATCATCGAACTTCAACAAATTTAAGCGAATTATGTTGAAGATGTTGCAATGGATAAGCAAATTATGTTGAAGATTCCTGATTGAATCAATTATGTTGGAGTTCGTTGATTCAATCAGCGAACTACCTATTTCCACAATTTTATCCATAAAACACTCAAAAGTACTTTTTATTTTTAAAATCACCTATAAATGCAAAAAAATTCAAGAAAACGGATACAAAGGTTTTATGTGGAAATTTAAATGTGCTCTGAAAAAGCACAATTTTAAATATTAGTGGTTTGGTACTGAGAATAGCTAGTAATCGAATCGAATCACATTCTGGGGTGCATGAACATATTCTTAATGTTGTTAATTAACAAATATTAAACAAATTAACTCCATTTGGTAAGACTAAATTACACTTTGCTCCCATATGTTTAGAAATGACACTTTTAGACTTCTAGTTTCAATTGCTTGGTTACATTTATGCAGATGGTCTATTTAAGAGCATTCACAATAGCTCTCCCAATTTTATGTGAGAGTAGCCTCTAAATTATATGGGGTTTTTTGAGGGGTTGTGAGTAAAGAAAAATGGGGAATCTACTGTTGATCGGTATATTTGGGGTTATTTGGGAATCTTTTGGGGAAAACCAAAAACTGTAGTTATTTTTTAACATTTGTTGAAAGTGGTTGTGAGTGGAGGAGAGAGAAACTGTAATGATTTTTAATATAATATGTGGTTGTGATTGCTTGTGAGTAAATGGGGGATGGGGAAGCTACCGTGAATGCTCTAATGAACGACTCTATTTTTGGAGTTAACTCTCCCCACGTGAAAGGCATTTTGGTTATTTTTCTTCATCATCATACTCAGTAAATCTTACCAATAGCAAAGCTAAGGTAGGGTGTGAGGAGGGTAAGATGTAGACAGCCTTACCTCTACCCCGTGAGAATAGAGAGCCTACTTCCAATGAGACCCTCGGCTCGATAGTGGTTTTGTATCAAACATTGGATACAAGGCATATAACACTTAACAATCAGGACAAGTCCGATTGGTGCATGTAACCTCTTGTCTTTTGGCTATCAACACCACCACATGATGCGTGATTAACCATTCGTTGTTTTTAACGTTATTTTCACGAAATTAGTAAAATAAAGTTAAATTTAGTGCAACTTTACTTTTGCCCCCCGAGGGCCACACATATATACATTATATGCGCATAGCCGTAAGCGGGGTTGTTTTGGTTATTATAGGTCCTATTTGATTTCATGTTTAAATTAGGGATGAGCTCGGAACGGTATCGGTACCAACCGATACCGATCCCAAAAACTTTCAAAACTCAATACAGATACCGATACCGAAAACATACGGTACGGTACCGGTATGGTATCGGTATTTTAACTTAAAATACCGATACCACACCGATCCCGTACCGATACCGATAATACCGAAACCGAAAATCTTTAAATGTGGGTACCGATACCAAACACCCTCGATTCGGTATCGGTTCAGTGCGATACGGAATCGGGATCGAGACGGGACGAAATCGGTATTCGGCGCTACGTGCTCATCCATAGTTTAAATGGCTTACTTTTTTTATTATAACTTTTATTAAAAACGGGTAACATTTATTTATTATACCTAATTATCTTATCAACCTTATAGTCACTATCTTATCAACCTTATAGTCACATCATCTGTATTTTCACTTCTCAAATCGTGTCGTATCGTGTCGAGTACTACCAACCTCTTTAGAAAATTCAATAATCAATATCAACAAAGCATACACAAAATCATACATTCAAATAATCCACCACATTACCTTTAACCTTTATCAGATGACAAATTGTACTCATTAGCAACCTCATGGTTAGTTATAACCATCATTAGAAATTAGGATTACCCTCTTGTTCGTTAATATTACCACCATGATGAATCCCTAAGAGACAATAAATTCAAGTCAATTAAAGAGAAGCAAAATCAGTTGAGTTTTAAAAAAAAGTTTAAATTTGTTTCATTTTACTCCTACATAGAAGGCTACGAAAATCTATGAGAAAACGCTAACGTTTGATTATCGTACACTTTTTAAGGTACGAGTTGATTGCACGCTCTCCTTACGTGCCAAACCATTTTCAACAAATCACCAGTTATAAAAAATTCCAAAGGCCAAAAGTAAGATTTTGGTAACAAAGAACGAAGATGAAAACAAAACGATTATGATAGAGGAAAACGAATCATTCTAAGTAGTTGGCCTTTAGGGATCATTAAGAGCTTCTAATAACCAGTAATTTTGTCGAAAATAGTTGTCATAACATTCCCAAAACCTTTTTCTAAAAAACAATATAATCTATATCTAATTTTACACAATTATCCACTTCAATAAACCAACCAATTCACACATCTTAATATCCAGTAATTTTGTCGAAAATAGTTGTCATAACATTCCCAAAACCTTTTTCTAAAAAACAATATAATCTATATCTAATTTTACACAATTATCCACTTCAATAAACCAACCAATTCACAAATCTTAATACGCTAGCGATTTCATGAAAATAACGTGGGAATAAATAATAAATTGAGTGGGCCATGTCTAATTGTGTATTGACCAACCATGGTATTCTTTCCTCAAAGTTTTTATTATAAAAATCTTCACAAAAGATACCAAAACATTCTCCATAAACAAATATCACACACCACATGAAAAAAAGAAAGAAACCACCAAAAGAAGAAGGACAAACAATAGCCTCAGCTCCACTAAAATAGTGGGAAATTACCCTTAAACACATCAACAAATAGTCAAACACATAAGCACACCCACTCCATCATATAATATCCCTTCATCTTCATCACTTCAACACACTACACACCCAATATCCTTTTTTCACATGATGTCCACATGAAACACACAGTCTTTACTTTACTTTACTTCACCTTGTTGCATACTGTTCCCATATATTTAACTAAAGATGCTAAATTTAGTTGATGGGTTTGTGTTTTTAAGTATTCTTGTTGCTTTTTAGTTATTAAAAAAACAATATTTTGTTTGCTTTATGGTGGGTTTGAACTTTGAAGGTCTTGTTAATATTAGTTACGGTTAAAATGGCAGTTTTTTTATAGGATTGATTAGTGGTATGGGGGGTTTAGTGATGTTAATGTTTGTGGTGATGTGTGGGATTGGGACAGTGTTTGCTGTGTTTTCGAAGGCGGAATCGGATACGGTGAACATTGGGGCTATTATGACTGTGAAAACTATTAATGGGAAGGTTTCTACCACTGCCATGAAGGCTGCTGTGGATGATGTCAATGCTCATCTTAATGTTTTGCCTGGAAAACGATTGAGTCTTTCGATTCATGATGCTAACTTCAGTGGCTTCCTTAGTATTGTTGGTGGTAATGTTTGCTGTTTTTTAAACTTTATGTTTATGAGTTTTGAAATTTGATATTAATGAGTTTATGATTTTATATAAAGATTTGTGTTAAGTGATTATTTGAGTAATGAAGAGTTGTTAATGTCTGTGTTAACAAGGTTCTTGTTTTACCCAAATTCTGTTGCTACTATTAACTTTCTAATAATAACAGGGGTGGCAATCGGGTCGGGTTGGGTTGGTGGGTTGAATTGATGAACCCAGACATATATTCATAACTTTTTTTTTATCCTAATTTTAATGGGTTAAACCGTTTTAATTTAAGATTTTAATTGGTAAACATGTGAACCCTCTCACGACACGTTTAGTTAAATATGTTAAACAAAACTAGGCACAAGTTTATTAGACAGGTTAGACATGACAACCCGAAACCTTAGTATTTTCGTGTTAAATATTGACACCGCTAGCTTCTAGTGAGAGGTACTAGTGTCTTTGTAATATAGTCCTTGTGTTACCCTAATGTTTTATGCTACTTCCTTATAACTTATTAGTTTTCTAATAGGAGTGGAGATCATGTTGGGTTGGCGGGTTGAATTGATGCACCCGAAAGACATCAAATCTAACCAGTACACACTTAAAAGTGTGTAACCCATATACCTAAACTTGTCAAATATGTTCACGAGTTGTAAGTATGTTGGCAGGTTGTAATTAAGTTGTAAATAACGATAAACCGGTTGGTAGGTTTAGCATACAATTTTTTTTTTTTTTTTTTTTTTTTTTTTTTTTTTTTTTTTTTATATAAAATTAATTCTGATTATAGACGATTTGTGAGTTGACATGTTTAAATATAAATATTTAAACCTTTTGTTCTGATTATAGACGATTTGTGAGTTGACATGTTTAAACAAATAGGTTAAACATGTCAACTTGAGCACGGCTCATTGAATTGAACAGATTAAATAAGCTAACCCAAAAACGACCTGTAAATTGGACATGACAACCCAAAACCTGATTATTTTCATGTCGGCCAAAAACTGCCACCCTACGCCAACACCAAATTTATCTTTAAAGGATAGAGCAAAATTATTTGTATGCCCTTTTTACAGGTACAACCAATGTTTAGCTTGTTATTGGCTCACGCTCAATATCGCTTCATGACTGACTTAAGTACAAGGGTTCCTTTGCCATCCTTTCTTGTTCTAGTTTGCTTAAGTATAATACAGAACAATTGGCCTAACTGCTTGACTGTTAAGTATTTACACACACACACACAGAGTTGTTAGACACTTGACCCAATTATTTTGTTTTTTCAGCATTGGAGTACATGGAGGCTGATATAGTAGCTGTCATTGGTCCGCACAGTTCTGTGATGGCTCATGTACTTTCAAATCTTGCAAATGAACTTCATGTCCCGTTTTTATCGTTCACAGCATTAGACCCCTCACTTTCACCTCTACAGTACCCGTATTTCATCCAAACAGCCCCTAATGATCTTTATCAGATGACCGCCATTGCTGAAATGATAAGTTATTTCGGTTATCACGATGTAACCGCGATATATACAGATGATGACCAATTTAGGAACAGTATATACACATTAGGTGATGAACTATCTCAGAAACAGTGTAAGCTTTCTTACAAGGCAGCATTACCACCTGATTCCTCATTAACTCCACAAGATATTCATGACGCATTAGTTAACGTTCGGTCAATGGAGTCTCGTGTCGTTGTTTTGCATACATACTCTAAAACGGGCCTTTCGGTTTTTGAAACTGCTAAGAGGCTTGGCATGATGAAAAAAGGGTATATTTGGATTGCAACCACTTGGTTATCAACTGTTTTGGATTCTACTGGTATTTCTGCCGAAAATGCATCGGTTTTACAAGGGGTTATCACGCTTCGGCCCCACATACCAGATTCGGATAAAAAACGAGATTTTGAAAGAAGGTGGAAGATTTTGAGTAACGGTACAATCGGGTTGAACCCGTATGGCTTGTATGCTTATGATACAGTTTGGATGATTGCACACGCCCTTGACAAGTTTTTCAATGAAGGTGGCAACATTTCTTTCTCTAGCGATGCCCGTTTAACTGGTTTAAAGGCAACAAAAGGTTTGAATCTCGGAGCACTTAGTATTTTCAATGGAGGAAAACAGTTGCGTGCCAACTTATTGCAAACAAATATGACTGGTCTAACCGGCCCGGTCGGGTTCAATCCGGACCAGTCTGTGATTCACCCTTCTTTTGATATAGTCAATATTGTTGGGAACCAGGGTTGGGCTCTTGGATACTGGTCGAACTACTCTGGGCTATCGGTTGAGCCTCCAGAGACTTTTTATTCAAGACCATCGAACCGTTCTTCTTCTAATCAACAGTTAAGAAATGTTGTATGGGCCGGGAACACAACAGAAAAGCCGCGTGGATGGGAATTTTCAAATAATGGGAGAAAGTTAAGGATTGGAGTTCCATTGAGAGTCAGTTTTAAAGAAACTGTTACACAGGTCAATGGTTCAAATGAAATTCGTGGATTTAGTATAGATGTTTTTCTTGCTGCACTCAAGTTGATTCCATATCCAGTTCCTTATGAGTTTGTCAGGTTTGGGGATGGTCATAAGAACCCGAGCTACACCGACTTCGTGAATAAAGTTGCATACAACGTAAGTATATTATAATACTCGGTCATGTCTTCTTTTGTTCTTTCCAAATATGACATTTGCAATTTATGCAGGTCTTCGATGCTGCTGTCGGTGATATTGCAATCATTACTAACCGTACAAAGGTGGCTGACTTCACACAACCTTATATAGAATCGGGTTTAGTTGTAGTGGTCCCCATAAAGAAACTAGACTCGAGTGCTTGGGCTTTCTTGCGGCCTTTTACTCCACTAATGTGGACCGTCACCGCAGTCTTCTTCATCATAGTTGGAGTTGTTGTGTGGATACTTGAACACAGGTTGAACGACGAGTTTAGGGGCCCACCAAAACAACAGTTAGTCACCATCTTCTGGTGAGTAGTTTAGACTGTCATATTTCTTAATTCGTTCGTTTTCTATTAGCCTGGCAGAGCGGGCGGGTTACTGGTTGATGCACAAGCTTTTTGTGGTTTGTTTTGAACCCATTATTGTTCTTGTGGTTTTGTAGGTTTACCTTGTCAACTATGTTTTTCTCACACAGTAAGTATACAAACCTCTAACCGCTATCTATTCTACCAGTGTCAATTTCAACTCGTTAACTTATGAACAGGTAAAACTGAACTTTTCAGGAGAAAACACGGTGAGCACCCTTGGTCGACTGGTTCTCTTCATCTGGCTTTTTGTAGTTCTGATTATCAACTCAAGTTACACTGCTAGCCTTACATCCATTTTAACCGTTCAACAACTTTCATCTCCGATCAGAGGAATCGATTCATTGATCACAACCAATGAACGAATCGGGTTTCAAGTAGGATCATTTGCTGAGAACTATATGATTGAAGAACTCAACATACCAAAATCAAGACTTATGGCTCTTGGTTCCCCGCAAGAATTTGCTGAGAAACTCGGGGCAGGAGTAGTTGCTGCCATCGTTGATGAAAGGCCATACATTGATCTTTTCCTTGCAAATAACTGCCAGTTTCAAGTTGTTGGTAACGAGTTCACAAAAAGCGGTTGGGGATTTGTAAGTATTTTTGCTTACATATTTGTTACCATCTCCAAACCGGTTGGGCCAGGTTACCCAGCTTACACTATCATTTTTGTCAACATAAAAAAAGAACTACATTAGGAGATTGCATGCAGTAAACTTAGACTTCAACCTGTTCCCTTTCATCAAAATTTTGACCCATTTAACTGATATCAGATAAAATAGAGCCCACATTAACTTCTAAGTAATTATGTAGAAATTGCCACCTCTAGGATCTCATACTAATCATTGTAGAGGGTGCAAATGAGTCGAGCCCTAGCTCGTCAAGCCTCGAGCTCGTTTATTTGATGAGAGCTCGACTTGATTCGAGCTTTGTTCCTAAAGCTCGAGCTCGGCTCATAGGTAGTTTTTCCAAGCTCGAGCTCTGCTCGTTTATTATTTATTAATTAAATTATGCTAATTTTATTTATTATTTTATATAATATTTAGTTATTTTTCATAATTTTATAAATGTTAATTACTATTATTTAAATATATATTAATTAAAAATAATATATAAAGTGGGCTCGTTTAGGCTCGTGAGCCGGCTTGAGCTCGGGATTGTTTCCTAAACGAGCTTCTTTTTAGGCTCCGGCTCGGTTGATTTTGAGTTTAAAATGTAGTAAGGTTGAGCATAAAAGTCAAAGTTGTGTGATTGTTTTGTCAGGCATTTCCAAGGGACTCTCCATTAGCCGTTGACATGTCAACTGCCATACTGACATTATCCGAGAACGGTGAGCTTCAAAAGATTCACGACTATTGGCTCAAGAGAAAAACCTGCGCCCCACAAAACGCCGACTCGGACCAACTTCAACTAGAGAGCTTTTGGGGACTCTTTCTCATCTTTGGAGTAGCCTGTGCTCTGGCTCTGCTTATATATTTTTGCATGATGGTTCGAGAGTTCACAAAACACCATTCTGAACCCGAGGACCCGTCTTCAAAAAGCGGGTCCCGTTCGGTACGGAGGTTTTTATCGTTTGCTGATGAGAAAGAAGAGGTATCAAAGAGCAAGCTGAAGAGAAAGAGAGAGATTTCCATGTCATACGTCAACGGGGGAGAAATTGACTCGAGGAATCGGTCAAACCGGATTCAAGCCGAGTTTTATGAAGAGTGAAATGTGAACCCAAATGTTTAGTCTAAGAAATTCAGTAGTTTTGTATAGCTGTCATAACAAGAAGGGATCCCAAGTGGTGTAATTTGGTTAAATATAAATATATGATGAATACAATATTTATTATTATTATTATTATTATAATTAAGTACATGCTTAGCTTGTAGGTCTATATATATTACGGTTTTGGTCTCAACTTGTTGGAAATTATGGATTTGGTTGGCACTGTTCGTCGACACTTACAACACTGATGTACTTGACGCTTACATGCGTTAAAAAAATATGTATGTATATATTTTTGTAAGACGACTGAAACGCCTCTTCTTCTTTGTTATTTGCTTATCGATGGCCTCACCAACACGAATCCTGACGACCCATATCTTCCAGTTTTAAAATTAAAGATATACCAATGAAGACGTTGCCAAAAAGTCATGATACAAAAAAAAAAAAAAAAAAAAAAAAAAAAAAAAAAAAAATCCTATGAAGAATATAGAAAGCATGGGCATAGATGAAGGAAGGATTGAGCAAAATCCGAAGAAAGCTTTTCCATTGAAGAGGGAACTTAATGAGACTTGTTGCCTCGATCTAAACATGGCTATAAATAGAAGAAAGCTGGGGTTGCTATGAATCCAAGTTCAAAATTGTTTCAAGCCAAGGTCGAGACTTTCGGTGTGAAAATTCCCTTGGGAAACGGGTAAGTCACTAGAAAATCATTTGTTATTCTTTCTTTCGTGTAACAAGTTTAGATGTAAGAATGCAATATGATTAAGTTATCATATATTCATTTTCATATGAATATGATGGGGTTATTTGATGGAAAAGAAGATCGCAGTCTTCGAAAATAAGCTTCTTTCGAGTCGTGGGACTCAGTTAGATGGTGTGAGGACATAAGCCGGATGTAGGAGGCTATGGAGACCACTGTTACAGAAGGGGTCATGGTGATGGGAGGAGGAGAACACATGGAATTTTAGGGAGCCCTTGAAATACAATGATGTGGAGGACAAAGGGAGATTGAATGAGAGAACAAAGACCAAACGGGAGGCAAATAAGGCACTATATGATGCAAAGAACATATGGTCTATGAGGTATGGAGACTACAAAGTGGGAACATGACATGTTCATGATTGACAAAGCCAAGGAGCAAAGAGGCACGATCTAGGAATAGAGGTGTTTATCGAATCAAATAACGAATCTTTGAATTTTTTTGAATAATATTCGTATTCAACTGAAAGTTGACCAATTAGATTCGAATTCATATTTGGATAATCAGAGGCGACAAAAGAGGATAGGATAGGATGTGAAGAAGAAGAAAGAGGGTCGACGAAAGGAAAATCAAAGGCGGCAGTAAGGTTTCGAAGGAAGAAGAAGGTGGTTAGGATCTTAGAGTTGATACCATGTAGAATATTGAGATTAATCTATTGCCCTCTTTCATTAACAATTATCCCTATAAATAGTTACAGGAAATCTCCTATTTTTAGAGATGATAAATACAATAATTATATTATAATAATTACAATTAATGCTAGCGTGATTAGCGTCTATTTTATTAACAAAATAAATCAAGTCATGTCAAGTCAAATCTCTTAGTCAACCATTGACTCCATAACATAAATCAAGTCAAGTCTCCTAGTCAACCATTGACTCCATGATTTTAGCCATTGTATTATATTGTACTTAGTCAAACATTGACTCCATAATCTTAGCTAGACTTAGTCATATGTAAGCCTATATAAAGGCCTTGATGTATTGTTGATAAACACACCAAAACATTACATAATACACTTATTCAATACAAATTCTATTGTTTTATATGGTATCAAGAGCCTAAAAGCTCCCTTGAGCCATCTTCGATCCCAACCTACTCGACAGACACCTTCTGTCCGCATTTTGCCTTTTTTTTCCTTTCGATTCACCATGGCCAAACAAATCACCCACATTACCGCCGTCACAACCCGAAACCAAGGGCCACCTCAAACTACCAATACCAACATTCGCCCGACTCGCAACAATAACACCTATTGCTACTATTGTAACATTCTCGGACATGACACTAAAGATTGTCGCAAACTTAGTCGCTTCTTACGAGAACACAATGTCTCGCCTCAAAATACCACCACCCCGGTGGTTAACTACACCACCCCTCACCCAACAGCTACAACCCCATCTTGGATGTGGGACACCGGTGCGTCCAACAACACCGCGAACAACAACCAACAATTTTCCGTTCTTTCCGAATACGGAGGACCCGATAAGATCGTGCTAGGTGATGGTAAAACTCTCCCTATAACTCATATTGCTCACACAACTATTCCAACAAAATCTCGCCCACTTCTTTTAAACAACATTTTAATTGCTCCTAATCTTCGAAATAATCTTATTTCTGTTGCCAAAGTTTGTCGTACTAATCGTGTTTCCGTTGAATTTTTTCCCTATCATTTTTTTGTCAAGGATCTACGCACGGGGGCGCGCCTCATGCGTGGAGTGAATATCAATGATGTCTACTATGGACCAATCTCCTTATCTCCTCAAGTCAACAACACCCAAACAAACTCTCTTCTTATGTGGCACCACATACTTGGACATCCATCGCTTCAAGTGTTCAAGTCTTTAATTTCTAAATTGGGACTTCGTTTTAATAAGGTGACCCATGAGTCTTTTCATTGTTCTTCATGTTCCCTAAATAAAAGCCACAAACTACCTTTTGGCAAAAACTCTTTTGTTGTCAATCAACCTCTACAACTTCTCTACTCCGACGTATGGGGTCCCGTAAAAACGTCAATCGATGGCTTTAAATACTATGTTATTTTTGTTGACTATTTTTCCAAATACATTTGGTTATACCCAATCAAACAAAAATCCGATGTCAAAATTCTTTTTCCACAATTTAAATCTCTCGTTGAAAATTTCTTCAAAACCAACATTGTTGCGTTGTTCACTGATAATGGGGGTGAATATGTGGGTCTTTCACCTTATCTTGCCTCTCAAGGTATCTCCCATTACACGACACCACCTCACACACCGGAACAAAACGGTATTGCCGAACGACATCACCGACACGTTGTGGAAACCGGCCTCGCCTTACTCCACTACTCCCACTTACCACAACATTTTTGGTCCCATGCATTTCAAACCGCAACCCACCTAATCAATCGTTTGCCTACACCGATCCTTAACAACAAATCTCCATATGATATGTTGTTCAAAACCGCTCCTACTTATTCCAAACTCAAACCGTTTGGTTGTCTTTGCTACCCATGGTTACGACCCTATGCTACTTCCAAACTCCACTCCCGTTCAACGGCGTGCATATTTCTTGGGTACTCATCTTCCAAATCGGCATTCAAATGCTATGACCCTACTAGTCAAAAACTATACCACTCTCGCCACGTTGAATTTATCCCACATATTTTTCCATCTCAAACCACCAACCCCCAACCCAAACACATGTCATTTGACTCTTTCCTATCCACATACCAATCGGCCCAATCAACCTCCTCTTTTAACCAACCCACTCCAGACCCAAATATCTTGCATCATCCAACCCCTACTCCACAGCCCATATCACCCGAAGCCCAAACCCCTACTCCACAAACCCACGGCCCACCTCCTCTACCTCCTGCACACAGCCCAACCTCCCACACAATAGGCCCTACACCTCAGCCCACCGAGACACCCTCACCAACCGGCCCACCAACTCCACCCGATAGCACCACCCCTACCCCAACCGCTTCCCACTCCACCGGCCCCAGCTCACCAATGTCTTCATCTAATACATCCGATGATCCCACAAACTCACCTCCACTTAACCCTCAACCACCTCGTCGACAACCAAAACCCAACTCAAAGTATTACAACCCCAACTTTGTCAACTCTACCACCATTCACCCTCTACCCGTTTCTCTCGAACCATCCACTTATACTCAAGCCTTGAAAGATCCGGATTGGCGCCATGCCATGGATCTTGAGTATAATGCTCTCATTCATAACAACACTTGGGAACTTGTCCCTCACACAACCCAAACTCCCATTGGTTGCAAATGGGTATTCCGAATCAAACGCAAACCCGATGGCACGATTGACAAGTACAAAGCCCGTCTAGTTGCCAAAGGGTTTCACCAACAATATGGAAAAGACTATCATGAAACATTTAGTCCCGTTATTAAACCCGTTACCATTCGCACCGTTCTCTCTATTGCTCTTTCAAAAGGATGGTCTTTACGTCAACTAGACGTTAATAATGCGTTTCTTCACGGGACTCTTCACGAAGATGTCTTTATGGTGCAACCTCCCGGGTTCACCAATACGGAATTCCCACGTCACATTTGTAAACTCAAAAAATCCCTCTATGGGCTTAAGCAAGCACCGCGTGCTTGGTACATCGAACTCACCAACTTTCTCACTTGTTGTGGCTTTAAAAAATGCATTTCTGACCCCTCTCTCTTTGTATACAATCTCAACAACATCACTTGCTACCTCCTTGTGTACGTTGACGACATTGTCCTCACCGGCAATCACAATCCATTTATGGATTCCTTTGTTCAAGCCCTAAGCAACCAATTCTCTATCAAAGACTTAGGCCCTCTCCATCATTTTCTAGGAATCGAAGTCATTCCTACGCCTCATGGTGTATTTCTTTCCCAACATCGCCACATTCAAGATATTCTTACCACCTTTAAAATGGATGGTGCAAAAGAGGTTCTCACTCCTTTAAGCACTTCCGATTCTCTTTCTTCCTTTGACTCCACTCCCCCAGTCGATCCCACTCCCTATCGCCAACTTGTAGGCACTTTGCAGTATCTTGCCTTCACACGTCCCGACATCTCATTTACCGTCAATAAATTATTTCAATTCATGCACTCACCTAAACAATCACACTGGCAAGCTCTCAAACGGGTACTCCGCTATTTGAAAGGAACGGTCCATCATGGGTTGTTCTTGAAACGCAATACTAACCTAAACTTGCAGGCTTTTTCGGACTCGGACTGGGGCGGTATTAATGACGGGGGACGGTCCACTACATCATATCTCATATATCTTGGGTCCAATATCATCTCTTGGAAATCTGCTAGACAAAAAACTGTCTCTCGATCATCTACCGAAGCTGAGTACAAAGCACTCGCTAATGCTGCGGCTGAACTCTCATGGGTTAAAAATTTACTTGGTGAACTCGGGCTCCCAATTAAGAGCACCCCATCACTTTACTGTGACAACGCTGGAGCTACTTATGTATGTGCAAAACCCGTTTACCATTCCCGCATGAAACACATTGCTCTGGACTATCACTTTGTGCGGGAACAAGTCAATTCCGGGCAACTCAAAGTTCTTCATGTCAGCTCCAAGGATCAACTCGCGGATGTGCTCACCAAACAGCTTGCACGTGCACCCTTCCTATATTTTTCGGTCCAAGATTGGAGTCTCTAACGGATCCTCCATCTTGCGGGGGCGTATTAACAAAATAAATCAAGTCAAGTCAAGTCAAATCTCTTAGTCAACCATTGACTCCATAACATAAATCAAGTCAAGTCTCCTAGTCAACCATTGACTCCATAATTTTAGCCATTGTATTATATTGTACTTAGTCAAACATTGACTCCATAATCTTAGCTAGACTTAGTCATATGTTAGCCTATATAAAGGCCTTGATGTATTGTTGATAAACACACCAAAACATTACATAATACACTTATTCAATACAAATTCTATTGTTTTATATATTTAAACAAGACAAGTCATCTGTTTTGTTCTTTATGCTAGGTGCTTTATTAACTTTTGATCCCTTTTAGCTTTTAACATTTTAAGCAAGTTTATGCAATATTATTGATTTATTCAGTTTATACTACCCACGCCATCAGTGACCAAAGCCAGTGGCCAAGGGATCCACAACCACACGAAAATCTGCCACCATATACTTAATTTTCCAAACATTTAATCCTACAAAAGTCAAAACCCTGTGCTCTAAAGCCCTCACTGGTCGTGATCTCTGTGCAAATGCAACCGAAGATGACAACTCACCTAATCTTTACGTTTAGCAAGAATATCAATGGCTGAAGTAACTTCCGTACATAATCTTTATTTTACTTCCTAATCAAATATACTAATTTTGTTTAATGGGTTTCTGCTTTTCACTTTCACTATGCTCCTTGCTTTAAATGTGTTTTATATTATTTAAACTAACAACCCTTTTGGTCATCAGTATGAGTATGTATTTAACACCTGCTGATGGCAGTTATTAATCTAATGCCATTTTGCCATGAGGGGTTTAGTGATGCTAAGCTTTGTGTTAATATTTTTAGTTGTGTTTTCGTCTTCGAAGAAGATGGATACGGTGAACATTGGGGCCATAATGACCGTGAAAACCATCAATGGGAAGGTCTCAAGCATTGCCATGAAGGCAGCTGTGGATGATGTTAATTCTAATCCCCACATTTTGCCTGGAAAACGGTTGAGTCTTTCGATTCATGATATCAAGCACATCCGCTTCCTCGCTATTGTTGGTGGTAATGTTTTTTTTTTTGTCTTAAACTTCAAAGTTTTAGAATTCTGAAATATGGAATTTCAAGAAATGTGGCTACCCGTATTTGTAAATGCTTCTTCCCTATAAAATTTTAGATCTAAGTAGGGTGTAATCAAGCCGAGTCAGGGTAAGCTCGAGCTGAACTTAAACGAGCCAGTTCGTCTCGGCTTTTTGGTCGAGCTGAAAAGCCGAGCTCGAGCTCGCCTCGTAAATGTTCGAGCCAAGCTCGAGCTGGTTCAAGCTAGCTCGTTATTTTTTTTTAAAATGTTTATAAAAAAAATTACACATATACATGTATTGTTTTTATTTTTCTAATATTTTAATAAATGAAAGACTAAAAGTATTATTTGTATAATTTGTGTTTTTTTCTATTATTTTTTATATTTTATTGATTAATTCAAAGTATTATTAAGTATATAAAAGATGTTTATCGAGCCACGAACCGAGCCACCGAGCCAAGCTATCGAGCCGAGCCATCGAGCCGAGCCACGAGCCAAGACCCTTAGCTCGAGCCACCTCATTTCCCTTATTTTTTCCCCTAAAGTTTGGAAATGGTTTCCCCCAAATCCCCCTTGATTTTTTTTTATTCTTTTTCCTTTTTATTTAATTATATATTTTATATTTCATAAATATTTTTTGATAAAAATAAATTAAAAAAAAAAACCGTGAAAATAAAATTAAAATTGGAACAACATAAAAAAACAAAATTTCATAAATTTAAAAAAAAATACAAATTAAAGTTCACAAAGTAAAAAAAAAAAAAAAAAAATACAAACTAAAGTTCACAAACTAAAGAAATTACAGACTAAAGTTCATAAAAAAAACCTAAAAACTACTCGTCATCAACAACAGGGGCGATATGAAAATTATTCCAAATGTGGTCGATCAGATCCGAAACAAGGTTTCCATGCACAGTAGTATCGTGTAACGCCAACGTGTTTGATTCTTGATGTCCCTCGTCAACTGGCTCGAGAACCTCTTCAACCTCATTTGGATCGTAAACGCATATCGCACGACCTTCGTTTTCAATTACCATGTTATGAAGTATTAAACAAGCATACATAATGTATCTCATTTTTTGTGGATGAAATGCACGTGTTGGGCGTTGTATTGTATGCAATTTCACCTTTATCACACCATATAATCATTCGACGTCTTTTCTTGCCGCTTCTTGGCACTTCGCGAACTTTTTCCTTTTCTCATCCGTAGAATTCAGTATTGTCTTCACAATAGACGAGTAGCTTGGGTATATGTCGTCACATAGATAATATCCATGCTTATATTTTACACCATTGAGCCAAGGGGTCAAAAATCTGAGATCTTGCAAGAACATTTAAATCGTTACACGAACCTGCAACGCCAAAAAAGGCATGTCAAATCCATAGATCTTGTGAGCAAGCGGTTTCAGAATAATTAATGGTTCTCCCACGTCACTCCGAGTAAACTGACATTTCCATGCAGTGGGGCAATTACGCCATGGCTAATGTGTACAATCAAGACTTCCTAGCATGCCAGGAAAGCCGTGTTTCTCTGCATGGTGCGCGTAGATCTTTTTGATGTCGCCATTCCTTGGTGTACGCATATAAACCTTGCTATATAACTTCACGACATCTTCACAAAACTGGTATAAACATTCCCGACTCATTCTATCATACATCTTTAAATACTCATCCCATGAATCACTAGCAGTGTCGTATGCTAATTGACGAATTGCAGCCGTGCTTTTTTGTAGGGTTGTAAAACCCCGTTTCCCTCTAGCATCCCATCTTAGTGTAAAAAATTCATCGTAATTAGCTAAATCATCGGCAATTTGTTCGAACAATCTTCTACTCATTCGAAAACGACGCTTAAATTGTTCGTCAGTGTAAACACAGTTGATGGGATTGGGTGCTCGTAACTACGCAGAGCATACCCAAACCCGGAATTCAGCCCCGCGGAAGAGCTTCACGCGCACGAAAGAGATTACTCCGTATATCAAAGCATTAACTACTTTCCTATCATTACGGAGAGATATCAGCAAAGTAGCAACGACTCTCCTACAATCACGGAGAGATGTCCGCGCGCGTAAGCGGTAAAAGCGGTAATCGTTCCATGTTTCCTTATTTATTGCTATATCTTAACTACTTTACTAATATAATCCTTGGGTAGTGGAGACAACCCTAATCGGGCCTGGCCCATTATGATTAGGGTTCTGGGTAATGGTGGCATACGTCCACCTCTATATAAGGGATCATCTCCCTAATAGAGAGGACACTTTTGGCTAACCCTAAGAGCTATCACACTTGATAGTATCCCCATTCACCCCCATTTTTGTTATAAACTACTACCTCGTGTAGTCGTCTCCCTACCCACTCGATCTTTATTACAGGTTACCTTAATCCAGGAAGTGCTAGTGAAGGATCAATCCTGTGGTTACATCTAGACTATCATCCTTGCAAGGAGGTTAGGCTATTTGTTTCTTCATTGGCGCCATCCCTTACGGTCTACCAATCTTTCAAACTAGTGCAAATGGATTCCGGAACCGAACAACATGTCGATCCCACCAATGTCAACGATGGGGTCCAAGCAAATCAAGATACAATCGCACCAACGACGGTGACTAAGAACGTGAATCAGAGACAGGATACCACTACCTTTCCAATGTTTGCACCAAGAAAGTCGGCGGTAGCAGCACAAAAGAAAGCGACTGAAGAGCCTGTCGAAGATCTGGAAGAATGGTTGGCTCAGGAAAATGCTAAGACTATAGCAGAATACCAGAAGAGACTGATAGCAAAAGCTAGGTCGGAAGCAAGAAAAACCTTGAATTTTGACGCTGAAGACGACTCTCAAAACGAAGAACAACCTGCTTTTCGTCAAACAGCTAAACCTCGCCAGGCGGTACGTGGTGGAGAACGTGGTAAGATTACTCACGTTAAGGACCACGTCAACCTGATCGGGGAACCTGATGGTTATGAATCTGAGAATGAGATCAACTCTGATCGAACTGGGAGGCCACATAACAAGTCTGTGGCTAGCAACCAGCCTCACCCAGACGATGATCTACATAAGCCATACCGCCCAAAAACATTTGCGGAAAGATCCAAATTTTGCGCAAGAATTGCATTGGCACCTATGCCAGTTGAATGTAAGTTGCCGAACATGATCGGCAAATATGATGGTTTGCGCGATCCGGATGATCATCTACATGCATTCGATTGCGCAGGTAGTTCTAAACCATGGCCGGTTCAAGCTTGGTGCCATTTGTTCGTTCAAACCTTAACAGGTGCGGCAAGGGTATTGTATGAAAGTTTACCAGTCGGAAGTCTTGTCGACTTCGATGATCTGATCAAGAAATTCAAAAATCACTTCTCTCATCTGAGGAAACACAAGAAGGATAAGGCTCAGATTCTGTTATGCTCCCGGAAGGATAACGAGAGCCTGGAAGATTATATCGTACGATACAATAAGGAAGCCCTGCAATTGGGGTGTGGTGAAGAACTCACCAGGGCCGCATTCATTCATGGAGTGCGACATGATGATCTCATGCGGTGTCTGACTAGGAAAGATGGTGTGCCTGAAGCATGGGATGAGCTGATAGAGGCAGCAAAGACATATGCGCCGTCGGAACGATCGTTTACACGCTCGAAAAATTTTTATCATAACAACAATCAGGGTACGAGCATGCACGACAAAGGCAAGGGAAAGCAATCGGTATGGTCAAGAATTTCGGGTTCCGCGGACGAAGGGAAATACTCTTCGGGACAAGACGCGCGGCAACTCCTCAATAGCAAGCACTCACGTGATTCGAAACCGCCAAGTAAGAAGAATTACGATTGGACCCCACTGTCCAAAACACCTTCGGAAGTGTTGAAGACCGAACAAGTTCAATTCCCTAAGCCCAGGGAACTCAGTCAAGATCGGAGAAACGTGGACACGTCAAAGTATTGTGAATATCACGAAGATTACGGCCATCTGACGGACAATTGTTATAGTCTAAAGATGGAGATTGAGAAGGCAATCAAGTCAGGCCAACTCTCACATTTAGTGAAGAATGTGAGGAAAAAGTCCAGAGACCCGCAAGGAGATGCGGATGCTAGTAACAAGAAGATAAAGAACCTCAACGCGCATTATGCGCAACGCTCGGGTCGTCATAACTGCTACATGACTCATCACAGGGGTCAGAAGAAAAGGTCTTACTCGACCACACAGGATGATTCCTGGAAAGAGGCACCGGTCGTTATGCCACGCGTCAAGGGAGGAGCATCTGCTACAACACCATTGATCATCACAGGAATCATCGGACATTATCGAACAAGATATATGTTCCTCGATAATGGCAGCAGTACCGACATCATGTACCGGCAGTGTTTCGATCAGTTAGATGCCGAAGACAAAGAGAAGCTCGTTCCGACCACAGAGCCAATATCCGGGTTCATACATGAAGTGATCATTCCATTGGGTATACTCACACTCCCTGTCACATGGACAGACGGACAACTCTCCCGCACGGAGACATGTGACTTCATGGTATTGCCAGTGACTTCATCACACGACGTCCTCATAGGGAGAGATGGTTTGGCTAAATTCAACTGCAACGCATCCACACCACACCAGATGGTCGGCTTTCCGACGCGAGGAGGGGTGGCTTTCATACGCGGAAACAAAAATTGCCACGTAACAGACACATGTAAACCTCCCAAGATAATGAAGCCAGCGGACCGTACTGATCCGGAAAAATGGGTTATTAACCCTAAATTCCCAGATCAGACGGTTTTCATAGGCCCAGTAATCTCTGACACCATACGTACGCACTTGAAGCAACTGTTAATTAAAAATATGGACGTCTTTGCATTTCAACCCGCGGACATGGTAGGCGTTCCGCGACACATAGCGGAGCACAGGCTTAACGTCTATAGGTCCGTCGAACCAGTCGTCTAGAAGAAGCGCAGTATGGGGCCAGAGAAAACAAAGGCCATGAATGAGCAAGTGGAAGAGCTATTAGCTGCAGGCATCCTGCGGAAGACAAGATACCAAACCTGGGTCGCCAACCCAGTCATGGTCGGAAAGTCAAATGGAGGCTGGCGGATGTGTGTGGACTACAAAGACTTAAACAAAGCATGTCCAAAGGACTGTTACCCGCTCCCCGAGATTGACTTAAAGGTGGACTCCCTGGCACCGTTCAGGTTCAAGTGTTTTCTGGACGCATATAAAGGGTATCATCAAATCCAGATGGCTAAGGAAGACGAAGATAAAACGTCTTTCCGCACAGATACGGGAACTTATTGTTATACCAAAATGCCATTTGGATTGAAGAACGCGGGAGCCACGTATCAGCGTTTAATGGACAATGCGTTCAACAAACAAATCGGGGTCAATCTCGAAGTTTACGTGGATGATTTGGTCATAAAAAGTACAGAAGAGGACCAAATGTTGTTGGACATCCAGAAGACTTTTGATCAACTCCGCGCAGTGCGAATGAAGCTCAATCCGAGCAAGTGCTCTTTTGGAATGGAGGAGGGCAAGTTCCTGGGAGTGATTGTAACCAAAGATGGTTTCCGCGCAAACCCGGACAAAGTGCAAGCAATCGAGCGTATGCCGTCTCCATCTTCTATCCGGGAAGTCCAGACACTCATGGGGCGCTTAGTGGCTTTGAACCGTTTCCTTTCAAACTATGCGTCCAAGTCATTCCCTTTCGTAAGTACACTGAAAAGCTGCCTCAAGAAGTCCAACTTTAAGTGGACCAACGAGGCCGAGGCTGCATTTAAAGAAATGAAAGAATGCTTGAGTCATTTGCCTGTTCTCACAGCTCCACTCCCGGAAGAGCCATTGACACTGTATTTATCCGTAACGGAAAAGGCAATTGGTGCTGTTCTCTTGGTTGATCGAAAGGGCGTCCAAACACCAGTATATTACGTCAGCAGAACTCTGCTCGATCCAGAGACTCGATACTCAATGATGGAAAAGTTGGTGCTAGCATTGGTGCACGCGTCACGGAGATTGCGAAGATACTTCCAAGGAAACCCCATCATCGTCCTGACAGACTTTCGCATAAATGACATCTTGCGCAAGCCAGAATTTTCGGGACGATTGGCTAAGTGGGCCATTGAGTTGGGAGAACACACGATCGAGTATAAGTCAAGAACATCCTTCAAAGGGCAGATCCTCGCGGACTTCGCCGCGGAAGTTCCTGCCGAAAGCATCACTGAGTGCCAACAGGCACATATCACAACTCCTAATGCAGAGCCAGCGGAGAAATGGGAATTATACACCGATGGAGCATGCAATGATGATGGCGCTGGAGCAGGTTTGCGCTTAGTTACACCGGAGGGGAAGGATTTCACGTATGCAATCCGCCTAAATTTCCCAACAACAAACAACGAAGCGGAATACGAGGCGTTGCTAGCGGGATTGCGAATTGCGAAAAAAATGGGTGTACAACACTTAGACGCCCACATCGACTCTCAGCTTGTAGCTAACCATATCGACGGTTCATATGAAGCACGTGAAGCGTCCATGATTCTGTACTTGGAGCAAGCCAAAGCCCTCATGCGTGACTTTGCATACTGCAAGGTCCACCACATCAAGAGGAGTCAAAACAAACCAGCGGACGCGTTAAGCAAGATGGCATCCACGGTTTTTGATCATCTAGCGAAAGATGTGCGAGTGGAAGTCCTGGATAGCCCGTCTGTGTCTCAAAAACAAGTCAATGTTATCCAGGTCGGGACAACATCTTGGATAACTCCAATTCGGGCTTATCTCACGAACGGGACACTCCCAGACAACAAGGCAGAAGCTCGCAAACTACAAAACAAAGCACTGCATTACCAAGTTATCGATGGCATATTGTACCGGCGTTCTTACCTGGGGCCATTGTTACGATGTGTTGACTCCGCAGAAGCCACTTACCTTATCAAAGACATACATGAAGGGTCATGCGGCCTGCACGCTGGCCCTAGGATGGTGGTAGCAAAGCTAATGAATGCGGGATATTACTGGCCCGGAATGCACAGGGACGCCGAGATGGAATTGCGCAAATGCAAGTCTTGCCAACGTCATGCTCCGGGAACGTTGCGCCCAAAGAACAATCTGATACCTGTAACCGCTGCATGGCCTTTTCAAAAGTGGGCCATCGACCTCGTGGGTCCATTTCCCACAGCTCCGGGAAACGTCAAAGTATCTGGTGGTCGCAATTGATTACTTCACCAAATGGGTGGAAGCCAAGCCTTTGGCCTCCATCGATGGAAAGAGCTTTAAAAAATTCATTTGGGAGTTTATCATCTGTCGTTTCGGTTTACCTATGGAGATCGTAAGTGACAACGGCACGCAATTTGCAGACCAACACTTACAAGAATGGCTATCCTCCATGAATGTTAAGCAGATATTCACCTCGGTAGCACATCCGCAAGGTAATGGGCAGGTCGAACGCGCGAACAGAAGCGTGGTAGAAGGCATCAAGACAAGACTTGGAACGAAACGCACGGGTTGGGTGGACGAGCTCCCTCATGTTTTATGGGCCAACCGCACATTATCCAAGACAAGTAATGGAGAAACCCCGTTTAGCCTTACGTACGGAACAGAAGCTGTCATTCCTGCGGAAATGTATTGTGCGTCTCCGAGAATCCTACTGGCAAACCACCAGGTTAACGACACGGAGCTAAAACTCAACCTAGACCTACTAGATGAGCGCAGAGACATGGCCGCTGTCAGAGAGGCCAACTACAAAAAACAACTTGAATGATACTACAATGCAAAGGTGAAGGCAGAGGTTTTCCGCGCGGGTGATTACGTTCTCCGCAACAACGAGGCATCCGGCGCAGAAAAGTCAGGCAAGTTGGCACCAAACTGGGAAGGGCCATACAAAGTTCAAGAAGTGCTGGGGAAGGGCGCTTATGCCCTGGAGCGCTTAGATGGCACCCCCATCCCACGCACATGGAACGCGGCCCAACTGCGCATGTGTTACTTATGAAGTATCTTATTCAGTTTGTAATAAACAATGGCTGTGACCATTTCGTTTTTAATAAAAGAATTTTTAGTTTATCTTATTTTCTTTGATCTACACGCAATGCCAACCACGGTCAAGAAACATATTTCATTAAGCAAAACATTGGCGTACTTACATATTATCACCAGATTCAAAAGAAACATACAAAAGAGGTGATTAAGCCAACACAATATATGCACCTAAGGCTATGTAGCAAAAAAGCATTACAAAAGGAAAGAGACATCAAGTGGCATGCTGCCAACCGGTGGCAGTTCGACGGAGCCTTAACTTGGGAATCTTGGGATGATCTTGGAGCTCACCTAGCTGCTTCATCCTCACCGGAGCACCAAGCGATTCACGCTTCACCGGTTGGTCCACTTGGTGATCTTCAGTCAACAAAAGATAACCACAGTAAGTGGCTAGTTGATGCATGGGAGTTGGAGGTACCTTGATTACAGGGGGATAGTCAGATAGTGACAACATCCCTTGCAAGGCTTCAACTTCAGCTTTGGTAATTCTTAACGGCGAAGCCATGGAAGAAATTGATAGAAGATAAAAAGTTATTGGGAAAATGTTAATCTATGGTTAACCTTTTATAGAAAAGACAAGGAAGGCCATTAATTACCATTAATGGTTAATACTCAAGTGTGGACGTCAACCGTCACATCAGTCAGCTGCAGCGCCGCCAAAAAACTGACAGATGACTTCAGCAGGACAAGTGGCACTCCCTTTTCCAAGGCTGACGTCATCCAATCATCATGGCAGTTCAAAAGTCATGCTCAGCACAAAGAATTAATTAACTAAACTTGGCATAACAAAGCATAAGGAAGCATTCAATTGTTCAAGTACAAAACACACAAGGCAAAGGAGTCTGACAAATTACAACGAAATTCAATTATAGTCTATAAGATCTATGTAAGCGTCATCGTCCACCCCTTCATTCTGCGTGCCAGACCCGACAGCAGCATTGGACGATTCGCCTCCTCCTTGTGCAGCGGCTTTCCGCATCTCTTCTTCTCTACGCTCGTTCACTTCGAGCTCTGCGCCAAGACGATCGAATTCTTCAAAGTATTCGCGCAGCTGACCTATTGGATCATCCGTCTTCAGGCAATGATCAACCACGTCAAAGACATCGAAGGTGAGAGTCTCAAACTCCTGCTGCGCAGCAACGGCTTCTTCTTCATAAGGTTTCCCAAAATGCTCTCCATCTTCAAGGGCCAAGCCAGCCGCATGGTGATGATAGCCCTCAGCAAACCCTTCCTGTAGGCCACTCCGCATGGAAGATGCACCGATCTTCGCAACCGCATCGCCAAACTTCGGCTCGTTCCATATGCGTTTAAAAACCTATGGATCAAACATAGACAAGATAAGGCAATAAAATATATTGCAACATATACATACTAGTAATAAAGGTCAAAGGAATTCGAACCCCTTGAAGACCGTGTTGCATCATCCAAGTTAAACGCTCCCGAGCGGCCTGCGAGGTTTGAACAGCAGTACGGAGCTCATTTTGTGTTTGTTGGAGGCTCACTTCCAGCTGAACACGAGAGGAATCCAATAAGGCATTCGTTTCACCCAGTCGTGCCTTTTCCTCCTCAAGACTCTTCACCTGCGCTTCTAGCTCCGAAACCCGTGTGGTGGCAGTCACTAAGCTCTCATGTTGCTCTTTCAGCTTGATGACAGTGTCAGACAGTTCAGCCTGTTTCGCATCCAGAAGTTTCTGTTTCTCTTCTGCTTCGTGGACCACGCGGGCAACCTCATTCTTCAACTTCTCGTTAGCTTTCCGACCACGCTCTAGTTCTAAATTGGTGCGCTCACAAGAATCTTTCCACCCCTTGGCAGCTTCAGCTTTCTCCTTCTTCATTTTCTGAATCTCACCCTCAGCAGACCGAAGTTACCCCTCAATTGCTCAACTTCGGAATGGGCACCTGCACGGAATCGTTGGAATTCTTCCTCCCGTTCCCTTTGTGCTTCTTCTGCGCTCCTGAGAGCCTGCCAAGAACGTTGGAATTCCTCTTCTCGTCGCAGCATCGACCCGAAGTTACTAAAGCTCAATGCTAGATTCAAGCTCATGTCGGAAAACAATGAGCGACGGTCAATACTATCTTGATAATCGCGCTCACTAGGCGGGACAGCATAGGAGATAAACTCCTCGGCACTCAACGGATTGGTAAAGCGGGTCGTCTGCCTTATATCCCATCGGGGCTGATAAGGCCTGTTCGGATCAAAATCACGAGGAGCAATCCTCGTTCCGCTTCCACTCGCTTTTCCAGACCCACGAGCAGCTTTGGTTATATCCCCCTTAGGAGTCGAAGAGGTCCGCATGCTCTCTGTGGATACCTTATCCGCGGGGACACCCGCGGGCGCAGATTTATCCGTTTTAGAGTATGAGTCCGGCTGACTATCTTTTTCTCCTTGGGCGGTATCTGTGGCCATGATTGTTGGATCAACATTAACAGGGGACGACTCAACCAAAGGGCTTTTACCAGCGTCTCCACTTGCCTTCGGAGACATCACAATCCCTTCCACTTGAGAAGGTCCCCGGGTTTCCAACTCAGATGGGCTTGGGCCCTGCACATCTTCAGGGATAGGCCCACTCACTTTCTCCATGATCGAAACGGCCTTCTTCAATGTCCCTTGTGGAGCAGCACTTTTACCTGCGAATACAAAAGAAGAAAGTAATGATTTTGTGCTCCATATACAGAAATTGAACACAAGCTCTGCAACAGAAACTTACCAGGGGTCTGTTTGACAGATTTGATTAACACAGGCTTCCGTTTAGGTGGAGGCTTCACAATTATCTTCGGGCCAGCAGGCTTGACATTTGTCCCTTTATTAAGGGCTAACTCCTCAACCACAGTGGACGAGGTTGGTTTAGTGACCTCCGTAGACGGCCTTGAGATTTGAACCTGCTTTTGGGCAAGATCTTCAATACGCTTCTGATACAGCTCGTTAGACACCTCAACAGAGTCATCAACGGGTGTAGGTCCGCGCGTACGCTGACGTTTAGCGTCATCATCTGACTCTGTTGCCTCGTCATCCTCTCTAGCAACAGTAGAGCTGGAGGCCACCTTCTTCCCTTTACGAGAGTCTTTCCGCTGACGCTTCGGACCCGCACCTACGGACAGACATAAAACAAGGTTCAAGCTTCATACATACTATGATAACATATGACATGATTTACCTGAACATGACATCTTCTTACGACCTGGGGAAGTTTCACCCGGGTCAATCCCGGTCTTCTTGACTGGGCAAATCCCTGCGCCTGAAACAAAGGGCACGCGGGTCAGAGTTTGCAAGGCGTGGAACACGACGCATCCTTTTTCGGCGCAGGAATCTCCCACAGTAAAATGCAAGAAATATTATATTGAATATTGAGAGGTAGTATAGGATGTAACCTGTACGCGTGTAGTGCTGCGGAGCATCCTTGAGTTGTGGCATCAAAAAATTCCGAGCCAGCCGCTCAATCACTGTGGGAGTTCCTTGGGGCAAAGCAATATACGTCAGTTTAGCGGACCCCCGGGCATCGAAAAGATCGAATTTCGTCATTCCTGCAAGGATAACGACATAAAGAATAAACACAAAAATGAAAGGAAGAAGCAATGGAGAAGAAATCCACGTGTACTTACTAGCATCAGCAGCAGTGGGCTCTTGACCCTCCGGGTTACCCAAACGGCTGAGCCCTAGCATCACAAGCACGCCCTCCGGGCACTTCTCCATAGACAGTGGGGTAGAATGGGCACACAAAGTATCATACCACGGTTGGTTGTTGTAATCTTTCATGGGCGGGAACTCCGCAATCCTTTCCTTCACTCCAATGCTCATCCATTGCATGGCCGCGGGAATCACCCCTCGGTGGATGTAGAAAAACTTTTCTTTCCAATCATACATTGATTTGGGACTCTCCGAGACAATCTGTGTCCGGCTTCTCCGGGGAGCTACACTGTACCACCCGGGCCCACCGCGGGCCTCTTCAAGAACGTAAAACACATTCAACATATCAAAGGTCGGCTCTAGGTCGAGAGACCGACAAGTTGCTTCAAAATGCACGAGTCTGGACAGCCCAAACGGAGTCATTTGAGTAGGATGCACCCCATATTTCATAAGGGTACTCACCAGGAACTTCGTAGTGGGAAGACGAAAGCAACATCGGGAAAAGAACGCTTCATATAGAGTGATTTTACCAGGAGAAGCGTCCAACGCCGTCTTACCAGCAGCAGGAAGTTCAGGCTCCCAATCAGACTCAATTCCATATTGATCGAGGAATGAGGAAAAAGAAGAGGCATCCCACTTGATAACGGTCGTGGTAATGCCCTTCTCAGTTTTCTCAGTCGTCTTTGTCCGATCAACAGCACCAGACGTTTCTTGAGACATTTTTTGATGATTGAGTAAAGGCAACGGTTAATCAGAGTGGGAGAGAAAAAGGGAAGTTGGGAGGTTTGCAATTAACGGTGTGAGAACGGTGAAGTTTGAAATATTTTGAAATCCTTTTATAATGTGGGCTATAACTGCCACTGACGTCAGCATGGGAAAGTGGAAACGGCTTTCCAAACGACACGTGGCTGTGAACAACTAATTTGACGGCACACGCGCGCACCACGCGCTAAGACACGCGCCTGATACAGCTGTCTGCCATAACCGATGGGACGCTCACTGACACAAGTATAGCTTGTGGCAGACGCTATCCGCCATCCTTTACTCATTATTCGACAGCTGTCCTCTGCTGGAGAGCCACGTAACACAACACGGAGATCCAACGTCAAATTCAAGTACCGTTCTCCGCTCTCCGCAGGGCAAACACTCCGCTCTCCGCACAACCAACACTCCGAGTCTTCATCAATTTGCAACAACAACCCACTAATTACCAGGTTTTCACCACCAAGGAAGGCTGAGCTATCATCCAGGGGCCATCACTTTTTTAAGTCCACCATCCACCCTCTTCCCTCATACACTCGAGAAAAGGGTACACGCTGGACTGGGGGGACTTGATGGGATTGGGTGCTCGTAACTACGCAGAGCATACCCAAACCCGGAATTCAGCCCCGCGGAAGAGCTTCACGCGCACGAAAGAGATTACTCCGTATATCAAAGCATTAACTACTTTCCTATCATTACGGAGAGATATCAGCAAAGTAGCAACGACTCTCCTACAATCACGGAGAGATGTCCGCGCGCGTAAGCGGTAAAAGCGGTAATCGTTCCATGTTTCCTTATTTATTGCTATATCTTAACTACTTTACTAATATAATCCTTGGGTAGTGGAGACAACCCTAATCGGGCCTGGCCCATTATGATTAGGGTTCTGGGTAATGGTGGCATACGTCCACCTCTATATAAGGGATCATCTCCCTAATAGAGAGGACACTTTTGGCTAACCCTAAGAGCTATCACACTTGATAGTATCCCCATTCACCCCCGTTTTTGTTATAAACTACTACCTCGTGTAGTCGTCTCCCTACCCACTCGATCTTTATTACAGGTTACCTTAATCCAGGAAGTGCTAGTGAAGGATCATTCCTGTGGTTACATCTAGACTATCATCCTTGCAAGGAGGTTAGGCTATTTGTTTCTTCAACAGTCTTCATCAAAATAGTCGGCAACGAAACGTTCATGTGCACCTTTAAAAAATATAAAACATATTGATAAATTTTTTAAGGATGTTATAAAAAATATAAAACATACCCTCACGATCTCTATTAAGCGCCACGTTCCGTGTCAATGGTACCGAAGATGCTTCACTATCGCTTTCGTCTTCCAAGTCGGCTAAAATTTGCGCCGTTTCCATCATCGCACTAACGTAAAAGTTAATCGCGTTTTCTTCCAACCCCGATGAACTCATGGCTAAACAATTGGATTTTATAAAATTTTGTAGATGAAAAGTTTTATAAATTTGAAGTATGGTGGTGTAGATTGTAGAGTGATGTAGTGTGTTTTGTTTTGAATTTGATTTGGTTTATACATATATATATATATAGTTTGATTAAAAAAAATAAATAAAACCAACGGTACAATGCAACGGCTAGAAATTTGGCCCAATCAAAATGCTCGGGACAAACGGTGAGTTATCACCGAGCTCACCGAAAATGAAAGGGGGTCGGTGTTCCCGATCGGGAATCACGCCACATCACCACACCGATCACCACCCCCGAGTCCACACCTTTTAGTCTAATAGGGTTGGAAATTCCGTTTGATTGGGTTGGCGGGTTGAATTAATGAACTTGAGGTCACATAAAAAAAAACATGAAACCTATATATTTATATATATATATATATATATATATATATATATATATATATATATTGTTAGGTTATTTTCATAAGAGTGTTTTATTGCGAGAAGTGCGAGAAGAAACCTAAATCTTACTTTTTATTAGTAATGGTTCATATATTTTTGAAGTTTTTACTTTTTATATATCATTGTTTATTTAATATATATATATATATAAACTCATTAAATTAATTTAATCAAATGTTTTTTTAGTGATTAAACTCTTTCTTGCACTTGTGTTATATTATGCGTAGGTAATGTTCATACACAAAATTTGTACTTGTGTAGGTTATATAAATTAATGAAATTTCTTCATATATTTGTTTTTTTTTCAAGATAGTTGAATAAACACAACATTTCAACAATGTTTTTACATTCTTATTTTTTTTTTAAAACGAAAAAAATGAATTATTAATCTTCTTCTCGCACTTCCCGCATTAAAAACTCTTCTGAAATGAACCATCCCATATATATATATATATATATATATATATATATATATGGTTGGGTTAATTTAAAAACTCCCTTGAGATGAGAAAACCCTATAAACTCTATATTAACCGTTGATCAAGTTGAATTGATGGCTAAGATTGAATCTAAATTGTTTTATTATTAAATTGGTTGGCTTTTTTAATAAAAGGTAGATAAAGGGTAAAAATGTAAAATCAAACTTTGTTGTTTCTCTTTCTTTTGACATTGCACATGCTTTTTCAAAAGTTGTGATATGACAATTTGCACTTTTCTCTCACCATCAAATCAAATAACCTATTTTGTTTAACAAACCTTGAATAAATAATTCATAACAATCGAGATATAAATGGATAATGAACGAGATTTTGTTTAGTAATGTTACCAGTAACCTTACGTGTGTAAATAGCAAGACTAAAATTAGTATTATTACAAGTAATGTTACATATATAACTAGCAATGTTAAAATATGATTTAAAAAAAATAATAGTAGTCATTTCATGCATATTTGTCAATACTAGTTTTCTTGTCCGCCGCGCGTTGCGGCGGCACTACACGTAACATCATAAAGTATATACTACAATTAACCCGACTCATGTTCGAACTAAATTTATGTCAAAACCTACAGTAATCTGAATCCATACCGATGAAGAATATTACTTCAATGTGAATTCTTTATCATAAATTTAATTTTAGAAGTTATCATCTAAGTTGTTGCTACGCAAAAAGGAAAAATACATTAAAAAAATACTACAGATACGATACAATGATACATATATAAATATAGAAAGTGTTTATAAGAGCATACTCTTCACAGGTTGCAATTGTTATATATAGTATAGTAATAGTAATTAATCGTGTTGCATTTCATTGATTTATGATACGATTAATTTTAATTTTGACAAATATGAAATATGAAAGTGACTAATAAAGTAATGACATAAATATACATGGTACCCATTTTTCCCCTCATAGTTTCATTTCAGTATTTTGGTTTAAACTCTCTAAAACAAACAAACAATCAAACCTGATGCCCATGGTTTTTCAATACCCCACACCCTCTTTCATAAGCGCGCACACAATATCCATCTCTTCTCCTCTGCTTCAACAAATAACTTATAGTTAGTGTAATAACTCATAAACCATGATTCATTATCAAGTAGTCCAAATCATGCCCTTCAAGAAAATAAAATAATAAAATTAGTCCAAAATTCCTATCATAGAAACATCAAGAAACCAATATGCCTACAATAAGATAAAACGACGTCGTTCAGAGACCTTGGCATCATTTTATCGCATCTTTCTCTATCCACACTCTGAGAAAGATTTCCCTTTCTTTTGCCGCCGACCACGACACAACACCGGACCATAGGAACGCCACCACCTAATTGTCGTTGTACCCGACTACCCAAACACTGATTGTACTCTATGTCTCAACCAAACGCCCACCCCTGAACCTCCATACCCGTCACAGGTTGTGTCGTTGTTCGGCGGTGGTCGCCGGAACGCCGGTTTCTTCTTCCACGGTCCAGATCCATGCATTTGTAGTAAAAAGACTTGGTAGCCGCACATCGAGTGGTCTTCACGTCTCTATTTTCACTACCTAACTGGTTTCTTCGTCCGTCAATGCAGTCCCGTCTGAGCAATTTTTTATTTTAAAAGAAGGGCAGTTTCGTCTTTTTGTCGGTGCACTGTAGCACCGACCATGCTTTTTAAAATAATATATAACTAGACTTTTTAAGGAATATAATAAACGAGATATTTATTAACAAAAATATCTAAAGATAAAGAAATGAGGTTGTTTTTCTTTTGCATATATTTTTTAACTTTTCAATTTCAAAACAACGGTTTTCTTTTAGCGAATTATTAAATAGTGCTTTTGAAAAATGAAGGAATGCGTGTATTATTTGAAAGTTACGTATATTTAACATGGGTTAAGTTATTATAAAGGCTACAAAAAATGTTAAGGGTGAGAAGGATACAAAAAACACAATTGATCATGAAATATGATACAATGAGCCACAAAATATAACACAGTGCCAAAAAATATAACACAATGCTGAAGAAAAAAGACACAATGAATTGGAAAAATGACACAATGATAAAAATAAGAAAAAGACACAATGGTACATAAAAAACACAATGATATAACGCATATTCTAAAAACTACAAGCTAAAACCCTAAAAAACGAAGACCTGAAACTAACATCGTAGGGTTCGATAAGACGATTCCAATGCTGCTTGAATGAGTTCAAACGGAGTCCGTTTGATACCCTTCCTACGACTTCCAATTTTTCTTTCACTGTGAATTTGATTCTAACCCTATTTAACATATGTAACTATCAAAAGACTACATATGTAGCGAAGGAATGTTTCATATGTACAATGTAAAATGCATCTTGTTATTGTGCTTGATTGGTTATATAAACTATGTTACGTATGTAAATATAAAACGTTAGGTATAAATTTGATGGTGGATAATAATTAATAAGTGACTCAAGAATTAAAATATAAGCAAAGTAAAACTATGCACTAGCTTTAAGAACGGTTTTTTCAAGTCTTAACACATACACAACTATAGCATCATCAGTGAAAGTTAAATCGTAACAATGAAAGTTACATCTATAACTTTTTTTAAAAATAGATTTTTTTTACATGACTAACAAATCTTTGGATACAATCGGGTATGGTTACAATTACATTTTTATCAAGTATAAACCTTTGCATCATTGTTGAAATAAAACAATACAAAACCATTGAATCATTTTTGCTATAAAAATAATATAAACATACCCACTCCTAGTCATCTCTGTTTTCAACAAAAATATATATTATATCAACCATTCTCCTCCAACAATCTTTGTTTTCAAACACAAGTTTCTTTAAAAACCATCCAACAAAACATGTTGGTGGTTAAACATAAAACAGAGTAGATCTAAAAAGCTATAAAAATATGTCGTAAAGCGTATCAAGAGAAGTTATATGCAATTGAATTTTTAATATTTTATTTTTAGAATGACACACAAGTCAAACTTGACTGCTAAACAAACACATATTCATTATTAGAAAATAGATCTAAAATGAGAAAGCACAATATCTTACACATACACAGTTACACACCATGAGCCCCATTTTCCATTACTAATATTGTTGCATAAAAAAAGAAACAAGAACGAGAAGCAAAGTACCATCCCAAAACCACCCAATGGTGAATTTGGGTGAAAGAAAAGGAGAAAGGGACATAGAGAGATAAAGTGATCTAGTTAATACACACATAGAGGTATAATATGATCAATACTAAAAAATAGACTTGCTTGTCAGATTAGATAAAATGGGAGAATTACCATCTTGCCCTTATATGAAATGAGGGAGAAGGGTGATGTGGAAGCATGTTATCCATTCAACTCAATAAGGTTTTTATAGGATACTTAGCATATATATATATATATATATATATATATATATATATATATATATATATATATAGGGAAATTATAATTAGAAAACTCATTCCAGTTAAAGAAACTTTGAAAACCAATGTTATGGCTGAGATGAGTCCACGTCCTCATCCTAAAAGATACTTCAAAGGGTATTTTTGGTATGTAAATTATTTATATTATATTTCTTCTGTTGCATCTGACCAAACTATCAATCCTTTCACTCTTTTTTAAAAGCATCAATCCTCTCTCTTCTACCATTATGAATTAAGTAAAACCATGCTTTTTATTGCTTCAAATCCTCTCTCATATGTTGCTTCCTCATTTTAGATTTCAAGATTTTTATTGCTTCATATTTAACCATAGTTTTATCACCACCAGTTAACACCTAAACACCACTCCCAACTATCTCCATCGTGCTTAACAAATACAAGATCTGACGATGTTGAAGGCGACGGTGCTCGGGTTGTTTTTTTTACATACTTTTTTGTGTGAAATTTTTCAAAGGTGTATAAAGGCATTTGGTCTCTTTTTTATTTCTCAATTTCATCATTTCCCCAACCCATTTGCAACCCAGATTCATCCTCATCTCCCTTGGTTTTGTCAGATCGAGTCAAGATCCGTTCGTCTTTTGTCATTAAGACCCAAGCGAGTCAAGCAGGGTTGAACATACGAAAGTGAGTCAAGATTCGTCGTCATTCGTCGTTCACTGTACGGTGGTCCGTTGGTCCAACAAAAATCCAGATTTGCAGGGTTAGGCTAATATTTTAAATACAACCAAAATAATAGTTTTTTTTCTTTTTCTTTACACTTTTCAAAAGCAAATATTTACCAGACTTTCATTTGTTTCGTTAAAATCCAATATTTTATTATTTTATCTTTTGACTTTCTTGATGTTTTTAATAACTTTGTATGGTTGTATTGACTTTTAGATCCAAGAGTCAATAAAATACTCATGTAGTTAACAAGATTGAGTTTATCAAGGAATTTCGTAAAAAAAATAAGTTATATTTTTTGTTTTTATTTTTTAATTTTAACAATTTATTTGATTTTTAGTTAGAATATCATCGATTTTAAATTGATAGTTTTATATATATTTTTTTATTTGGGTGTGTTTTTTTTCTTAGATCTTATGGTCTAATCTTGTAATTTGGGGCAATTTTTCAAAACAAACCGGTTGGATTGAACAATGCGTGAATTATTGATTTTCTATGTACATAAATGATTTCTTAGTGGTTATGACTTATTACCTAACATGTACATTTATTATGGTGTTAACAATGTTGATTTATTATTGTTTTTTTTATTATGGTGTTAACAATGCTATTATTATTTTTTATTTATTGTTACGAATGTACTTAAGGGGTCCCATGTACTCAATACCATATCGTTATTTTTTTTTATTTCTTTGAATCCAGTAAAATGTGTTTTTTTTTTTAATTTTTTTTTTCAGATCATGTTACCTAAATCTAACATTGAAAGTATAAGTTGTAACACAATAACATAGGTAAATTGACCCTTGTATTATTATTATTATTTTTTTTTTTGTAATCTTGTTGCAATTTATCAAACATTATTATCTCGTTTGTAACTTTTAGTTCTTTTTGTAATCTTGTTACAATTTAATTCTTTTTGTAATCCCGTTTGACGTTGTAGCCATCCATTGTAATTACAATTCTTTTTATAATATTGTTACATTTATCTTGCTGCAAATAAAGTACTGGTCAAATATCTAAGTTGGCATGTTACAGAAACAACTTTTTTTTTTTTATTAAAGAGGGGTTTTTTATTTTAGCATGTTACATATTTAACATAGTTAGTAAGATGTTATATATTTAACTTAGGTGTTACATATGTGAAATAATATAAAAACTAAAGCAACATTGTTACTACAACTAGCATTTTGTAACATTGTAAACCTGTAACATTGTAGATATGTAATATATAAAAATGGTTGTTTTTATAGTTACATAAATAGAATGTAAATACATGCAATATGTTACAACGTAACACATATAACAGGTTTTCATACAAATTGTTATATATATATAAAGGTAAAATAAATTAAATTTATGTTAAAGAGAGAGGAGAGAGAAATGTGAGAAAAGAGAAGAGAGATGAACTGAAAAAAAGAGATGACAGGTACTTTTGTGTAAGATGGGACAGAAAAATTAAATATGCATTCCCAAACTACCCTTTTCCTTCTTTTAACGTATGTTTTTAATTTCTTTTAAACAAAACTATTTACAATAAATCACAACCATTGATTGTAGTCATTGGATGACTTAGATGAAGTTTTCATATATATATATATATATATATATATATATATATAGGGGAAGACTAATTTAAGAACACATATATTTCGTGTAAACCGCGAGAACGCTATCTAAAACCAATCAAATTCAAAATTTCTTTTTACACTTATCTTTATTATTAAAATACAATAAAAAACACACTTTTCGCGAAAAAATTTAAACGTATACGAAAATAAATTATTTTTACACGTGTAAATTTATCGTTTATACATGTGTAAACTGTTTTATTTACACATGTGTAAAAAGTTAATTTAGAGTGTTTTTGCAAGAAAAAATGAATAATTTGGAAAGAAAGTTCATTTTTTAATGTTATATCTTAAATATAATTAGGGTTGTATTGAAAAAAAAATTGATTTTGATTGGTTTTCTCATTTGTTCTCACGGTTCTTGCGATATTTAGCGTTCTTAAGATAACCCTCCCGTATATATATATTAAATTGGCACCCCTAATTTCTAGCGGCCAAATAATGAGTTCTTATACTCCAACACCAAAACATATTCTTAAAGAACTAGTGGGGTGCCCGCGCATTGCGGCGGGGTAACAACATTTAGATTGGTTAGGTTAAACAATAATCAATTGATGGAAATATTTGTCTTGGTGTGTGGTATAATCATTAGCGGGGCTTGACTGCATTTTCGGTAAAATCAGGGGGGCATACTCAATATATAAAAAATATTCGGAAGTTTTAGGTAAAAAATACACTACGAACAAAACGGGGGGGGGGGGGGGGGGGTGGTACCAAAGAAGTTTTGCCAGTGGGCATAACCAAATTAACCGATCAAATTAAACATAATGTATATAGATTTCAACTATCAGATTATACATTTTCAAGATATTTTCATTACATATATATATATATATATATATATATATCCAAAAAACACAGAGTTGTGAACTATATTATTGTGATTTTCATTAAATAAATCAAGTTGAAAACTATGTCACAACGCCTATCTTCTCATTCAATAACTTATTACACAAAAAATGTCTACAAACACAAATGAGATAAAATTCTGACATTAATATAGCTCAGTAAGTGGTAAACAATTTTTAAACAAAATTTTGAATTCAATAAATAAAAATACTTTTTTTTAACACAATCAAATCCTATGTGCTAGCGGAAGTGCAAGCTCATGAATATATACGTAGAAATAATTTATGTGATACGCTAAGCAAAAAATTAGGGTGCTATTAGGAAATGAGAAGTTACATCTGCAAATGTTACTTCTCACTTCCTTTGTTTTCGTTCCGGTTATTACTTAACCCTAACATATCATTTTCTAAATTAAAAAAACTATAGCAATACTATAATCAAATTAAAGGGAACAAAATGCTCATTTATACGGTGTAATAATATTAAGAAAATATTAACGTATGAAAAAGTTATGGATGTTTAAAAATCGTGAGGGGTAGTTGGTTATAACAATGGTAAAAAGTGTAATTATTATTTTAATAAACAAAAGTTAAATAAAGTTGAGGGGCAAATGTGTAAGTATTGTATAAAAGATATATTTGCCCTCAAAAAGTAGTTAATATGTGCATTGTGTGTTGTATTATAAGCAATTATACTTGTAAAACTTAAATTTTAAGAGGTCCTTGTGAAATGTATTATAAGATAGTATAGATATAGAAGTATAGATAGGGCACAACTACTTATACACCCTTTTGGAGGTAACACGGATGTTTAACTTGTTATTGGACTTAGGCTCAGGCTCAATCCGTGCTCATAAACTTTAGGCGGGCTTTAACCTTACTCTTAGGCAAGAGGTGTGCGCCTTTGACTGCTATTCTCTTTTTTTAGTTCAGAATGAAAAATTACCTTCCCCCATAATAGCACATTACTATTTATTCATCCCATGCCTCGGGTTATACCCATTTGGTGCCATTCGTATGCCATTCGTAGATTGTTTGTTGTTAGGCTGAGGGGTATGGGGTCGGGGGAGGGCATCGGCAGGTGAGGTGGAAGCCTCTGCCGACGGGGAACACCGCCCCCCCCCCCCCCCCCCGATCGGTGATCGGCAAACACGGGAAGATTTCACCGATGGTACCGAGCTCTTTTTTATTATTAAAATATTGTGTGTGTGTGTGTGTGAAAAGGAGGGAAAAGGTGAAGGGGGAAGGGGGAACACCACCCCCCTTGATGGGGGAAGAAGAGGAAGAAGATGAGGTGGCAATGGGGGGTCAGTGACCACACCCCTCAGCCTTAGTAAGTAGAGCATGTTTGGGATTGAGTTTAGAAACAAAATATTGACTTTTTCAAAAAGTAAATAAATCAATAAGTTATTTGGATTTAAAAGTGCTTTTTTATTTTGGTTTTTTGGTATGAGTTAAAAAGCTGTTTTTTCTAAAGCCACAAAAACTTGGCTTTTGAAACTGGCTTTGGCTTTTTCATTATCAAATTACCAAAGTACCCTCGTTTTACTCCCTTTTTTATTTTACATGAATAAGCTAAAACAAACACTTTAAAAAATAACTTATTGACGTTTCTTGCCACAAAAATTAATTCAAACACTTTTCTTAAAAATAACTTTTAAAAATGTCATAAGTTAATAAACATTTTTTTTTACAAAAAGCACTTTTGGTATCTATATGTGTTTATGGATATCACGTGTGTGATGCATAAATCTCTGTACATGTGGACATGAAAGGAATGGAATCCATAATCTAAAATTGGGGAAGAGGAGAACTCTTGTCTCAATCCTCTCCTTAATACAGGGAAGGGTCAGGTCAGAGCGCAATTTGCCTAACACTTTTTGAGTCCATGTTGAGTCTGCCCAAACTTTGGGCACCTCTACACCTTTATTTAAGAATTTAGAACGTACATGTAGATAAGCTACTTTAAGGTTACATATAAGGTATATCTAGTTCTTTATTTGTTTTATAATTATTCTTTTTCAGCATTGAAGTACATGAGTGATGATATTGTGGCTGTCATTGGTCCATATGGTTCTGTGATGGCTCATGCACTCTCAAATGTTGCAAATGAACTACATGTCCCGTTTTTATCATTCACAGCATTAGCCCCCTCACTTTCACCTCATCAATACCCATATTTCTTTCAAACAGCCCCTAATGACCTTTATCTGATGACAACCATTGCTGAAATGATCAGTTATTTCAGTTATCGAGAAGTAACCGCCATATACACAGATGATGACCAATTTAGGAGCAGTATATACACATTAGGTGAAGAGCTACGAAAGAAACGCTGTAAGCTTTCTTATAAAGCACCATTGCCACCTGACTCTTCATTATCTGCACAACATATTCATAATGTGTTAGTCAATGTTCGGTCAATGGAATCCCGTGTTGTTGTTGTACATACTTACTCTGAAACAGGCCTTTCGGTTTTCAAAACTGCTAGGAGGCTTGGCATGATGAAAAAGGGATATATTTGGATTGCAACCACTTGGTTAACAACTGTATTGGATTCTACTGGTATATCTTCTGAAGACGCGTCTGCTTTACAAGGAGTTCTCACGCTTCGGCCACACATACCAGATTCGGATAAAAAACGAGATTTTGAAAGGAGGTGGAATAATTTGAGTAACAGGTCAATTGGGTTGAACCCATATGGTTTATATGCTTATGATACAGTTTGGATGATTGCACGCGCCCTTGACAAATATTTTAATGAAGGTGGCAAAATTTCTTTCTCTACTTATTCTCCGTTATCTAGTTTAAAGCGCACAAAACATCTAAATCTAGGAAGACTTAGTATTTTTGATGGAGGAAAACAGTTGCGTACAAACTTATTGGAAACAAATATGAGTGGTCTCACCGGACCGGTTGGATTCAATCCTGACCGGTCTGTGATACGTCCATCTTTTGATATAATCAACGTGGTTGGGAACCAGGGTTTGGTTCTTGGATACTGGTCGAACCACTCTGGGCTATCAGTTCAGTCTCCAGAGACTGTTTATGCAAAACCATCAAACCGTTCTTCTTCCAACCAAAAATTAAGAAATGTTGTATGGCCCGGGAACACAACAGAAAAGCCCCGTGGATGGGAATTTTTAAATAACGGGAGACCGTTAAGGATTGGCGTTCCAATGGAAGCTACTTTTAGAGAGATTGGTAGAAAGGTCAATGGTTCAAATGATATTCATAGCTTTAGCATAGATGTTTTTCGTGCTGCACTAAAGTTGATTCCATATCAAGTGCCATATGAGTTTGTCGTGTTTGGGGATGCTCAAAATAAGTCGAGTGGTGACAACAAGTCGAGCTACACCGAGTTTGTGAATAAAGTTGCACAAAACGTAAGTATAATACACATTTACATTTATAATATATATATATATATATATATATATATATATATATATATATAGGGGGAGGATAAATTGAAAACCCACTCGAGTTAAGAAAACTAAGAAAACCCTTGTAAAAACCATCTAAAATTTTGTAATTTTTTTTGAAAAAAATACACAAGGTAACATACATGTTTTTAAGCGTTTTGGGCCAAAAAAATAAAAAAAGCGCCGAACGAATATTTTTAAAAAAAATAAACAACGCAAACTTTGTAACAGCGCTGTTAACATATGTTTTCTGCTTTTTAACATATGTTACAGCGCTGTTAACATATGTTTTCTGCCTTTTAACATATGTTAACATCGCTGTTACAAAGTTTGCGTTGTTTATTTTTTTTAAAAACATTCATTCGGCGCTTTTTTTATTTTTTTGGCCCAAAACACTTAAAAACATGTATGTTACCTTGTGTATTTTTTTCAAAAAAAATTACAAAATTTTAGATGGTTTTTACAAGGGTTTTCTTAGTTTTCTTAACTCAAGGGGGTTTTCAGTTTATAATTTCCCTATATATATATATATATATATATATATATATATATATATATATATATATAGGGTAAGGATCCTAAGAGAACCAACCCCTATTTGAGAACTGAGAGAACCATTCTGAGCCACACATTTCATATAAAGGCAAAAAAATAAAAAATAAATTTTTTTTTTTTGCTTTAATCGCACATTTTTATGCAAGGAATTTTTTTTTTTATTTTTTTTGAATTTTTTTTTTTCATTTATACATATGTGTATATGACAATTATACATATGTGTATATAGCAATTATACATATGTGTATATAGCATTTTTCAGCTATACATATGTGTATATTTCAGCTATACATATGTGTATATTTCAGTTATACGTATGTGTATATAGCATTATACATATGTGTATAATGCAATTATACACATGTGTATACTGAAAAAAAAATACAAAAAAAATAAATTTTTTTTTTTCCTTACATATAAAGCAGCGATTTTTGCAACAAAAAAAAAAAAAAAAAAAAAAAAAAAAAAAATTGCCTTAGAGAAATGTGTGGCCCAGAATGGTTCTCTAGTTCTCAATTTGGAAAAAGGTTCTCATTTGAACCAAATCATATATATATATATATAGGGTCAGGATCCTGTACAAAGTACATTTTTCGTGAGAAGTATTAAAAATTGATACTTAGGCATCATTTTTTGAACTTAGTCGTGATGTTTTGGATTGTTTTGCCTATAAAAACACAAAACATAACAATTAAAAATCGAAAACAATGTATTTTAGGCTTAAAACTTAAAACACCATGCTAAGAACATTAGCAGTGTGTTTTAAGCGTTAAGTGGCGTGTTTTAGCTGTTTTTTAAATTTAATGACTATAATACATTGTATTGTGTTTTAGATTGTTGTGTTTGGTGTTTTTCAAGTTAAAACAACCTAAAACATCATTCCTAAATCCAAAACATGATGTCTACATGTCAATTCTTAGTCCTTCTCACACTTCTCACGAAAAATGTACTTTGTACAGGATCCTAAACCTATATATATGGGGAGGTTAAAATAAAAACCCATCTAAATTGAAGAAACCTTGTAAACTCATTTAGAGCCATTGATCAAACTAGATGGATGGTCAAGATTCATTCTACATTATTTTAATAGATTTATTAAGGTAGATGACAAAAAAGGGCACAATGGTCAAATGCCATTTTTCTGAAAAGCACATATGACAAGTGGACCCCACACATGTCACATCATCTCTCTCATACTTTTGTGACCATGGTCCTAAGTCTGTCAGCACTTCATGTTACATATGTAACATATGCAGTGTTGCGTACGTTAAAATTGCACAGATTGTATATAATCAATTAAAAACTTTATAGATCAAAAAACATTCAAATGTACACAAGAATTGTTTCTTACAAAGTGTTAAAAACAAACAAAACGGTCATTACAAAATCAACAAATGCTAAAAAAAACTATTATAAAAAAAATTGTCTACACTTCATCCTTGATAATCATCTTCATCTTTAATGTAAAAAATATGCTCACCTGAAAAAAAAAAAACAATTTACATGTAAAAAGCCCACCCCCTCTTAACGTATGTTAACCAACTGGATTACAAAACAAACATACGAAACTGATACAAACAAACATTGTTTTATACATTTAGTTATCAAGATTATCAAACTTAAAAAATCAAAACTTTGTATCTGATAAAAAAAAATAGAAACTAATGTATATCAATTGAGTGGTGCTGTTACATACGAAACAGACGCAAACATAGATTTCATCCCATGATCAATGACATTCCATTCAAGAGTTTTTTTTCCCAATTCTTCCTTTATAATATGCAATATTACATTCCTGATAATTGACTTTTTTATTGATTAACATATGCAACTGCTATTGAAAGTAAAACATGTGTACCTCATGAAAAGTCAAAAAATCAAACCTTTGTATCTGGTAAAAAAAATCGGTAACTAATTTATACCAACTTAGTTCTGTTGTTACATACGAAAGAGACGCAAATATAGGAAACAGATGCAAACATACATTTCACACATTATAATACTCAGGGGCAATAATACTCACACAAACATGCACATACTGTAAAAAACAAATCAGACATATTGTTGCATATGTTAAGACACATTAAAATTCACCAATTTTGATTAAAAAAACATATTAATAATAATGTGTGGAATGTATGTTGATTAGTTATGGTGTTACATACGAAAACAGATGCAAACATACATTTTTAAAACCATCACAAACAACTTCTTATTACCAAACACTAATTAGCTCAAATTCAAACTCTAACCATTAAATGTTTTCTAACCCATTTCAAAATCATATTAAAAATGTTTTCTAACCCATGTGTAACTGTAATTCAACACCAATAATATCACACTTTTTCAGTTTCTCTTTACATAAAACCAGTTCCTCTGTTCATGAAATTTTAATTTCATAAATTCCTTAAATAAACCCTAATCTATAACTTAAAAGTTATTCAAATTACAAATTAGAAATATGACAACAGTGAAGTAAAGTCTATAGCAATCTTATCATATCTAAGAAATTATAATGATTTTTTTTCCTATTTTAAACGTAATGCTAAACAGAAAAAAAAAAAGATTTACTATTATCCAATTAAAATCAAGGCATTATATACATGATCAAATTCAGCTCAATAAAGTTTGAGATAAAGGAATACTTTACACACAGACCTATATTTTTATTATTAAAACATACAGAGTGAATCAAAGCCTATATATTTATTACCTATATATTTATTACATTACCAGGGCATGAATACGATTAAAACTAAAAAACTTTTGCAACGAGTGAATCAAAGCCACTGGTGGTCAAACCGTAACTGCACAAAAACGACGGTGTAATAGGTGACACCAACAACACCAAATTTCGGTTTTTTTAATATATTTTTTAATAGTTGTCATATTTTAAATTCAAGAAAAATATAAAAAAACAAACCTGTCACCTATCTTCACAGCTCCGGCCGACCTCCAAGTTGGACCGGTCGTCTTCTCCGATTCCTCTCCCCCGGTCAATCACCCACAAAAACGTCCCTCTCTATTATTCCGACTGAATCTTCGACGACCCGACAATCCATATCTTCTCTAATGGTGTTGAAAAAATCAGATTTGTTTTGTGATACTTTCCATATTCTTAGATTTGTTGGTGGTGATGGTATTTGAGAGAGAGAGAGAGAGAGAGAGAGAGGGGGGGAGAGTAGATGGGAGGGAATTAGATTTTGAATGTGGTTTGAAAAGTTAGAGAGAGGAAATATATATATATATATATATATATATATATATGAGTTTAAAAAATCAGATTTCTTAAATTACTATATTACCCTTTAAATAGTAAAAAATGATTTGTTTAGTTGGGTGATGTGGCATGCTTACATCCACACAATGGGTTTCTGGGGGGTTTCTTGTCTACCCTTAGCCTATATATATATATATATAGGTTTAGGATCCTGTACAAAGGACATATTTCGTGAGAAGTGTGAGAAGAACTAAGAATTGACATGTAGACATCATGTTTTGGATTTAGACATGATGTTTTAGGTTGTTTTAATTTGAAAAACACCAAACACAACAATGTAAAACACAATACAATGTATTATAGTTATTAAATTTAAAAAACAGCTAAAACACACTACTTAACGCTTAAAACACACTGCTTAATGTTCTTGGCATGTTGTTTTAAGTTTTAAGCCTAAAATACATTGTTTTCGGTTTTTAATTGTTATGTTTGGTGTTTTTATAGGCAAAACAATCCAAAACATCACGACTAAGTTCAAAAAATGATGCCTAAGTATCAATTTTTAATCCTTCTCACACTTCTCACAAAAAAATCACTTTGTACAGGATCCTGACCCTATATAGGTATATATATATATATATATATATATATATATATATATATATACAGGGTAGGGTTCAAATAGGAACCATAGCTTAATTAGGAACAATAGGAATCACTTTATAGCCATTGATCTCTAATGGCATGATTGTAAATAAGTAAAACATTAATTAATTGTTTATTTTAATCAAAGGTTATTATTGACTTTTGTTCAATATGCTTAGGTAATTAAGTCTAAATTTATAACTGAATAATTATTAACCCCCATTTATTATACTCAATCCCTATAAAATCTCCCTATCAGTTTTTTTTATTTCATTCATCATCATCGACATATATATACATTGGTGTATATTAGTTTCTTTTTTGTTTTTTCATTCATCGTGAACGCATATATAAATTGGTGTATATCAGTATTTTTTCTCATTTACCATCATTATCGACACAGATATACGTTGGTGTATACCAGTTTCTTTTTTGTTTTTTTCATTCATCGTCATCACCTTTAAGGTTCGGTCTCTTATCCTCTTTATGTAATATACACCAATGTATACTATACACTGGTGTATAGGCATTTGGCCTGTTCATCCTCACAGCGGTTGTCTCTTATCATCTTTATGTAATATACACCAACGTATAATATACACTATTGTATATGCATTTGAAAATAATAAAAGCGTCTCCTTTATTTTGACGTGATAATCCTAATTAGGGTTTGGTCGCTTAACCCTAAATGTAATATACACCAACGTATATTATCAAAAAATACATAACCTTAATGTACTGCACATTCGATTCAAAGAAATTATGCAATTGATCTAATCTAACCTAACAAAATCATTACAAATACAATTCCAACTGATTATACATTTCGATCTAACAAAAACAAAAATAAATACCTAATACATCCGAGCAATTGAAGATTAAAAATAATAATGATTGATTAGTTTGAAAACAAAATAACAAAAACAGAAAATACATACATGTATACGAATTGTTGATTAGGGTTGTTCTTCAATATAATGATCGTAATAGTGGTTGAGAGTTTTAAGGAAACCAATCAATTCTTATTTAGTAACTACTTTGATTATAAATTCTAATTATAATAAAAAGCTAATTAATTAAATGTATATTTACACTAATACCCTCTAGATCAAAATAAAAAATGAATGACTCAGATTGGTTCCTAAGTTCCTAACTAGGGTATTGGTTCCTATTTGATCTTATTCCTATATATATATATGGTAGGGTTCAAATAGGAACCATAGAGGAAGTAGGAACCATGAGAACCACTTTATCACCATTGATTTTAAGTGGCAAGATTGTAATTAATTTGATATTCATTTAAATTAATTTCTTTAAAAAAGGGTATTATTGTCCTTTTGTTATCCACAAAAAAAATAATTCTTATAAATCCTCTCTCCCATAATAAATTCCTAAAAGTCCTATCTCTCTCTCCCTAATAATTAAGTCCTAAAAATTCTCTCATCATCTCTCTGGATTAGTTTTTAAAAATTCTCTACACCTCTCTCTCTATCTCTCTCATCATTCACGATCTATACACTTGTGTATAGTATGTTGCAAATATATTTTCTTATGTATTCATTCTGTTAATGTACACACATGTACCAACACATATATACAGTGGTGTATATCAGTTTCTTTTTTTTTGTTCGTTCATCATCTTCATCGACACATATATATACAATGGTGTACATCAGTTTCTTTTTTGTTTTTTTCATTTATCATCATCATCGTTGATACAGATATACATTGGTGTATATCAGTTTCTTTTTTTCTTTTTTTCTTTCATTCATCATCATCATCAACACAGATATACATTGGTGTATATCCGATTTTTTTCAGCTTACATGACTATAATTTGGACACACATGTACATTGGTGTATATCTTTGTCGAAATGTAAGTTAATAAATCAGTGTACACCATAACAGATGTTGAGGTTTCTTTCTTTTTGTATATGAACGAAATATACATTGGTGTATATACGAAGAAATAGTGTGAGCAGTTTTCTAAGTCAAACACGAACATTGGCCGTTCCGGAAATTGAGCCCACTGAGGCAACCCTTTCAGTTAATCCAGCACTAGTAGGGGCGGCAGAGGCAGCGACCGGTATTGCATTATTTATAGCAGGCTGCGTATTATAATAATTATACAAACAAATATAATAAGGTAATTTTAGAGGTGGCAAACAATAGTTGTGAATAAGTGGGATTCACGTATAATACCATTTTCAAAATAATAAAATTCACATATCTTACAAATCCCTCTTTGCCAGAACACGATTTGCTCACCCAGAGCACCGTCGCCATTGTCGTATTCTAAATACGAAGAAATAGAATGGTTGTGTATAAAACGTGACTTGAATAATGATCATATTGGTTGATCAACCTGAAATCTTCTTCATTTTGGTGATGAAGGCCTTGATGGATTTAGGAAAGGAAAGAGGGAGTTAGGGTTCTAATGATTAGATACAAATAAAACTCTATGTTAATAATATGAATTGAATTAGAGATAATATGGATGAGAGATTTAAGGAAACCATGTAACTGCCATAATTAACAATTATAATTATATAAAAAAAAGATAATTATTTAAATGTATAATTACACAAATACCCCCTAGATCAAAATAAAAAATGGATGGCTTAGATTGGTTCCTAAGTTCCTAACTAGGGTATTTGAAGAAACAAATAGTCTCACCACCGATTAGGGATGATAAGATTATAAGTATCCACATGGTTGATCCTTTACTAACAGCTATGGATTGGAGGAACCTGCAAACAAGAGTGAAAGTGTGGGTGTGGAGACAACTACACAAGGTAGTTGTTTATAACAAAAACGGGGTGAATGGGGATACTATCAAGTGTGATAGCTCTCAAGGTCAATAGAAAGTGTCCTCTCCTATTGGGGGTGTGACCCCTTTTATAGGAGAGTCCGTATGCCACCATTACCCAAGTCCTAACCGTGGTTAGGTTGTCTCCATCACCCTTAGTTGTGTTAGTGTGATGAAGTAAGGAAAGCTAAATTGATGTGAATGATGGAACATTGTACCGCCTTTAATGTTGGGGTTACGTGATTTATGCATGGCTGTTGACCATGCATGATACTCGCCTTGACTAGGTCTTGACCGAGCCTTGACTATTGACCGATCATTAATGAGCCTTGACCATTTCTTGCGTGTAGCTTTTGTCCGCGCGGTGACGTTGTGCCGGGTTTGGGTATGCGAAATGGTGTATTCAGTACCCAATCCCATCAAGTCCCCCCAGTCCAGTGTGTCTCTTATCTAAGTAGTTATGATAAGATGTGAGGGGCGCTGGACTTACAAGATGTGTGTTTTAGATGGGGTCTTTCCTACACTGTTGTCTTGCGTACATGTATTAGGCAAGTTGGTTCTGCGTTGCGGAGTTTATATGCGGAGAACGGGTGATGAGAATTTACGTCAGCTTTCCGCAGTTGTAGGACACGTCAGTTGTTTCATGTGGACAGTTGTCAATTCCCCATGCACTTGAAAACTTGTGGTCCATATGGCGAGTGGGTGTGACGTGACCTGTTGCAGTTGAGACGTGTGCAGGCACGTTGAGCGGCGGTTTTCAGGCGAGTGGGCGCGTGAGGCGCGTGTGGCGTCTTTTTGTCTTCGGATATCCACGTGTCATTTCCCTATTAGATTCGTGTACGAAAAAGTCTTGCTGGCCCACTGAGCATGACGTCAGTTGTATTAATTGCAAAGCCTATATATTTCCTTTTAATCATGACTTTTCCATTTCCTAGTCGTTTCAAAATTTGAATTTTGTCTCTAACGTATTTCTCTCTTTTCTTCATCCTTACTTTGATCATGTCTCAAGAACCACAAAACGTTCCCGAATCCAGCAATACTTCTGATTCTGTGAAAGATTCGGGGAAAGAATCGTCGAAGAGCATTGAGTCTACAACCATAAAGTGGGATCAGGCCTCCTTTGCAGCTTTTATTGATCAGTATGATATTTCGTCTAAATAGGAACCAGAACTCCCAGCCGAGGGGAAGAATGCATTGCAAGCATCACCTGGTAAGATAACATTATATGCAGCGGCTTTTAGCAAGTGTTGCTTTCGTCTTCCGGCCACCAAGTTTGTGGTGGATGCTTTGTTGAAATATGGCATTCACCCAACACAATTGACCCCCTATGGGTGGTGCCGGTTGATTCATTTTGAGACTACCTGCAGAGCCTTGGATATTGAAGCAACATTTGATAGATTGAACGTTTTTTACGTTTTTTACAATTATAATTATAAAAAAAGATAATTATTTAAATGTATAATTACACAAATACCCCCTAGATCAAAATAAAAAATGGATGGCTCAGATTGGTTCCTAAGTTCCTAACTAGGGTATTGTTTCCTATTTGATCTTATTCCTATATATATATATATATATATATATATATATATATATATATATATATATATATAGGAAGGTTCAATAGAAAACTTATAGTTAGGGAGAGAACTCGAGATCTCCTACTTAAATTAAGGAAAAAAAATCATAACTCAAAATTTAAGTCCAAAACCAAATATTTGGTTCGGAGCATCTCTTTCCCACGTCATCCCCATCCAGAAAAAAATATGCGACTTCTAATGCACATGTGTAGTAAATGTTCAGTTAACTTTAAGGTTTAGTTTAGCTTTTTAGAGTTACTTTTTTTTTAAGTTTAGCTTGTAAGGTTTAGGTTTTGGGGGGTGGGTAGGGTGGGTTTAGGTTTTTGGGTGGGGGGTGGAGGTTTAGGTTTTTGGGTTATACTACACATGTGCAGTAGCGTTTTTTAGAGTTTTTTTTTTTTTTTTGCTAAACGGGGATGATGTGGGAAAGAGAAACTCCGAACTAGTTTTCTATTTTTTTTACTTAAATTTTAAGTTATGATTTTTTTATTATTTTCTTTTTTTGCATTTAGTTAGGAGCTCTCAAATATCTCCCTAAATGAGTTCTCTATTGAACCATCCCCTATATACATATAGGATTCAGTTCGGTTGAGAAGTCACTCAAGTTATGAGAACCGTGAGAACTTTGACGTAAAATACGAATTTTTAATTTTTTTTTACCCAATGATGTAAAAATGGCTAACAACGAAATATACAAAAAATGAAAATAGGGAAAAAAAATTACGTCATCATTACGCCGGTGTAAAAAAATGACTACACCGGTGTAACACAATTAATATTTTATTTTATTTTTTATTGTGTTTTAATGACAACCACAAATTCATTTGATAAATAATTAAACTTGTAGTTAATAAGTGAGTTCCTATGGTTCTCACAACTCAACTGGTTCTCATTTTAACCCATCCCTATTTGAGAATTCAGAGAACCATTCCAAGCATTTTTTTTGTCAAATCGCAGTTTTTCTTGCAATAATATTTTTTTTTATTTTATTCATTTATACATGTGTATATTGTGTTTATACATATGTTTATATTCAATTATTCATATGTGTATATTACAGTTTCAGTTATTCGTATGTGTATATTGTCAAACATACATACACACACACACACACACACACACACACACACACATATATATATATATATATATATAAATGATACTTATCTTTAAATTCTAACACGTATAAACACGTTTGTATATTAAAACAACATGTTCTTACCCACAATATTTCTTTGTATACATTTATGTGAAATCATTTCAACACATGCACATATATGTATATTACAAAACATGTATGTACAACACTAGTTTTGTAGTTTTAGACACGTATATACATATATGTATAAAAAAACTTGCAGGAAAATGGGCGATTTAGGAAAAAAAATATTATTGCAAGGTTCAGAATGGTTCTCTCAGTTTTCAATTTGGCTAAAGGTTCTCATTTGAACAAAATCCTATATATATTAAAGAAACAAATGTTCACCTCACTGGAGAGTAAGAACAATCTGTCTCTGTAAGTAAGATCCTTCACTAAGATAGATGGCTCCCTGGCGATGGTGACCTGAAAAACACAATATCCGGTGTGGGGCGACCGCCTCGAATCCAGAGGATTCTACTTAGCAGACACAAAAACGTGGTTAGCCTTAGTGTGTTATTCAGGGATTTTTGAATGGCCTACTCAAGGAGACGAAGTGCTCCTTAAATAGGTTCCACACGGGCCTCGACATTCACCCTTAACTTACCCAATGGGCTAAGGCCCAGTTAGAGCATTCTTATCCCCTCCATCAAATCTCCTCCATCAAATTACACTAAAAATCACTACTTCACCCTTAAATCTTCTCTCTCCTAATTAAAATAATAATACTTTTATCATTATATTTTCCCTCTCCTCACTCACAACTACTTACAAAAATATTAAAATATATATAGGGGTGAACAGTAGCTTTTCATATTTAGGGTGAAACAATGCTTCCATTAAATATTTTCTCTCTCCTTCACTCACAACCACTTACACTCATCCTATATAATTTGGTGGACACACTCACATACATTTGGTGGACCGAATGTGAATGCTCTTAAGGGTTTGCCTCCACACCGGCCCACAATTAGGCCCAACAAAAGATATTATACGACGAGTAGGAAATCATAGAGAATGATCGTACCTTTTCTTGTGACGTGCCGTCGTGTGATTGGTCGCAGGCCTCGGCCAATATGATTGGCCTTCAGGTGTACTGTTGTCCCCTCTGTAGGCCTTCGTTAGTGGAGATCCTTGCTGAGGTGGTCCCGCGTATTCTGATTGGCCGATCGGCACAGGAGACGTACCTTTTGTCTCCTGCGGGTTTGATCTTGGACATATGTACGTCCCCTGCTGGTTGATCGTGCAGCATGCTCTTCGTCACACGTCGCTGGGCCTTCATTGGTTCGTACCTTATTGTACGATCATACGTGTGATTGCCACATGTCTGGTCAGAGCGTTAACCCGCAACCCTTAGCGGGTCGCGGCCCGCCGCTTTCTTGGTTGGCCCGCGTCCGTATCTAGTGGACTTCACTCACCCCTAGTTGGGCTCGTTAGGGTTGTTTGGGCTTGGAGTCCTCGTTCTCGTCTTTGGGCTTTGGCTTTTGGGTAGGGGCCCAAGTGAATTTGGGTCCCTACCCCTTCATATATATATATATATATATTAAGAGAGAGAGAGACAGAGAGAGGGGGGGGTGAGTTCAATGGGAAACCTTAAAAAATGGGAATTGTGAAACCATTTGTTTAACATGTTAAATATATCATAAAAAATTCAATTCAACATGTAAATTTTTTCAAGAGGCTTTGCATAAAAATGTATGTAGAAGCCTTAAATAAAAAAATGTTAAATTAAAAAAATTAAAAATTGATTAAAATGAGTTAAAAAGGTAATTTTTTATTGTTTACAAAAAATACTTTTTATTGAAATGACTTCTATATATCTTTATATGCAAAAGCTCAATGAAAATTTAAAACATACATGTTAAATTGATTTTTTTATGATAAATTTAATATATGAAATGCATGGTTTATCGGTTCCTCACTTTTTTTAGTTTCCCCATTGAACCTCACACGTTACACACACACACACACACACACACACACACACACACTTCCATAGAGATGGGATAAAATGAAAGCTTGGTTAAGTTGAGAGAACCGTAAGAACTAAGGCCGACCCTTAGTAAGTGTAACACCCCAACCGATGGCGGAAACATCGGGATGTAACTTAGTGATGATTGTTCAGTAGCTCATGGTGAATAATGATTTCATTAAATGATTTAAATAATTTACATACAATGATTCTACAAGAATTCGTACATCAAATTGAATAAGACTATGCACATATCTTCAAGCAAATCTTCAAGCAAGTAGAACCTGAAACATGTTAAGTTGAAAATATTTTGGGTCAACAATTGTTGGTGAGAATTACATAGGTTTTTGAGAAATAGTTGATAACAATAGTTTGTACAACACTCAGGGTTGTATGATGATAGAGTATGATACCGACATGCAACAATGCGTCTTTGTACAACCAAACCTTGTGTCGACTGATGACTAACTCGCAAGTTAGTTAAATGTTATTACTGTTATCGATCATCCCTGAGTCTATGCGGGGGATGGGTTTGTCAGACCTATAGCGCTATAATCTAAACAGGCGGCTTGATCAGTGTTAATGATTTTACTGTGTCTTTTTGTTACAGTCAATGATAGAATGAGTAAATGATAGTGTATAAAATGTTTATAATTGAATCACAAGTTTCAACAATGTAAGAATGAGTAAATGATATTGTATAAAATGTTTAAACATGTTTCACCCCAAAAATGTAAAACAGAAAAAGGGGCTATGTAAACTCACCTTAGCAAATGTTAAACTTCTTGAAAAGATGAAATGATGGTGTTGCCCAAAATAATGCCAAATATTACCCTATAATTAGGTAATAAATAATAAGTCTAAGTCTAATTAATTTATAAGTGTATCCTAGGGTTTCGATTTGGGGATATCCAATTGTTGAATTTAAATTAAAATGTTAATTAATAAAGGAAAATTTGATAACTAATAAAAGAAAGTCTTTTTATAAAATTTGAATTTTGAATGTACACATTGAAGTGTTTGGAGTATAAAAATAATTTTTATAAAATTATTTTATTTAAAATAGATTTTTAAATCTATTTATTACAAATTGCCAACAATTAACTTTAATATTCAAAAATACTAAAATTAAAGAATTTCAATTTTAAAAATCATAATTCTGTTCTAAATATTTAAAAATAAATTGTATAAAATTTTGGTGCAAAAATAATGAAAATTGAATTTATTATGATTTAATTATGATTAAATCTAACAAAAATTGATTAAAAATATAAAATAATTGATTTTTCTGAATTAAAAATTATTTCAGTAAAGTTTAACTTTATACAAAGTCAGGATAATTTTTGGAGAATTTAATAAAATTGTTTTGATATATAAATGGATTTTTATAAATATAATAGTATAAAATTGATTTAATTATTATAAATATTAAATAAATGAATTTTTGAAAAACAAAAATTGTAAATAAAACTTTTGACTCAGATTTAATAAATATAATATTTTTAGAATTTATAAAATAGTTATAATATTTAAAAATGAATTTATAAGATTAAAAGGTTTAATATATATATATGTATTAGTTTGTTGTTAAAAGAATAAAAAGAAGCAAAAATAAGGCAGTAGCCGGGACTCGAACCCGGGTACCTTGTGTTGCAAGCCATGGTCACAACCACTTGGCCTAGGCCAGTGGTTGTGATGAATCCCGATTAAAATAAAATAGATACGCTACTTTCAAACAGATTTATCCCCAATTTAATTTGCACGAACCCTAGCTTTTTCAATCAAACAAATCAGACATTATGAACCCGATTGTTGTTAGGGCTTTTGTTGTTTGATTGCCGACTAATAAAACCCACAAAAAAGTAGAACTCACAGTGTTGTATTATGCTCGTTTGCCCGGTCAAAGCCAAAGTCAAACAGCGTAATGATGGATAATTATCAGAGATGTTTCAGAGTAATAGGAGGTTGAGAGAGAGATGTGAGCGAGTTGTGAAGGCTCGCTGATCATCAATTTATAGGATTAAACACTGGATTGATGAAATGGTAAGGATTGACCAACATTGAATGTCAAAACGCGTTTGTGGTTAATTGATTAACGATTGATTGATAATATGCGTGTTGCTTAGTCATGATAGGCCGGAAACCGTGTAAGGATACCAAAAATAGCCTAATCAAGAGTTAACAAGATTGATTAAGGCAAGTCGTTCCTCACAGTTGACTTTTCAAGTCAACTGTGAAGATTCTCAAGTGATGATAAAGATAAACTGCGTCTGGTTTGAATCAGATGTGATGGCTAGCCCAGTTGGTTAGTGTGGTGTTGTGTTGTTGGTTTGACTCGGGTTCGAAACCCGTTAGAAGCAATTCCCTTTTTTTTTAACCGGGTAAGGGAAAGAAGGGCTGGGCCTGGTACTACGTGGGCCAATTCTGACGGGCCTTGGGCTGTTGGATTTGTCTAAGGATGTTGGGCTGAGTTTAACATTGCAACATTTAGTATACATGTTATTATTATTATTATTATTATTATTAACTTATATATATATATATATATATATGTATGAATAATTATCAACGCATTAGACTTCAAAATATCACCAACAATAATATAATTTGTCGTTTTAAATCCGTAACGTAAAATTAATAAATGCGAAATGTTACAGTAAGGGTGGTGCGAGAGACGACCTTAGGCCCAAAAATCGAGATGGGCGAAGTAATATATATATATATATATATATATATATATATAGGGGAGGGTTATCTTGAGAACGCTAAATATTGTGAGAACCATGAGAACAAGTAAAAAAATCAATCAAAATCAAATTTTTTTAATACAAACCTCATTATAATCAAAATACAACATTAATAAATGAATTTTCTTTCCAAATAATTCATCTTTTCTTGCAAAAACACTTTAAAATTAACTTTTTACACATGTGTAAATGAAACAGTTTACACATGTATAAACAGCAAATTTACACATGTGTAAAAACAAATTATTTCCGTATACGTTTGAATTTTTACGCGTAAATTGTGTTTTTGAGATTGTATTTTAGTAATAAAGACAAGTGTAAAAAGAAATTTTGAATTTGAATGGTTTTAGATGCCGTTCTCACGGTTCGCACGAAATATAGGTGTTCTCAAATTAACTTTCCCCTATATATATATATATATATATATATATATATATATATATATAGAGAAAATATAAACTGAAAACCCTTTGAGTTAAGAAAACTAAGAAAACCCTTGTAAAAACCATCTAACATTTTTTATTTTTTATTTTTGAAAAGAATACACAAGGTAACATACATGTATTAAAGCATTTTGGGCCAAAAAAATAAAAAAAGCGCCGATAGAATATTTAAAAAAAATAAACAAAGTTTGTGCTGTAACATCAGTTGTTACATACGTAACAGCGCAATTTTTTTTTTTAAAATATCCAATCGGCGTTTTTTTTTTAGTTTTTTGCCCCAAAACGCTTTAATACATGTATGTTACCTTGTGTATTTTTTTCAAAAAAAAAAATAGATGATTTTTACAAGGGTTTTCTTAGTTTTCTTAACTTAAGGGGGTTTTCAATTTATCCTCCCTATATATATATATATATATATATGTGTGTGTGTGTGTGTGTTGTGGACTATTGTCATTAATGTTTTTTTTAACATTAATCCATTTAATAAGGCCTCAAATTCCTCAGTTTTTAAACTCATCAAAAGAAACCCAACCATCAAAATATTAACTCATCTAATATGTGAGATGTCTTTCATTATTTTGATGAGTTTTATAACAGTTAATGTCACTTTTTTTCATATATGATGATTAGGTTTAGGGGTCCAATTTATTTGTAGTCACCCCAACCTCAAATATGTTTACATTTTCAAAGACGACCTTCGTAAGAACCCATCTCCCCATTGATTAGCCTCACTTTTATGGTTGAGACTAAAAGTTTAAAAAAAAATTTCTTGAAGAAAAAATATTAAAATAATCAAGAGAAGTGTAGTCTATGCGTAACTTAAACCCCTCACAATTTTCAAAACATAACAAAAAGTTAATATATATCACATTCACCAAGGTTTTTTTTAAGCTGATAATTTCCCAAATGTTTTTCATCAAATAGCTAATATTGTTTCCATGTAAACACGGTATTAGAGCATTCACAACCCATCTCTCATTTCCTCCCCCATTCTTAAAATTTAAAAAAAATCCAATAAAAACTCATTCTATCCCAACCCCTTTCCCGATACCCTATTTTCAAAATTTACAAAAAACCTATGTTGAGCCTCTGTATATGGGGTCTTTCATACTTCTCCCATATCATTTAATAATAATAAAATAATACAAATGGAAGGTGAAGTGGTTTGATGTTGGTTGTAAAGAAAGAAAATAATAATAAAAAAAGCTTATAGGAGATATGAATGGGGAATGAAATGTGAGAGAACTTAAGAAACTGAGAGGAAAATTTAGAAAACTATGATTTTTCTTTAAATTACATGGTTGGAGATGGGGGACGGGCTGTGAATGCTCTTATACAAGTGTAATTTCTATGTGTTACATGTTTTTAGATACACCAATGTAATTATAATTATAATTATAAATATATTTATAGGGGATATAAATGAATAGTACTTTACATCCCCATATATTATATTATATAATAATTCGTTTTTTTTTTTCCTTTTTTTTAAATCCAAACATTTTTTTTACTAATATATATATATATATATATATAATAAATCACAAATGGCTTGGTGGTGGAGTGGTTTTTGGTGCATTTGTGTTATTTGAGGTCTTGGGTTCGAATCCTGGGATTTTTTTTTTTAACTTTTTAAGTCCAAACACTTTTTACTAATATATATATATATATATATATATATATATATATGGTTTCATAATAAATTATAAATGGCTTGGTGGTGGAGTGGTTTGTGGTGCATTTGTGTTATTTGAGGTCTCGGGGTTCGAATCCTGGGATTTTCGTTTATTTAATTTTTTAAGTTAAAACACTTTTTTGCATATATATATATATATATATATATATATATATATATATATATAGTTTCATAATATATCACAAATGGCTTGGTAGTGGAGTGGTTTGTGGTGTAATTGTGTTATTTGAGGTCTTGGGTTCGAATCGTGGGATTTTCGTTTTTTTTTTATTTTTACAAACACTTATTTATTAATAAATATATATGATTTCATAGTAAGTGACAACATGGCTTGGTGGTGGAGTGGTTTGGGGTGCATTTGTATGGTTTGATGTCTCGGGTTCCAAACATGGGAAAGTCAAGTTTTTTTTAAAGGTTCATACGCTTTTTTAGTAATAATTATATATGATTTCACAATAAACCAGAATTTTGTCAACTGTTTGCAAGGCAGCAACCAAAATCGCGCAACACGCGATGTAAATACAACTAGTACATATATACCAATGAACTTGCATTGAAAAGACCAATTAAACCAACAAAAAAAAATAAATAAATAAACAAATTACTAATCTACTAAAAACAATAGTTATACCAATATAAACAACAAACTTGCATAAAAAATAACAAATACACCAATGTAATGCATGAACACCATGCAAAAGAAAATAAAATCAACTTAGTAATCCACTAAAAAGAACAGGTACACCAACATAAATAAACAAAACCAAAGCTTATAGACAAAAGATTAATAAAAAACTCTAGAAATGTTAAGAGAACTTAGGGGTTGTTTGGTAGCTAGCCTCTTAAACATTCTGGTCTGAATCATTCAGCATTCAGACTGTTTGTTTCAGCATCTGAATGGAATGATTAAGTGCTGAACCATTAAGCTAATAAGGGATGCTGAATGAATCAACTCTTAACCATCCAGAGCCTCTTAACTATTCAGACCATCTAAATGGTTCAGCACTCAGGGGTGGTGATCAGAATCTGTGTGAAGACCTAATGGCAAAAAAACCCAATACATCATTTCTAAATCCAAAAATGTTAAATATTCATAAAAAAAAAATCAACTTAACATGTAAAAGGTAAATTTTTCAAAATTTTTGTGGAGCTTTTGCATATAAAGATATATAGAAGCTATTCGAATAAAAAATATATTTTGTAAAAAAAAAAAATTATTTTACCTTTTTTTGAAGTCATTTTAAGCATTTTTTTAATTTTTTTATTTTTCGATTATTTTTTTTGTTAAAAAAGCTTCTACGTACATTTATATGCAAAAGCTCCAAAAATTACTTTATATTTACCGGGTGTTGACTTATGTTTCGGTTCTTTAAATAATTTCATTTATTTTAAAATTAAAATTATTGATTTGGTTTCCTTATGGATAGTTAAAAATTAACTTAACAGAATTTACAACAGTCCATGAAGGATAACTTTAAAAAACACATTCTAATGATCATTTGTGTTAATAAATTACTTTATATTTGATTCACTCCATGTAATTCATGGGTTTATTAAAACCATGCAACACATAAGTGTTTTTAAAAGCATAAGTTTTTATTACTAAATAAACAACATTGCATTATTTATAACCTTAGAATGGTTGTAATTTACAACTACTGATGTAATAGTATAGAAAATGTAACATTTGGTTTTAATTATTTTTTGACCCTTGTATTACACAGAATTCTATCCTAGTTTCCAAGTATAATAAATGCAATTTATGCAGGTGTTGGATGTTGCTGTTGGTGATATTTCAATCACCACTAAACGTGCAAAGGTTGTTGATTTCACACAGCCATATCTAGAATCGGGTTTAGTTGTAATGGTCCCCATAAAGAAATTAGACTCTAGTGCGTGGGCTTTCTTTCGGCCTTTTACCCCACTAATGTGGGTCGTCACCACAGTGTTTTTCCTAATAGTTGGATTTGTTATATGGATACTGGAACATACGCAAAATGAAGAATTTAGGGGTCCACCCAAACATCAGCTAGTCACCGTCTTGTGGTGAGTACCTTATATTTGGATATTGTTTATTTTCTAATGAGGTGTGGACCAGGTTATTCAGCTAGGGTTGTAACTAAGCCTGTAAAGAAGGCGGGTAATGGGTCAAAATGTTTTTAAATAGTATGGACTCGTGATGAAATGCGTTATTTTAGGGGAAAAAAACAAGTATCAAAATGGCCACTTTAATTTTTTATGGCTAGTAGGGGGGATCATGGTGTCAATGGTGGTATCGACAAGCAGGTGGCTAGTGGGGACCTGTTTTTAGGTAGGAACTTTTATAAGAGTGACTCATTTTGACACATTGTATGATTTTAGTAGACTCAAAATGGCTGTTTTTATTTTGTGAATAGACCAAAATTGACCATTGTGTAATTTAAATGGATCCACATGTACCATAAGTAAGCATAATTTACCCAAATCAATCCATTTCTTGACTAACGAGTCATGATTGCCATGTGTAGGTGACTTTTTTTGAACTGGTTGATGCCTAATCACTTTATTCTTTATATAAGTACAAATATTATCTTTTCTTCTTTTTATTTTTTTAAACCGGTATATGGCTAACAAGCTTTGTTCTTGACATGATTCAAAAAACAGTTAAAGCACTATGAAAATGAGTATGAGGTTGCCTTTCATGTGGCTATTTTGTATGTATGCCTCAAAGGGGAGAGGCGGTAAAAACATGGCACCTTAAGAGGTTTTGAAGTGCTTCTTTGATGTTTTAGAGTTTTGGTGTCAACTTCAAACATTTGTGTCGTTTTGTGTGTGTTTTAGATGTTTTTGATGAACCTGATGATGAAATTATTTTATATTTTATTCTTTTTACAATATATAAATTTATTCTCTTTTATGATTTCGCCTCGGTATGCCTTGAGGCATACACCTCGTGAGGTAAAGAGAAAACGCCTCGTGGCTCGATTCCGTTTTTTAAACTTTGGTTCTCGATGTTTTGCATGTTTACCTCATCAACTTTGTTTTTCTCACATAGTAAGCATCAAGTTGACTTATTTTAACCCGTTAACTTATGCGTGGGTCAGTTCAGTTATGCTTCATATGTAACAACTAAAAGTTAACATTTTCAGGAGAAAAAATAGTGAGCAGCCTCGGTCGACTGGTTCTCTCTATCTGGCTTTTTGTAGTCTTAATCATCAACTCAAGTTACACTGCTAGTCTTACATCCATTTTAACAGTTCAACAGCTTTCATCTCCAATAAATGGAATTCATTCCTTGATCTCATCAAATGAACGAATCGGGGTTCAAAAAGGAACATTTGCTGAGAACTATATGATTGAAGAACTCAACATTCCAAGATCAAGACTTGTTTGTCTTTCCCCTCAAGAGTATGCAGAAAAACTCGGGGAAAAAATAGTTGCTGCTATCGTTGGTGAAAGGCCTTATATTGATCTTTTTCTTTCAAATAGCTGCAATTTTCAAGTTGTCGGCGAAGAGTTTGCTAGAAGCAGTTGGGGATTTGTAAGTATCTCAGTTCACATATTACTTTTCCATTTTATCAGAACTCACTGACAGGCTGGGTTGGGTTAACCCACGTATACTTTCATTTTTCTCACAAGACGGTTCTTGAATGAAACATGTTAGCATATTGTAGGCATTACATTTTCGATGAGTGTCATATCATTCAACCCATTCCCTATCATGGTATTTTTGATCATTTAACTGATATGAGATAAAATTAACGATGTAAATGAGGCGAGTCTAACCTCACCCAAGCTTAAGCTCAACTCATTTAAAGCTTTATTTATAAAGCTTAGTATTGGCTCGTTAATTACTTATTACTTGTCTAATACCATGTTTAAGTATTAATAAAACCATTTTTATATATGTTTACTCTACACATTATAATAAAGAAAAAACAAATACGGGATATGTGTCATTCATTAGAGGAATCTACTTTTAATTTTCCCGGGGCATGAACTCACTCATTTAATGATCCTTAATACAAGCCCGAGCTTGGGCTCGTTTAAGCTCAACAAACTCTCTATTTATATACGTAGGAATTTCAGCCACTATTACTAATTGTTGTAGTTGTTGCTTTGACTTGTAGGTTCAAACTCTCTATTTCGTAATATGATTAGTAAAGTTCGGTTCTTCACTTTGAATAAAAATGAAAAGCCACATTACATCATAACATGATAATTCGCGCTAAAAGCAATTATATCCACGTGATTTTGGCTTAGATACGTAGTAAGGTTGATCTTAAAAGTTTGTTGACTCTTTTCTCAGGCATTTCCAAGGGACTCCCAATTAGCCATTGACATGTCAACTGCCATACTAACATTATCTGCTAGTGGTAAGCTTGAAAAGCTTCATGACTATTGGCTCAGGAGAGAAACTTGCAACCCACAAAACTCGGACAATGAACAAATTCAACTTGAAAGCTTTTTGGGACTCTTTCTCATCCTTGGAGTTGCTTGTTCTCTTTCCCTCTTTATATACTTTTGCATGATCCTTCGTGAGTTTAGAAAACAATGTTCTGACCTTCGGGACCCATCTTCAAGAATCGGGTCACATCCGATGCGCAGGTTTTTATCATTTGCAGATGAGAGAAAAGACATATCAAAGAAAAAGCTAAAGAGAAGGAGGAAGATGTCCATATCGCAGGAATAGTTCAAACCAAATTGAAGACGAGTTTGATGAAGAATAAAGTGTGAATAAATGAAATAATTCAAATGTCATTGTCTAGTTACTGCAAAGAAACATAGTATTTTGTATGGCCATATAGTTTGGTAATAAGAATCATCATCATCATCATACTCACTTAATCCCACCTATAGCAAAGCTAAGGTAGGGTCTGAGGATGGTAAGATGTAGACAGACTTACCTCTACCCCTAAGAATAGAGAGACTGCTTCCAGTGAGACCCACGGCTCGATGTGGTTTGGTATCAAGCCTTGGACATAAGGCACATAACACTTAGCAATCGGGACAAACCTGATCGGTGCATGTACCCCTTTGTCTTTTGGCTATCCACGCCACCACATGATGAATGATTAACCGTCCGTCATTTTTAACGTTATTTTCACGAAATTAGTAAAATAACGTTAAAACTAGTGCAACTTTACTTTTGCCCCCCAAAGGCCACACATATATACATTAGATGCGCACACCGTAAGTGGGGCGTAGTTTGGTAATATGAATAAATATGTTATTTTATATTGAAGCTATTTGACCATTGCCATATTTATCGTATAATGGTAACTAGTCTTTAAGCGCGCCCCGCGTTGCGGGGCGGTGGCCGTAAAACCGTGCCACAAGCGTTGTAGGATGGAAGCGTAAAACCGTGCTACGTAGCAACGAAACAGCGAAAAAAACCAGGAAAAAGCGTAAAGCAAAAACACAAACTATTAACACCAAGTGACGCATATAACATGAAAACACAGAGGGAAAATGAATCGTAAAACCATGTTAAGTACTAAGTGAACCAAGAGCAAACGCATGCAAAAGCGTAAAACAAACTGTGTTAAATGAGAAAGCATTAAACTACAAAGGGTGTAAATGGAAAAAATAAAGCCACAAAAAGACGAAACAGAGGGCCAAAACTGGAAGAATAAAGCCACAAAAAGACGAAATAGAAGGCCAAAACTGGAAGAATAGAAGTTTGGTGTGGAAAGTCGGAAAACGAAGAAGCCGGTGTTCCACCGACTGTTAGTATTTAGTATATATAGTAATTTTTGTGTTTTAAAAAAAAAAACTTCTATATATTTTCCTTGAATAACAATTTAAAATAATAAAAATAATAATAATAATTCTCTGGTTATCCGCTTATGTGGTGTGCCTAAAATCTTGTATTTAGTCCTTAAAGTCCTTTTCAAGGATTTAGCCTCTATGGTTGACGCTTTTCTAAACGTTCTTCCAAATGGCGATTGTAAGACACGAACCATGAAGGCCACATTGTCGGTCATTTATTGGAATTAATAGTTTAATACATTTTTTTATAAATCACAGCAGCGGAAAACATTTAAGCAATTCAGGTTTGACATAAAATAAAAACCAAAATAATTAATCCAAGTTCATAAAACGATCATTTACTCTGAAGTCAGTCTTTACTCTTTAGTGAGGGTAACTTCTTAATCAGCCAAGAGATCCTGTCGAATCACCTATCTGAAATCAATCTAATATATTTGCAAATTGTCAGTGTTGTGTTTCTACAATAAATATTGGTCTGGAGAACGTTGCAAGGTCGTCAAGCTTCTGATCTCGTCTGCTGCTTAAAGGGGTTGAACCTGCAGCATGAAAGAACTCGTTAGAAGGGGTTAAAGGGTTTCGGTTAACCAAACACAGGTCGTGGAGTTTCTCTACATTGTAAACGTAGATGGCAGATTCAAGAGTTTTTGTGTTTTAGTTGTTATTCTGATTTAGGATAGACCCAAAGTCAGAATGTTGATTTTATTATTTTAAGTTTGTGATAAGTGAAGTAGAGAGAAGATCATACGTAAAGCATGATCATAGAGAGGGAATAGAAGAGTGTGTAAGGGGCCATTAGAGAAGTGATTGATACCAGATTTATAGAAGGGGAATCTTCTATAAGGGGAATAAGAAAACTCTTGATCCATGTTACAACCAAGGACTTTCCACTTTAGCATATGAAGGCTTGAGACATGCGGATAATAGGGTGTGTCTCCCCCACGTGGTGGCTGTGGCCAGCTATGAGAACCAGTGCGGTTGTGAAACCAGCATGGTTGTGTGCTTCTAATAATGTATGGCAGCAGTTTGTGTGCTCAGAGGCTTTAAGGCTTCGACCTGCTGCTGCTGAAAGTATTATTAGAGAGACTCTAGAGAGAGTGTTTAGAGAGAGAGAGAGAGAGAGAGAGTGAGTGAGTGAGTGAGTGAGGTCTGATATGGGAGACCAATATGATTTGTTGTGAAGGTTTGCCCCTCTATTTATAGAGTGGGGGATGGGTTAAAACCTTAGTGGGCTTATTTGTTGGGCTTGGCTTGGCCCAATATGTTGCTTAATGATTTTGGCTATTTGGGCTATTGGACTTGGTCCAATGGTCACCCTACATCATTAGTCCCCCAGTCTAGTTTAATTTATATATGCATGTACATTATACTAAACTCAAATTATTCACTATCTTTGCACTTTCTTTCAACTTTTGCTATTTTGGTGAGTTTTCATTTGTAAATACTTTATTCTAAGTAGGATAAATATGGACAAATGAATCTTAGCATGCTGAGTTTTGCAATGTGTTAGGGTTTAAACCGATACAATTTAAAGCTTGTTTAAGCTGATGATCTTGGAAGCTTGTTAGTGTTTGAGCTGATGAGCTTGAAGGCTTAATAGGATTTAAGCTGATAAGCTTTGCAGCTTATTAAGCCCTTATTTTGGTGGAAGCTATGGAGCTAGATATTTCTCCATTACTTGCTTCTTTCCTTGTTAGCTTGTATTAGCTTCGGCATATCGGGTATTGACCTTTTAAGTTTTCGCCTTTTGAGCTTAATTTTCTAAGCTTTTTAGTTGTATTGGCGAAGTCATTTCAAGTTGTCTTAGGTCCGTTGGTGATGATTAATCCCGTTACAAGTTTCACTTATACTTATAATATAACCGTTGGTATTAATTACCAAGTTAGTTGGTTTCGTCATCGCGAACCCCGATCATTGCCCGTTTCCTTACACGTCATGATCTTTAAACATATTTATCAATATGTATTTACTAACTTGTATTAATATTCCGTTATATCTTCCAACTCGACTCACTTTTATTATATATTTATTTCCCCATAAAAATAAATATATAAAGATCTTGCCGAGATTCATTTCATGTTAAGTATTTATTTTTACCATAAGTAGACATGTACTTATAATAACATACTTAACTTATTTTATTTCTTACAAATTCTCCCATTTTACTTCCAACACTTAGGAAAGTGTTTATGTATATTTTTCACCCTTTATCATCCTTACATATATTTTGTTCGCAAAATATATACATATTTTCTTACTTGGAATAATTAGTCCGTAATCGCCGCAATAACGTATACTCGTATCTTGTAGGAAGTTATACTTGTATACTTATCCGTCCGATTTACTTTTTGTCCGATTTATACTTTGTTCGTTTTACACTTTGTCCGATAACTCGTCACATTAACATACGTCCGCTTCCTCGATTTCTTAACTTATATATACATTTTGTAGAAAAACATATTTCTTTCCGTTTTACATATTTTCCTACTTTTGAATATATATATACATATACATATATATATATATATATTGAAAATATATTAACTAGGATGTTTTATTCTTAAAAACTCTTACAACACTTTTACATCCCCATAAATGTAAAAATGCTCATTTTTATATATAACATCCCAAGTTATTTAAATTACCATTTTTCTTACAAAAATGTTAGTGTTTATATTTTCCAACACTTATGGTAAATTTATATTTTTATAAAAATATCATTCTTACAAATTAAAATATTTGTGTAAGTTTCCCCACTTTTACAAAAGCACCCCTTTTAGAATCTAACTTTTCATTCTTAACCTTTTACTTTCAAAAGTTACATTTTTTGATATAAAGTTTCCAAAATCACATTTTACACCCGTGGACTTTCCAAAGATACTTTTCAAACATCTATCTTTACAAAAGTTACATATTAGTTCTAAGACTTACAAAAATGACAATTTCTACCAAGACTAGTAAACTTGACCATGTCAAAATTTACAATAAGTGATCTTTTCACTATCCAACACTTTCATTAGTCTTATATGGTCATTTTAAGTCTACTAACATGTTTGATTTAAGTCTTGGAGTCCATTTGTCCATACTTGTATTTTTAAAGTCTACAACTTTATTTTTGTGATTTTTTGCTTCATTACATTTTGTTACAAATATTTCATGTTCAAAACGGTTCAATTAGTCATAATATGAGGATCAAAATCCTTTTTAGGTGTATTAGGTGTTACTTTATGTTTTTCATCCAAACAACTTCTAAAAACACTAGAACGTACAATCTTTTTATAATAAAATAACATCATCAACTATCCTAAAACTTATGTTTATAACCATCTTTGTAAACACTTCATTTCTTTTCTTTTCTTTTCTTTTTTGAAAACACACAAAACCTTGTTTAAAATTTTTTGGTTAAAAGCACCCTAAAAACAACTTGCAAGTTAAACACATAAATGAACAAAACTTAAACAAGATGAGTTTTAAAAAACTTACTACTAGCACAAGGCTAGGGAAGTCACAAAAACACTAGATTATGAAGGGATTATGTGTGTCTTTCAAGGGTTATGCTCCAAGCACTTGTACACACTTGATTTAGGGTAGAAATGAAGTGATTTATATGTGTTATTAGCTTGAAATGGAAGTGAGTGTGGGGGTTAAAGTCACGGCAGCCACATCAGAATTTTAGGAGGTTTTTGGGTTAGTTTTGTGATGAAAATGATGAGAGTTCAATGGTATTGATGTTGTAGGGTACCCATTGGGCCAAACCCAATATATCAAGTAACAAAATAAATAATCAATATATTAGGCCAAGCCCAAGCCCATTAGGGTTTTAACCCATCCCCCACTCTATAAATAGAAGGGCAAACCATGTGATACAACTCAGATGGGTCTTGACATCAGACCTATCTCACTCCCCTTCTCACTATTTCTCTCTCTAAATACTCTCTCTAGATTTATTCTCTCTAATAAGACTTTCAGCAGCAGCAGGCTAAAGCCTTGAAGCCTTCGAGCTGCTGCTATACATTCTTAGAAATCTACAACCATGCTGATTACACAACCAAGTTGGCTCCAACAGCCCCTACGTGTGGAATCACACTCCATTACTCGCAGGTCTCAGCCTTCATCGGCTTACGTGGATGGTCCTTAGTTGTTACTTGGGATCAAGAGTTCCTTTCTTAAAAATCATATTCTATTTTTTTTTTTTTATCTTTTCTTAAGTTACCCAATAATAACAACTTGACTTTGGTTCGATCCCAAATCAGAATCATAACAACTAAAATACCAAAACTCTTGAACCTCCCATATACGTTTACAACGTAGAAGGACACCACGACCTGCATTTGGCTAACCGAAACACTTTAACCCTTTTACCCCTTCTGACGAGTTCTTTCATGCTACTGGTCCAACCCTTTAAGTAGTAGACGAGGTCAGAGGCTTGACGACCTTGGAATGTTCAGACCCTCTCCGGACCTATATTTGTTGTAGCAACAAGTTGGCGCCCACCGTGGGGCCGTGCTACTTAGAACATGAACTCTTTGTAGTTCGGCTCCATCGATCTATATCCTATTTTCTTTCTACGAAAGGAGAGGACATTTCAGTTGAATTCACTTCTACACCTCACACATCTTTGTTTTTCATAGAACAACACCTAGATCTTGTCCGCCATATCTGTTAACTAGATCCATCTTTGAAAGTGCGATTCGCGCCCTCGAGACCATTAACGGATCTATGTTACAGATCCGTGGTTGAAAATCAAAGCTAACGAAGCCGCGAATCGGCGCTTCCTCACCCTCTATAGCATATAAATCCACATTTTTTCCGATATTTTTTCACCCACTTAGTGTTTATCCGATTCGGAAGAATCATTATCTAATGGTGAATAACCATGATCTTTTCACAGGATAGCTTCGCATAAAGAGGATGGTGTGTATGTTATATGTGTCATTCAATAATTTTTGGGAAACCCTATAAACACAAAAGTGAATAAGACTACGTTTTCTGTCATAAGGTAATGCCAAAGTCAAGCCACTTCTTTTATCATGAATTCGTCATTTTAGGCACAAATATGAAAGCCTACCTTTTCTAAAAGTTCTTCATATTATATACTGATAAAATTGTAGAACATATTTCGATGCATACATAAATAAATGTGGCAAAGCTCTTTGGTATTTTTATGAAGATCTACATTAGTGCACAGCTCACATCATGTATCATGTGGTGCACATGTTTACACGATTTATTGAATACAAAAATGGTGGGGCACATGTATTCATGGTATATGTACAAACAAGCAAAAGTATTAAAATAATATTCTGGAAATAAGCAAAATCTATTTGAGGTGAAATAACATGTATCCATCACGTTTAATTGCTACTAAAAAAATAATAAATAGGAAAGTAAAATGTATCTACTTTTTACCTTTACTTTATGGCCTGAAAGATAAAGAAAAGTACATCTTAAAAAGAAAAGTCAAAGCCTACTTACTAGGCCACCTCTAATTTGAGTATTCAGAAAAGATGATAACACGTGTTGTCTTTTATGGCTTACAAAAGCTGACATGTTAATTGCTTTTTAATATGGCAAAAATATTTAGCGTTTTCATTTTCTTATTAAATCGAACAGTTACACTCAACAACATGCTCTCAAACATACTTTCCCAATATATTTTCGTCACATCTTTTTAATATATTCACAAAAGCTACAATAGTGACATTGACTCGGTCAAAAATCTTGGGAAAGTAAATTTACACAAAAGGACAAAAATACATATTTTTACCCAATGGATAAAAGCATGAACCCTTTAACCTTACTATGCACAGAGCATCTTTCAGCTTTTCAGACTAGGCTTATAGGTCTACTGTACACGGAAGCTTTTTAGCTTTTAAGATATTATTCACTGCAACTCTATAAATTACTATTCACAGCAGCTTGATAGCTTACTGTACCTACTACAACCTGTTAAGCTTTCAAGCTACTGTTCAGCTTTGCAAGTGCATAGATCAACTATACATCAAAACCTTTTAACGTTTCCAGATTATGCATACCATACATTGCTCCTTGAAGCTTTATATACGTTTAATACAATGTCCAACGAAGTTTTTCTAACCTTCAAGGCTATTGGTCACCAAATCTCCACAACCTTTTAAGCTACTGTTCTACGAAGCTTTAAAGCCTTTTGGGCTATAATTCGTCAAAATTTCACAGAACTTTTAGGCTACTGACCATCAAAGCCTTTAAGCCTTTTAGGCTACTACTCATCAAAGCCTTTAAGCCTTTCAGGCTACTGATCATCGAAGCCTTGAATCCTTTCAGGCTACTGACCATCATAGCCTTAAATCCTTTCAGGTTATTGCTCATCGAAGCCTTCAAGCCTTTCTGGCTACTGTTCTCTAAAGCCTTTCAGGCTATTACTCACTCAAGCTTTAAAGTCATTTCGGCTACTATCCATGGAAGCTTTAAAGCCTTCCAAGCTACTATTCCCTAAAGCCTTATAACCTTTTAGGCTATTCAAGCTTTAAAGCCAATTAAACCATTGTCCATTAAAGGTCTAAAACTTCTTAAAAGTACATTAAAGCTTTTGAGAATTTTGTACATTAAAGCTTTTGAGCCAATTAGGCCACCGATAATCAAAAGTATTAAAACCTTTCATGCTACTAACCATAAATACTTCACAGCCTTTTAGGCTAGTATTTGACACAACGTTAAAACCTTTTAAGACTACTTCTCATGGAAGTTTTACATCATTTCAAGCTGATATTTCCTAAAGCTTTACAACCTTTTAGTAATTAATAACAAAAAACAAAAAGATATATGCTTGCTTTTTCCGACAACCTATGTGGGTTAAACAAAAAGTAAGTGTTATCAAAAGTCAAAAAGAATAGCCATGTAGCCTTTTAGCTTTTCAGACTAGACATAAAGTCCTAGTTATTTTATTGCTCGTTGAAGCCTTAAAGCCTTCTGGGTTACTATTTATCAAACCTTCACGGCCTTTTAAGCTACTGTTCATTAAAGCTTTAAAAGCCTTTCATGTTTCTAATACCTTACAGCCTTTAAGGCTATTCCAGCGGAAGCTCTAAAGACGTTAGGCTACAATTCATCAAAGCTTCACAGCCTTTTGGCCAAGTATCCAATGAAGTGTTTAACCTTTTTAGGCTATTTTCATGGAAGCTTTATATCAGTCCTGACCACTAATTCTTGAAACTTTACAACCTTAAAAAAGTCGCTACTCATAAAAGCTTTACAACCTTTTAGGCTACGGGATTCATTAAAGCCTTATAGCCTTTCAGACCACTGTGCGTTGAAGCTTCACAACAATTTAGCTTCACAGCGTTCAAGTTAATTATTCGTGAAGCTTTGCTATTACCAGCTTCAACTTCTAAACAGCTTCAAAAGCTACACATGAACCATTTATACTAACGACCAAGCCAACAAAGCAAACACAATTCCTAACCAATAGCCACAAATACATTTATGATGCAAACATTGTAACATTATTTTAAGGCTAACATAAGGAAATATCAAAATAAACATATGGTTCAACACATCAACCTATGGATCTTTAAATCGCCAACTTCGCAAGCTTTCAAACAAGCTTCTATTCTGTGAACGACCTATAGATCCGAAATAACAACAACTTCAATCAAGAAGTTATATCTCACAAGCAAAAGAATCAAATAAACCAGTAAAACGCGCCTCTAGTCATGAACACCTTTTACCAAGGGCTGATATGAGTAAGCTGACATGCTTAAATAAAGCAAGTAACCCCCGAAGCAAATAAGCATATCAGCTCATAGGGTTAAAGGATAAAAGGGCACAATGTATCTGGGTAAAAATCCCAAATGGTTGAAAAACAACATAACCAAAGTCATCTCTTAATGACTCCAGTGGTTAAATGGTAACTGGGAAAAAGGCTTCCCCTAACAGCAACCTATATAGCAACATATCTTCGAAAAAGGAATAAAGAGGTAAAATGTATAACAACACTTTGATATCAGTCAGAATCACTCATCACCATGTCATGACTACTTCTGACTGGGTGGCTGGTGGCTCGTGTGGACAAACCCACATTTAAAAGAAGTCAAGAATCAAAGAAGCAAAACAGTTACACATGTCAACTTATTTACTCAAATGCTAAGATGCCTTCAAGCATCTTACCATAGCAAAGAAACACGATAACTCAAAACAATAGCCTAGCTACTTTCTTTCGTAGAAGTTAAAGGCTTACTATATTGGGTCAGCCTCTTATCAAGACTAACCTTGTGTTCAAACAACCTAACGTCTCAATGGGATATGCATGCCATCTAAAGCATACGCTTTTCTCGCCTTGAAAAGATAAACAACTCAAGGAAGGAAAAGCCTCCCCATGCCAACAAGGCCATTTCAAAGGAATGAAAGAAAAGATCGTTGTGTACACAGATAAATACCTCCCATACGTCCTCCTTTAACACCATTTTAGCTACAATGAGTCAATAAATGTAACCACTTTCTTTAATTAGTGAACAAAGTTAGAATTGTTCATCCAAGAGGCTATAAACCGCAAAAGTCCTTACAAACTCTAACATTGTAAACACAAGAGGTTTTAAGCTTTGTAGGTCCTCACAAACTGTAACCTTAGAAGCTTAGAAGGTTTAAACCTCACTGGTCTCCATAAGCCATAACCTCATAAGCTTAGAAGGTTTAAACCTCACTCGGCTCCATAAGCCATGACCTCCAATGCTTAGAAGGTTTAAGCCTCACAGGTCTTCAAAAGCCACAACCTCCAATGCTTAAAAGGTTATGGACTTCAAAGGTTATCACCCTGGAAGCCAGGAAGATTATAAGCTTCACAACGTATCACCTCTTTTGACTACAAAAGCTCGACAACAAGTCAAACTCGTTACCATCACAAGTTTTATACCTCAAGGATGACAAAATTCAAAATACATCACATGTTCATGATAACATTGGTAGACTTGACATGATTCTTACATAAACTCCTTCGAATATGTCATTAAAAGCTTCAAATAGTTAGAAGTTTCAGAAACAACTCAGAAGCTTCAAAATAAACAAAACAAGCTTTAAAGCTTAAAAGCTTCAAAAGACATTAAAAGAAGCTCAAAAGCTTAAACGCTTCAACTACCACAAGCTTAAAAGCTTAAAATCTTAAAACTTCAAATACAACAACTGAAGTTTAGAAATTTAGAAGTTTCAGATACAACAACTGAATCTTACAAGCTTGAAAGCTATACAATAAGCATAAGAGGACAAAGAAGCTATACATGTCATGACTTCTGCCCTAAAGCTGAAACGGATACAAGCATCTTGCTAATATGCAACAACTTATCAATCCTTGGACAAAAACCATGATTAGAACAAGGCATACGTTCGCCTCCAGTACGGACACTACTTCTTGCAATTTAAAAAGCAAAATAAGAACTTAACTAAAGGAAGAAGCTATCAAACTAGCTATAAGTGAAAGTGTCCTTGTAACAAACAAGTTCTATTCTAAGAGCTCCCAACTAGGTGAACCACCTATGATAATGCTTGTCTTCTACTATGGCTTTAGCATGAACAAAACATACAGCAACATAGATTATCCAAAGCAACTTGCTCAATCGCCGAAGCTCTTGCTAAAACATCAACGCTTCTCACTCACACTAAGCGCAAACGGCTGCCCAAAAAAAATCTCTACCGAAAGAATGTTACCTAAGCTAAACATGAATACGAAGTCTGAAGCTTCTAAGCCTTCAACCATCTTTGGAGATTTAGCAACTATAAAGACTACAAAGTCAAGATAAGCTAACCCAAACCAACCTGAGAAGCATGTCAACACTTAAGCAACTCACGGAATCGTGAAAAATGCAAAACAAGATGGGGATACATAAGAACAAATTAGTAATCATCGATCTAACTTGGTAACACCAAGAATCATAATCACTAATTTATTGAATACACCTAAGGCTACAAAATAGCCGTAGCAAAAAGGATCAAGCCCCATAGAAGCATAAAACTAGAAACGTAGAAGCATTGAAGCATCATGCTATACATAAAAGAAGATTAAGGACGAATCAAACCGCAATGCTAAGGCATTGAAGTTGTTGGCAAAATAACAAAGCAAGCTACTTAGCAACCAAAGTAGATTTGTTAAAACACCAACACCTTTCCAAAGCACTTTGCTATAACACATGAGTGTCTTACTTATAAAAGACAACTTACATGTTACAAAAACAAAACCTTGGAAAGCTTGGCCGAAAATAGGAAGGACGACACATTGTGCTCGAAGCTCACAATAGTGGTTCCTACAAGCTTAATCGACCAAGAAGGAAAGAAAGTCCCAAGGCATTGGGACGACAATCACCTTAAAAGGCTCAGCATAACCACGAACGGCCAAAAGATTTCTACCACTTCTTTGTGTAAACATTTAGTTATCATGAAATGAATGAATCATAGCATTTTCCATCAAGATTTGTCTTTCTATCCTATAATCAGGTTGAGAACCTAGCAAGAAACTCCATGGCAAGGGCCATGTAAGGGGATTAGCTCCCAGGCCACATCGCTCAATAGGTTCAAGGGTTGAATGGACCTATATAAGGGGTGAGTTCCTAGATTAATCCAACTTCATGAGACCTACAAAGCTTTTTCTTTACATGTCTCATAGACTGGTTTGAGCAGCCTACACCAATTGTTCCTTAAGTTTTTAAACAAGCTTACGAAAAACCAAAAAACACTAAGTAGTGTACATAGGATAGGTGGCAACTTGTTTGCCTAGACTATCTTAAGGATAAGTGACTGCAGCACTTAACCTTTTAAGGTGCTACCGGTAAAACATTCCCCAACAAATACAAAGACAAAACATCCAAACATGCAAGCATCCAATCATGCAAGCAGCCAAACATGCAAACATGCGAACATACACAATCACAAAAATACACTAAGGTACAATTCAAAAGTGAAACAATCTCACAAGGCCATACACAAAATAAAATATATGAAAGCTAACATAAAAGGCCATGATCGGCAATCATAACATGTCAAGCCTAACGGCTTGAAAGGTTCATAATACCACAACTACGTGTTAATGTTCTAGTCATACAAGGCTAACACCAAATGAAACCCTACAAGGTTTCCCAAACAATGCAACGAATGATACTTTACCAAAATGGAGCTAAATGTTCTCGTGTCGAACATCCTTCATTATCACAAATAAATATTGTGCAACTAATGAAACAAATCAATAGAATTGGACACTTAGTCATATCAACAAAAGAAGCTCAATTTCATACAAACAAAGCTTATAGACATGCTCTATATATCAAGCTTTAAGCGAAGGAAGCTCATATAAATCTTTGAATGAAAGAAGCTTACAAGCATAAATCATACGTCAAGTTTCGCATCAAAGAAGCTCGCTAGCAAGGTCATACACTCAACTTCCTATGAACAAAGCTCGTGAATAAGAATCAAAAGCGAACGCTCGCAAACAAATAAATTCGCTATTTAACCTTGTTTGCTTCTGTCTACTTGATTCCATCGCTTGTATCATAAGAAAGAATTTATCACAAAACTTTGATAGCACAAAGAATTAGGCTAGTGATGGATTTCATCCATAAGCTTAAAGGATGAAATTTATATGTTTTAGTCAACAAAAACAATAACTTTGCTTAAAGCCTTCAAAGCTTAGAACACATACAAGCTTTTTATCAAGCCAGGTTATAGTAAGTCAACCTTCAAGGCAATGTGCTTCACCTTCATGTGCAAGAAGCCTTTCCTATGTACACATGCAACGTTTCTTTAGTCACATGAAGCTCATTTGCTATCTTAGAAATCGACCATTCGGTCAATATAATAATCCACCATATCTCGGATTAACTTTCCGACATTTGCTCAAAAACATGACTTGCTAAAAACTTCTGTAAGTGCACATAGCTACAATCATTCAGTGATACTTAGCTACTTTGTTAATGCCTACAAGCATTTAAACTGACATAGTCATTCGATAAATGAACCACCTTCTAAAGACTTATGCTCAAAATAAAGGTATTTCCAAAAATATTTTATAAAATTATGGGAATATTGTCCAAAAGAGCATACATGACGGATATAGATGGTCTCAATCACACAACTCGAAATGACTTCGCCAATATAACAAAGAAGCTTAGAATATTAAGCTCAAAAGGCGAAAACTTAAAAGGTCAATACCCGATATGCCGAAGCTAATACAAGCTAACAAGGAAAGAAGCAGGTAATATCCAGCTCCATAGCTTCCATCAAAATAGGGGCTTAGCAAGAGGCAAAGCTTATCAGCTTAAACCATTATAAGCTTTCAAGCTCATCAGCTGCTTCCACCAAAATAAAGGCTTATCAGCTTAAATCCCAATAAGCTTTCAAGTTCATCAGCTCAAACCCTAATAAGCTTTCAAGATCACCAGCTTAAAAAAGCTTCAAATCTTATCGGTATAAACCCTAACACATTACAAAACTCATCATGCTAAGGTTCATTTGTCGATACTTATCCTACTTACACTAAAGTATTTGCAAATGAAAACTCACCAAAACAGCAAAGGTTCAAAGAAAGCGCAAAATAGTCTGAGACTAGTATAATGTACATAGATATATACATTAAACTAGACTGGGGGGCTGATGTTGTAGGGTACCCATTGGGCCAAACCCAATATATCAAGTAACAAAATAAATAATCAATATATTGGGCCAAGCCCAAGCCCATTAGGGTTTTAACCCATCCCCCACTCTATAAATAGAAGGACAAACCATGTGATACAACTTAGATGGGTCTTGACATCAGACCTATCTCACTCCTCTTCTCACCATTTCCCTCTCTAAATACTCTCTCTAGAGTTATTCTCTCTAATAAGACTTTCAGCAGCAGCAGGCTGAAGCCTTGAAGCCTTCGAGCTGCTGCTATACATTCTTAGAAATCTACAACCATGCTGATTCCACAACCAAGCTGGCTCCAACAGCCCCTACGTGTAGAATCACACTCCATTACTCGCAGGTCTCAGCCTTCATCGGCTTACGTGGATGGTCCTTAGTTGTAACTTGGGATCAAGAGTTCCTTTCTTCAAGATCATATTCTATTTTTGATCTTTTCTTAAGTTAACCAATAATAACAACATTCTGACTTTGGGTCGATCCCAAATCAGAATCATAACAACAAAAATACCAAAACTCTTGAACCTCCCATCTATGTTTACAATGTAGAGGGATACCACGACCTGCGTTTGGCTAACCGAAACCCTTTAACCCTTTTACCCCTTCTGACGAGTTCTTTCATGTTGCTGGTCCAACCCTTTAAGTAGTAGACGAGGTCAGAGGCTTGACGGCCTTGGAATTTTCAGACCCTCTCCGGACCTATATTTGTTGTAGTAACAGGTATATAAGGTGTATTTTATGATTATAAAAATAAAATATCTTAAGCATGCATTAACATACTCATAATATGCCTCATTCTTGCCAACATTATGGTGGCTAACTCAACCTTAGCGTGGCTGGCCTAAAGGCCATTGTGGGTCCCATTTTTGTGCCAAAAATATCTACAAAGTATTTAGTTAGATTTGAATCGGTTCGGTTAGGGTTTTTCGGGTTTTGCGCGTCCTTATTACGAGCTATTCTGGACATATAATTAACTCCTAATTATCCTTAAACATGGCCTAGTTTAAGTATTGGTAAGTTATTTAGGCTCTTACCGGGTGAAATTATATATTTTACGTGCATCGCGTGTGATACGCGAACTTTATTCGCTACCGAGAGATTTTGATTTGGATTTTTCATTTATAGTTTTGGGGTTTCAAAACACTTTATATTTCATAAAAATACCCTTTATTTTATATCCTGAGCATTCGAGATCGTTTTCGGTTATTTAATTATTACCGGGAAATCAACAACGTCCGTTTCGAACTAGTTTATTCTTATGCGATTTCTTCGAATTTCTAATTAAACTAAGGCATTTTTATGCCATCTATTGGACTCCGCTATTTTCCAAATACTCAATTATACTTAATTGATATTAATTCTTGCTTAGAACAGTTAATTACATATATTAGTTACGTACAGATTTACCTTAATTTTGCCGAACGTCACACGACCCCGGACATAATTCCGGACAAACCATTTTTTAGCATTTTTTATATCTTATATTAATATTATAAATTATCTATAAATCAAACAAATGTTCATAATAAATTCATTTTTATGTACATACTCTTGAAACCATGACTAAAATTGTTACATTTTTATTTTCTAAAAAATATTTTATTTACTTATTTCTGTCAATTTAAATTGTTACTATTGGGTTCCTTTTTATAAGAGAGAGAGAGAGAGAGAGAGAGAGAGAGAAAGAGAGAGAGAGAGCGAGAGAGAGAAGAGAGAGAGAGGTTTCTACAATGGGTAAGTCAACTATTATGTATTAGTGTGATTAGGGAATAGTACTAATTTAGTGTTAAGTCAATCAAGTTATGCTTTTCAAATCATGGGTTATGTCAACTTAAACAAATCAAGTGAAGGTGACTAATCATAGATTGTGTTAGGTTTAAATATTCCACAATGTGACTAATGATAAGATTATGTTTCACCATCTTCCATAATGTGACACTTCATGAGTCTTGTGAAGTGATTAATCATGTTAGTTTAAAAATAAAATTGAATGATACCAATTGTTGGATCAGTATGCTCTTTGTTTAAGTAAGAACTTGCTATCTTTGACACTTAAGTGTTTAGCAAGCCCTTGTATATCAGATTGTAAGCACAGCGGAATGTAAAAGTTAAAGCAACACTTTTTATACTTAAGAGGAGTTATTACTCCCTCTTGATGATTGAAACTAATAATGACAAGTATTTATTATGAATCTAAGCAGTAAATGAGAATTAGATACTTAGGCAGATTCACAATAAATACTGAAATGGAATAGAACAGTGAAAGTGTTTGAAGGATTTTTCTATTAAAATCAATGTCTAAAATAGAAGGTTGAAGCCTCCTATTTATAGACGTTTACATACATGTATCTTGCCCATAAAGCAAGTACAGAAACATCAGAAACAAGTTGCACAAGTTGCAACATTGAAACTAACAATTACAGCTAAAAGTAATAATAAACAATAAACTACTGATACAAAAGGCGGTGGAAAATATCTGATGCTAAGTGCTGATGAATGACAAACTACTGATGAGTAGTTTGTCTTCAGTACTTCTGAAGTGAACTTGTCTGGTTTGGACTTCAGAACTTCTGATGAAGTTTCTTCTTCAGCACTTCTCATATCTTCTCTTCAGCAGTTTCTTGTCTTCTCTTCAGTACTTCTATACTTAGCCAAAATGACAGAAGTGAATTAGACTAAGGTTTCCAAAAGTGGTTTCACCAATCCTCTTTGTCCTAACATTATGTTGGGATGGTGAGGGGCGACGACTAAGAAGCCAAAAAGAAGAGTAGTTTGTGCAATTTTGGAAGATGATCTTTCATGGATTTGTGCGTGTTTCGAAATCTTTCCATAACTAGTGTTGATGCCATTCTAATCAATGTAACTAATCACTAGTCTTTTGTATGACTAATGAGTTGTTTAGTGTGTCCAAGAAAGTAATGACAAATCTTATTTGATTAGTCCATGAAAGGTGAGGTTTAGATTGATGTGATTACACTTAATAATCTAATAGGTTAGTGATGTTGGTGATGAGGGTGATAGTGGTGGTGGCGGCGGCCGAAAATGGGACAAAAGGAAGGGAAAAAATCTTTAACAAATGAGGTAAATCAACATTATGGATCCAAGAGGTTTAAGGAACATTTCCATACATGCTAAGTGATGTGTGAAATGTGTAGTAAATAAATCGGTCAAGTTTTAAAAATGGAAAAACCTACAAAACCACACACTAACGGCAAGTGTACCGGTCGCATTGTAGCAGAGCAAGTAAGTCCGGAATATCGAACCGTGGACACAATGTGACGACTCTCGGTACTAAACCTCTGTCGACTCCTAGCCTATTAATTTGGATTTTTGAGAAGTAATTATAAGCTAAATGCAAATAAAGTAAAAGCAATTAAAATAAATAACACAAAGACGAAAACAAGAAGCTAAGAACACTAGATCGAACTCAGATAATATGGAAGGCAACTACCTAGGTCTAGAATCCTACCCGCAGACTCACAACTCTCGGAATCGAATAATGGATTGGCTACCAGGTTTTCTAAAGATACGCCCGACCCAGGAAACCCCTAAAGCATGCTAGATCACCTCCCGGTCTCACTAACACCTCTAAGAAAATCCTAAGGGACGTGTAAATCACTGGTTACTAGTTCGGATCACCTCCCGGTCTCACCTCACTAGGGAATGCTAAGGTACTCGAAAGACTCGCTCACCTCCCGGTCTCGCTAGTCACAACACACCCGAAAATGTGAAGGAGTAATCTAATTGGCTTGGAAATAATTCGGAATTACAAGAATCTAAAGACACACTAGGCAAGGATCACCTCCCGGTCTCACCTCTACCCGATACCTAAAGATCTAGACAACCCGACACCCTATCACCTCCCGGTCTCAAGGAATGGCAGAATACCTAAGTCCTCTAAACTCTCAAATCAAGTTCCTATGGAATTAGACGTCAAAAACCAAAAACTAGTTACAAGCACAAAGCAGGTAACCTAACATGCATCTATAACTGAAAGACATTCAACAAGACACATGTGGAACTATCAAAGATAATAAATTAGACTTAAATACGCATACGCATTATAACCAAACACAATTAAATCTTTACCAAAACATAAGCCAATTATATAATTAAACGAATCCGAAAGTAATAAAAATGCTAAGTATTCATCATACCGACCTAGGTAGCCTAAATGTTTAGCTATTCATAACGACGGAACAAGATAAAGACATAGGTTCAAGATAATATATAGTCATGGTACAAATATTTATAAACACGAAGTAAATAAATATAAAGCCAAAAATTATTATAGTCGAACCCGTGGCTTCAATCTTAAACCCGTCCTCTAAAGATGCTAGCGTTCGATGTGTTCTAGAACTCCTTGTGGCGGCTGTTTCGATTCAAAGATGATGTTTCCGGTGATATATTGATGCTCGCTGATAATATATGTTTTGTGGCGATCCCTCTTTTTTGATAATATTTCTTCATAAATAATGATAATGCTGATGTAGGGTTTTTCATCTTGGGCCTTTTTTTTCTTTGTCTGACTAAACTCACGAGAAGTCATTTGGACTTTAAGTCCATATGTTGTTTATTATTATTATTATTATTATTATTATTATTATTATTATTATTATTATTATTATTATAATAGATAGTATTATACTCGGTGCTCTAGATTCGGGTGTTTTTAGCTTAACCAAAGTTTCTCGTCTACGCTCCAACGTCCATGAACACCTGCTCTCAAGTGTTGGTGTCTTGATTAAAATTCATTCGTTTTGAGCTCATTCTCTCCAAACACCTATAAAATAATAAAATAAATAAATAAATAATAAAACTAACGCAAGACTAATAAAAATCTAATTAAACGCTAAAATAAATAAAATAGACAGGTACAAGCCTAAAACTAATAAAATACTAATAAAAGGACTCGAAAATGACTACAAACTACAAAGGAAATTAAATGTGTTTTGCAACACATCACTAAGATCACATAATCTTTCATGATGTGTGACTAATCAAGGTGAGATTTAGTTTAATCTCTAGGCTTTGGTGTTGGGTTATTATTTTAGGTTAATACACTTTATCAATCCAAGTGTTGATTAATGGTTCCTCCATTTTTGGTTAAGTTGAAAGTGTAGATTAGATGGTTCATTAAGTAAGGGGACAAAACACATGTAGAAGACATATAATAATGTGTTTTGTTACAATTATTTGAATGACTGTGTATTATTTTTGCATGCACCCTTATAACTATACATACATCGCATATATACATATATATATATATATAGATGTAAATAGTTTGTATTTTTGATGTGAACAATAATATATCAAAGAGCATAATATGTTTCTATATATACTCATGGACAGGGCTGTAAACAAACCAAACGTTCGACAATCAGTTCGTGAAATGTTCGGCGGGAAGTCCGTTTGTGTTCGTTCTTTTAATAAATGAACAAACACAAACATGAAATTTTGTTTGTTTATTTAAACAAACAAACATGAACAAAGGTCGCGTTCGTTCATTTATGTTTGTGAACGTTCGGTAACGTGTTCGTTTATGCTTGTATGTGTTCGATAGTTCAAGTTTAATATGATAATTTTGTGTTTTTATGAGACATTATGTGATTAAGATTATGTCAAGTATACTTGGGTAATTAGAGTAGTATATTTTTTGGTGGATAATGTTCGTGATGAAATTTTCAGAATTCAATGTGTTAGTTTGTGCTCAGTTTTGTTCATTAATGCATGTTTATGTCCGTCTCCGTTCATTGATGGTTTTTTTTGTATTCGCTTTTGTCTGGAACCTAAACATAACAAATAAAGTCAAATGAACAAGAACACGTTCATTTCCTTAACAAGCTAATACGAACAAAAACCTCATTCGGTAATTGTTCATGAACAGTTCGTGAACACGTTATTTCTTTAACAAACAAACACGAACAAGAAATCTCGTTCGTTAAGTGTTCATGAACAGTTCGTGAACATGTTATTTCCTTAACAAACAAACATGAACAAGGCCATGTTCGTGTTCGTTTGGTTCGTTTACAGCCCTACTCATGGATAATATTTTGAGTTTTCAAACAATGTACATATAGATTCATTTTGAAAGGGAGGAAAATAGTATCTTAATTGTTTAAACTCGAGTCACCAAAGTTGGACTTTCGTCCAATTGTATGAGATTGTTTGCACTAGTTCGGGTCTTGCTAGACTTTCTTAGGGGAATTATACATTAAAAATGGTGTCTAAAATGTGTACCAAATTTAAATGTTGACTAGTAAGTGTAGGATTTTGACCTGGTAAATCGACGGGTGTCACCAGACGCCATCATCGAGCATCGCCGACCACCGTCACCCACCAACAACCACCGCCATCGCCGACCACTACCACCACTCTCCATCAACGACCACAACCACCTCCACGCACCACCAAGCACCGACACTCTCCGTCACCAACCACCGCCACCCACCGACCACCACCACCACCGTGACTCGTTGTTGCCGTCACTCCCTATCGCCACCCACCACCACTTACCACCACCACCGTCACCGCTAATATCACCACCAAACCTCTTCACCCACCGACGACCACCCATCGTCGTCACCACCACTGACCACCATTACAACCACCGTTGCCGCCGCTGTCACCGACCGCCACCACCCACCCACCCACCCACCGACCACCACCAACTCAGCCACCAAGCACTGTCGTCGGCACCACTGTCAACCGTCACCACCACCACTCACCACCGCCATTTTATTCCTTCGCTTTTTCCTTCCTACCAAACAATACAAAGTAATGATTCATTCCATTCTTATGTGATAGCCAAGCAAGGCCATGGAATGATAATCATCCATTTTCATCCATTTATCCATTCCATTACCTTGTCCATTACATTCCATCTTTCATTTCATTACCCCATAGCAAACGGACCCTAAAATTTGTAAGAGATAATGGAATAGAAAAAAAACAAGGGGCATGGAATCGTGAATGAAATGATTTTGAGAGAATGAAATGCTTGTAGAATGAGTGATTCTATTTCACCAACCAAACACCTTATTTTTCATTCTTTCTAAGAATCCGTTTCATTTCACCTTCCATTCCATGGTACCAACTATACATGAATTAAATAGGGATAATTGCACAAATAAACATTTGACCAAAGTCATTTGCAAAAATAAACATAGTATGCGTCTAAACAACATGGACGAGACACTCTTTGCGTCTAAACAACAGGGACGAGGCATGTGTAAAGCTTTCAGACGCCTTAATTTTTAAGGCTCCTGCATCTAATCTTTAGATGCGAAAAAGGATTGCGTCTAAAGAACAGATCTTAAATTAAAGAGTCTAAACCTTTTTAGACTCTTTAATTTAAGAGTCTAAACCCTTTTAGACTCTTTAATTTAAGAGTCTGTTCTTTAGACGCAATTATTTTTCGCGTCTAAAGATTAGACGTAGGGACTTTAAAAATTAAGGCGTCTGAAGGCTTTACACGTGTAATCGTCTAATTGGTAGATGCAAAGAGTGTCTCGTCCTTGTTGTTTAGACGCATCCTACGTTTATTTTTGTAAATTACTTTGGTTAAATGTTTATTTGTGCAATTATCCCAATCTATTAATATATATAAAAGAATTGAACATTGCTGACGTGGCGTGTAATGGTGCCTTCAACCTCTCCATGAAACTGCCACGTGGCATCATAATTAAAAGATTTTAATGTTTTTGAATTATTTCCTTTTTAATTAAAAATTCTCAATTACTAAAATTAAATTGAGTTATTTTAGGAAAAAAGAATTTTAAAAATAAATTTAAAATTTTATCTCTCATGTTTTCTCCCATAATTTTTAAACGTTTATATCTTTTATATACGGGATTTTTTAAAGAAAAAAATTACACCAAATTAACGAACGTTTTATTATCTTTCCAACGAGTACCATAGTGTTATATAAAAAACAGAGAAAAAATCGACTATTTTTTGTGGGGTTTCATTCATACAGGAAAAAAACACAAAAAGTATTCATGTTATTCATTAATCATGTTTTTTTTTAAAATCAGGTTCTTATCTACGATGTTGAAAATCAGCCCAATCGCCATGTTATCATTGGAATTTTATTAGGTATACTTCATCAAGAGAAGCTAGGAGAAAGAATCGCGCAACACTGCAACACATGGTGTCACCTTATAGCAAGGTTATTTTTTTATTTATTTAATTACAAGAGTAATAATTATTACTATTAGTATTAGTATTAGTATTAGTATTATTAGAATGGTTATATTTTTCAACCCCGGGACGCTCCCGGGAAGAATTGATAGTTGCTGACGTGACGTTCAATGGTGGCCTCAACCATCTCTTGATTATGCCACGTGGCATAATAAGATGCAATGGTTACAACTTCCAACTTAATTGTTTGTTTAGTTGATTAGGTTAGGAATTATAAGAGCCATTAGAATGTGAGAAATTAGAGAGACGTGATAAGTTTTTGAATAGTTGTAGTTTACATAAGTGATTCTTTAGATGATTACTGATTAGGTTTTAGATTAGGGAATTTGAGTTACTACTGAATAGAATACTATGAACATGCAATGATTGAGAGATTTTGTGGTTAGTTAACTTGAGCCATTTGTAATAGGTTATCACGTAAAATTAGATTTTTTAACCCCGGGACCCTCCCGGAGTAATCAGCTAGCTAAATATATACGTTTCCACGTTACCCGCCTTCCGCATCTTCAAAGTCAATACATAAACTTGTATAGAGTCAAAACCTTGGGTTCTAAAGCCCTGCATACTGTACTGTAGCCAAACCCAAAGCTTTGCGGTTACCCTCACAATCGCTAAAGTAAGTGGCATCCCTAAACCTTTAGTTTACTTCCTCTTATGGCATGCTGCTCTGTGTTTTTTAATCAAAGATGCTAATTTTGTTTCATGGGTTTCTGCTTTTCCCTGTATTCTTCTTGCTTTAATTCTGTTTTATATTATTAAACAAAAAAAAAAGGCAACCCTTTTGTTCATCAACATTTAGTAACTGATAGCCATGACCCCTGCTGCATAATCTTTAGCTTACTTCCTCTTCTTGCATAATGGTTTGTGAATTTTAAACTAAAGATGCTAGTTTTGTCTTATGGGTTTGTGCTTTTCACTATTCTTGTTGCTTTAATTCTGTTTTATATTCATTTTATTTAAAAAAAAACAACTCTTTTGTTCATCACTGTATAGTACATGTTGTCTTTCCTTTGTGATGGATTGATATTAATCTAATGCCATGAGGCGTTTACTGATGTTATTATTTGTGTTTATAAGTGTAACATTGTTGTCAGATGTGTTGTCGAAGAAGACGGATAGGGTGAACATTGGAGCCACTTTTAGCTTGAAATCCCCCAGTGGGGGGATCTCAGTCATTGCCATGAAGGCAGCTGTGGATGATGTTAATGCTGATCCCCACATTTTGCCCGGAAAACGATTGACTCTTTCGATTCATGATGCAAACTTCAGTGGCTTCCTCAGTATTGTTGATGGTAAGGCAATGCTACTCTTTTTAAACTTCAATTTTATATGTCCTTGTTTTCTAATGCTACTTCCTTAATAAGGTTTTACAAATAGGGTGGGTGGGTGGGTTGATGCCTTTGACACGGATAAATATATAGATTGTTTTCGGCTTCATCAATTCAACCCTTATTAGAAGCAAAAAGAGGCATATACGTTAACGGATAGTGAAAAGGGTTGGCAGATTATCAGCGGGTTGTAATAAATGGGTTTAACGGGTCACAAACGTGTTGATAGATTCACCTTACACAAAATATATATATATATATAAACTTTTTAACGCGTCAAATCTTTTAATTTAAATAGTTAAACAGGTTAAACATGTGAATCTTGCTATGACACGTTTGATTAAACAAGTCAACTGGACGCAACCTATTTATTATAAGGTTTAGACATGACAACCAAACCTCAATTGGGTTAAAAGTTGACACCCTTAGTTTCTAAGAGACAAATAATGAGTTCTTATACCCCAATATACGCTCTTTATTTATCTAGTTCTTTATTTATTTGATAATTATTTTTCTCAGTATTGAAGTTCATGGAAGCTGATATGGTGGCTGTCATATTTAGTTCTCCGATACCTCATATTCTTTCAAATATTGCAAGTGAACTCCATGTCCCATTATTAACATTCTTTGAATTAGACCCCACGCTTTCACCTCTTCAGTACCCGTATTTCATCCAAACAGCCCCTAATGATCTTTATCTGATGACTGCGATTGCTGAAATGATAAGTTATTTCAGTTTTCGAGAAGTAACCGCCATATATACAGATGGTGACCAGTTTAGGAACGGCATGTACACATTAAGTAATCAACTATGGCAGAAACGTTGTAAGCTTTCTTACAAAACACCAATATCCTACGACTCATCTCCACAAGATATCCATAATGTGTTGGCCAACGTAAGGTCAATGGAATCTCGTGTCATTGTTGTACATACTTACCCTAAAACTGGTCTTTCGGTGTTAAAAGCTGCAAAGAGGCTGGGCATGATAAAAAAAGGATATGTTTGGATCGCAACCACTTGGTTATCAAATGTTTTGGATACTACTGGTTTTTCTTCTATAAGCGCATCAGATTTACAAGGGGTTCTAACACTTCGGCCTCACATACCACATTCGGATAAAAGACTAAATTTTGAAAGAAAGTGGAAGAACTTGAGTAACGGGTCAACGGGGTTTAATGCGTATTGTTTATATGCTTATGATACAGTTTGGATGGTTTCACACGCCCTTGACAAGTTTTTCAATGAAGGTGGAAAAATTTCTTTCTCCAATTATTCTCGTGTAAAGGGAACAAAAGGTTTGAATCTTCCAGCACTTGGTATTTTTGACGGAGGAAAACAATTGCTTGCCAACTTATTGCAAACAAATATGAGTGGTCTCACCGGGCCGGTTGGGTTCAATCCTGACCGGTCTGTGATCCACCCTTCTTTTGATATAGTTAATGTGGTTGGGGACCATAGGCGGCTTCTTGGATACTGGTCTAACCACTCCGGGCTATCGATTCAGCCTCCAGAGACGCTTTATGCAAAACCTTCGAACCGTTCTACTTCTAATCAACATTTAAGAAGTGTTGTATGGCCCGGGAACACAACAGTAAAGCCCCGTGGATGGGAATTTATAAACAACGGGAAACCGTTAAGGGTTGGCGTTCCAGTCGGAGCTAGTTTTAAAGAAATTGGTATACAGGTCAATGGTTCACATGAAAGTCATGGCTTTAGCATAGATGTTTTTCTTGCTGCACTAAAGTTGATTCCATATGCAGTTCCTTATGAGTTTGTCAAGTTTGGGGATGGTCACAAGAACCCGAGCTACACCGATCTTGTGAATAAAGTTGCACACAACGTAAGTAAAGTGTGATGTGATATTTATATTTTATGAACCAAATATGATATTTGCAATTTATTCAGGTCTTTGATGTTGCTGTTGGTGATATTTCCATCATCACGAACCGTACAAAGGTTGTTGACTTCACACAGCCATATGTTGAATCGGGTTTAGTTGTAATGGTCCCTGTAAAGAAAGTAGACTCGAGTGCTTGGGTTTTCTTGCAGCCATTTACTCTACAAATGTGGGTTCTCACCATGGTTTTCTTCATCATAGTGGGAATTGTTATATGGTTACTGGAACACACGCGAAATGACGAGTTTAGGGGCCCACCCAAGCAACAGCTAGTCACCATCTTGTGGTGAGTAGTTAAGATCTTAATATTGTTTGTTTTCTATTGAGTTGGCAAAGTGGGTCGGCCAGGTAAATTTGTTTGGGTTGGAACTACGCTTGACAAAGCAGGCGGGTAACGGGTCAAAATGTTTTTAGACAAAATGGATTCGTGATGAAATGGGTCATTTTCGAAAGAAAAACTAAGTATCAAAATGGCCACTTTATATTTTTGTGATGTCTAGTGGGGATGGGCGGAGGTGATGGTGTAGGTGATGTCAAACGGTTGTGAGTGGTGACGGTGGTGGTATTGGCGAGCAGTTGGTGGTGATGACTGACTGAGAAACAAGTTTTATAAGAGTGACTCATTTTGACCCATTGTATGATTGAGTAGAATCAAATTGAGCCGTTCTATAAATTGAGTAGGCCCAGATGGACCCGTTGTGTAATTTGAGTGGATCCAAATGAACCATAAGTAAACAAAATTTTATCCAAGTCAGCCCATTTCTTGATTAGCGAGTCATTATCGCCCAAGCACTTTGTTGTCGGTATAAATACAAAAATTATCTTAGTTATTTAAAAAGCTGCTATTATGTTATTTGTACCTCAACATGCCTTGTTCTTGATGTTTTGTAGGTTCACCTCATCAACTTTGTTTAACTCACACAGTAAGTATAGAGTTGATTTTTTAACACGTTAACTTATAAATAGGTCAGTTCGGGTTATGTTTCATATATAACAAGAAAATTGTAATTTTTTTTCAGGAGAAAACATGGTGAGCAGTCGTAGTCGACTGGTTCTCTTTGTCTGGCTTTTTGTAGTTCTGATTATCAACTCAAGTTACACCGCTAGCCTTACATCCATTTTAACCGTTCAACAACTTTCATCTCCAATCACAGGAATTGATTCATTGATCTCAACCAATGAACGGATTGGGTTTCAAGTAGGATCATTTGCTGAGAACTATATGATTGAGGAACTCCACATTCCAAAATCAAGACTTATGGCTCTTGGTTCCCCTCAAGAATATGCTGAGAAACTCGGGGCTGGAATAGTTGCAGCTATTGTTGATGAAAGGCCCTACATCGATCTTTTCCTTTCTAAAAACTGCAGGTTTCAGGTTGTCGGTGATGAGTTCGCTAAAAGCAGTTGGGGATTTGCAAGTATCTCCATTCACATATTACTTTTTCATTATGTCAGAACTCAGAAACGAGTTGGGTCGGGTTAACCTGTAGATACTTTCCCTTTTGTCATTAAATGGAACAATTTAGGCATTGAACTTTAATTGAGTTTCATCTCATTCAACCCATTCCCTTTTATAGTATTTTTGACTATTTAACTTATATGAGATAGATTAGTGGTATAAATTTAGGAGATTGTAGCCTCTTTTGTACGCCCCACTTACGGTGTGCGCATATAATGTATATATGTGTGGCGCTTGGGGGCAAAAGTAAAGTTGCACTAGTTTTAACGTTATTTTACTAATTTCGTGAAAATAACGTTAAAAACGATAGACGGTTAATCATGCATCATGTGGTGGCGTGGATAGCCAAAAGACAAAGGGGTACATGCACCGATCGGGTTTGTCCCGATTGCTAAGTGTTTTGTGCCTTACGTCCAAGGCTTGATACCAAATCACATCGAGCCGGGGGTCTCACTAGAAGCAGCCTTTATATTCTTAGGGTTAGAGGTAAGGCTGTCTACATCTTACCCTCCTCAGACCCTACCTTAGCTTTGCTATAGGTGGAATTAACTGAGTATGATGATGATGATGCAGCCTCTTTTGTAGCTGTTGTTTTGACTTTTAAGGTCAAGCTCTCTAATTCTTAATATGAATGGAAAATTTATTTCTTCATACTTAAATAAGAACCAAAAGCTACGCTACATCATAATTCATAACGAATAATTTGTGTCATAATAATTTGCGTTAAATGTGATTATATTAAAGTCGATTTAGAATTTAAAATGGTGAGGTTGACCTTAATAGTCAAGCTTATGGGCTTTTCTCAGGCTTTTCCAAGGGACTCCCTATTAGCTGTTGACATGTCAACTGCGATACTAACATTATCCGACAACGGCGAGCTTCAAAAAATTCACGACTATTGGCTCGAGAATAAAAGTTGCAACCCACAAAATTCGCACACGGAACAAATTCACCTTGAAAGCCTTCGTGGATTGTTTCTCGTCTTTGGAGTTACTTGTGCTCTAGCCCTCCTTATATACTTTGGCATGATCTTTCATGAGTTCAGAAAACACTATTATGAACTCCTCGACCGGTCTTCAAATAGCGGGTCTCATTTATTGCGTAGGTTTTTATCGTTTGTAGATGCGAAAGAAGAAGTATCAAAGAGCAAGCTAAAGAGAAAGAGGGGTAGGTCCATATATAAGGTGAAACCAAATTCAAGCCGAGTTTGATGAAGAGTAACAATGTGATCGAATCCAAATGTCTAGTGCAAAGAAAACTCAGTATATTGTATGGCCATAACATAAGAGGATCACAGTTTGTCTAATTTGGTTAGGTAAATAGGTACTCTATTTTACATTACTGTATACGACCCGGGTTACCTCTATTTGAGTAATTATCTAAGATATTTTTATACAAATAATCTCTTCAGCCTTGACAAAAGTAACACCTTTGTGGTGTAACTTTAAAGGTCACATATTTTAGTTTTGCGATTGCTATTTTCTAACATTTGAAGGTAGTGTTCGTTTCATGCCATTTGATGAAATTGGAATTGGCCTAGGAATTGGAAATTAAACAATCAAATAAGAATTTAAATTTTGTTGCTATTCGGGTAATTAACGAGCCAATTTGGGTTGAGACGTTTCGGGTCGTCAACGGGCTGGGTCGGTTCGAGACGTTTCAGGTCCGTACGGGTCGGGTCGTCTTGGGTTGGGATGTGTTGGGTTGGATTGGTAAAGGGACATGTCGGGTTGAGACGTTTTGGGTCATCAAAAACCGTATTAAGGTTTGTTTTTAAATAGAATATTATAATCTTTTAGGTAAAGCAATTAAAAAACATACATAAAATAAATCAACCCCGCGATTCTCTCTTGTATTTCCGGTCACTAATCACTTCTCTGGTCATCCTAAAAGATTATAATATTCTATTTTCTTTGTAAGTTTACACTAAGCTCACACACTTTTTTTTACACAAAATGTTACAAAGATTATAATATTCTATTTTCTTTTTTTTACATAAAATGTTACTATATAATCGGAACTTCTGCGCGAAAATTCGGGGGGGTCGACCGCCCCCTCCCGCCCCTACAATGCTACGCCCCTGATATGGTGGCTGTCATTGGTCCATCTAGTTCTCAGATAGCTCATGCACTTGCAAATGAACTACATGTACCATTTTTATCATTCTTCGCATTAGACCCCAACGCTTTTGTTAGATATATAATTCTTATTTCCCATATTCCTCCTTTATCCTAAGTATATATATATACATATATATATATATATATATATATATATATATATATATATATATATTGTCACATATATTAGTTATCCTAAGATTAGAATAGGTGTGTCGGTTATTTAACTAACCATTGTGTCGGTTAGAAGTCAAGGGTCACAACCAAGGTTTTCAGAACCGGACCGGACGTCGAACCGGACCCCCGGCCGGTTCACCGGTTCGACCGGTCCGACCGGTTCGACCGGTTCAACGAACCGGCCCAAAAAACAAAAAAAAATTAAAAAATCAGGTCCGACCGGTCCGGTTTCCGGTCCGACCGGCCGGTTCACCGGTTCAACCCCGGTTCGCTGCAAAAACGGTCCGACTACCCGAACCGGACCGGTCCAGGCCCCGGAGCCCGGTCCGACCGGTCCGACCGGCCGGTCCGGTCCGGTTTTCAAAACAATGGTCACAACCCTTCATTTATATAAATACCAAACACATTGTATCATTTTAGTTTATGTCTTGATTCTTAAAGTTTATCATTTTCTCTCTCAAACTCAAACCCTCTCAACGATCCTGCAAACCTTCATTTGGCATCAGAGCGGTTAGTTACTTGTTCCATCCGATCACAAACAATTGTCAAAGAAGATATCAATCCTCTGTTTTTCATTCGAAAGAAAAAGAACAGAGATAGAAGATATAAACGCTCAAATTCATCGGAACAATCATTCAAGGCCAACCATGAGTCGAGTAAGATCAATACAACGAAGATTATAACCGTTCATAAGGAAAAGGCAACCGGAGAAGAAGTTCCGGCCAAACCAGAAACTTCCGGCGAGATACCGGATTGTATAGAATCATCGTTTCAACACGTTTAATCGGTTATATCTATCCCTGCCCTTCATTTATAGATTAATATCGAGTACCAAACCTTAATCCAAATCAAAACGACAAATTTTTCAGCGATCACTCTGTTCGTGTTCGTAAACAACATTTCCCGCCAAATTTTTTTCTAAAAAAAACTAAGTCTTTTATCATTTAAACATTGATTTCTAATATCAAATACAAAACAGAATCAATCTGTTAAAAGAAATAACAATTGGTATCACTTTAAAGGGATTAAGTTTTCGTTTCGGTTCGGATCAAAAGGCGACCGAAACCTTGAAGTTTTTTTTCGTACTCGTTTATCCGATTCTTGTATTGAGGATTCAAGAATCAAAGAGATCTGTTCGAAATCAGTGATCAATCAGAAAAAGTTATAAAAAAAAAACGAAGTGTTTTTTCATTCGGGTTGGGCAGTGGGTTCGAAACAAAGAAGAAGAAGAAGTTTGACTTTCGAAAGTCAAACAGAAAACATAATATTTTATTATTGAGGGTATATTGTGTTAGAATTATATCAGTGTTTGTTTGTTGGGTTTTATCACTAATTGAACAAAAAAAATAGAAAAGATTAGAAAGGATTGAAGCATAGTAGAAAAACAAGTGATTTGTTTTTAGAAAGGTGTTTTGGATTGACAAAGGGTGTTGTTGCAAGACACTAATCAATCATCGTTGGAGGATTATCAAGTCATAGGATTGACTTTAGAATTTGGAACATTAGTGATATAAAGAAATATTATAGCAAGGATCTTGATATTTTGTTGTGGGCCCGACAAAGCATCAAACTTTGTTAATCAAGAATATTTTCAAGACGTATCATAGTCGTGTTTGACAAGGGTAGTCAAACAAAGTTCCATAGAAGTGTGGGATAGTCCATAATAGATTTGGACAATAGGGAAGAAAAAGAACAAAAGTCCGCAGAAGACGCCCGTTAAACCCACAATGACAACAAAGGAGACAGTCACGAAGGAGACTCTCACTTTCAGCCTCCAGACACCGATGTTGACATCTACAAATTACACGATTTGGGTTGTTCGTGTTAAAGCAATATTGAGTGCAAATGGTCTTTGGGAAGTAGTGGAACCCACAGAAGGCACGTCGACGGTAGATGTAAAGAAGGATAGGACAGCGATTGCCTATCTCTTTCAGGCAATTCCAGAGGATATGGTGATGCAGGTGGCATCACATCCTACAGCGAAAGAAATCTGGGAAGCATTAAAGACAAGATTTATTGGAATTGACCGAGTTCAGAAAGCAAGACTTCAATCATTACGCACAGAATTCGAGATGATATCAATGAGAGAGACAGAAACCATAGACCAGTTTGCTGGTAGGTTAAGTGCGATTAGTAGAAAGTCAAAAACCCTAGGAACGACAATTGAAGAGTCGATGTTGGTACGAAAATTGCTGGACTCCGTACCAGAGAGGTTCCTACAGATTATTGCATCCATAGAGCAATATTCAGATATAGATACCATGACGTTAGATGAAGCGCTTGGTAGACTTAAAGCTTATGAGGAACGCCTTAAGTCAAGAGATGAGAAGAAATATGGATCAGTCGGTCAAGAGAAGCTGTTATTTACAAGGCAAGAGAGAAGGCCTTACAGCAACAACAGGAACTACAATCAGAATCGAGGTAGACAGAACTTTAGGAAGTTCAATAGAAGTCAAAGAAATGAGAGGAAGAACTTTGACAGAAATGGCCATCAAGATCAGAGAAGTGATCGAAATCCCACTAAGAATCGTCATGACGACAGTAGTTACAAGCCCAAGAAGGATGGCAGCAGTGTAAGATGCTACAACTGCAATGAATTAGGGTACATAGCTCCCAGATGTCCTAAACCTCGAAGTAAGCAAGAAGAATCTCACCTAGTAATGGAAGAAGAGGATCCCACATTACTTATGGCAGTTGGTGAAGAAAGAAGTGTAGTTCTAGAGGAGAAGAAAGTCATACCAAAACGTTATCACAGTGAAGATAATGGAAATGAGATATGGTATTTAGACAATGGAGCAAGCAATCATATGACAGGAAGACGCTCCTATTTCACAGAGTTAGATGAAAAGATAGCAGGAAGTGTAAAGTTTGGAGATGGATCATGTGTCAACATCAAAGGTAAAGGCTCAATTTTATTGGAATGCAACAATGGAGAACAAAGACTAGTTACAGAAGTCTATTACATTCCAACACTCCAAAGCAACATCCTAAGCCTCGGGCAAGTTACAGAAAATGGATGTAAATTGATTATGGAGAATGATTATCTATGGATTTATGACGCCTACAACAACCTATTGATGAAAGTCCCAAGAGCTAAGAATAGACTCTACAAAGTAAGGCTCAGAATAACAAATCCAATTTGTTTACAAGCCAGAATAGTATCACCTGCATGGTTATGGCATGCACGTATGGGACATGTGAATTTTGATTCACTAAGACAATTAAGCATAAAAGGAATGGCACGTGGAATACCAAAGATCAAGCACCCATCTCAAGTATGTGATGCATGTATTACGGGAAAACAAAGCAGGCTTCCGTTTCCCTCTCAAGCAAGTTTTAGAGCTACGAGACCTCTAGAACTCGTACATGCAGATTTATGTGGACCGATTACACCCACATCATTAGCAGGCAACAACTATTTCTTCCTGATAGTTAACGATTATTCAAGATATATGTGGATCTACATGCTTAAGTCAAAAGATCAAGTTTATGAGAATTTCAAGAAATTTCTAAGTGAAGCTCAGAGAGAGACGAGTCACAAGCTCAAAAGATTAAGAACGGATCGTGGAGGAGAATTTACTTCTAAAGCACTTACCACGTATTGTGAGGACAGAGGAATCCTCAGACAGCTTACAGCACCTTACACACCTCAGCAAAATGGTGTAGTAGAGAGAAGAAACCGTTCAGTAATGAGTATGACAAGAAGCATGTTAAAGGCTATGAACGTACCACATAACTTATGGGCAGAAGCAACAAGACAAGCGATTTATATACTAAATCGGTTACCTACCAAAGCACTACAGGGAATGACACCCTACGAAGCAGTGAATGGAAAGGCACCCAATATCAAGCACATTAGAGTATTTGGATGCACAGCATATGCAAAGGTAACGACGCCCTATTTGAAGAAGTTAGAAGACAGAAGCAAGAAAATGGTACATCTAGGAAACGAAAATGGTACATCTAGGAAACGAAAATGGTTCAAAAGCCTATAGATTATATGATCCCATAGAAGAAAAGATACATGTCAGTAGAGATGTCCAATTCATAGAAAATGAACCATGGAATTGGGACAACTACTTGAAAGAAGGAAGCGAAGACGAACCATCTTGGACAAGATTTGAGATACATGGAGATTCAGAAAGTGAAGCTGTACAAGAAGAGAATGATGACGACAGTGAAGATCAAGAGAGTGATAATGAATTCTTCAGCAGTCCAATCACAGCCACAAGAACTCCAATAACGGTTCAAGAGACACCGACAAGTGATCCAACAGTTGAGACAAGTACTCAAGAGTTAGAAGACTCACCAGGCTCCTTAAATAGACCAGTTCGAGCCTTTAGATCACTTAATGACATCTATGTAGCCACAGAACCTCTTAGACCAGAAGATTATGAACATCTTTATCTAGCGTATGATGAAGAACCTGCAAATTATAAAGAAGCAGCAGATTACCCACAATGGATAGAAGCAATGGAAAGCGAAATAGATTCCATAGAAAAGAATGACACTTGGACACTGACTACGCTCCCCACAAGTCAGAAACCAATAGGTCTAAAATGGGTATTTAAGGTCAAAAGAGACGCAAGTGGACAGATCACCAAGCATAAGGCCAGATTAGTAGCAAAAGGGTATGTACAACAAGAAGGTATAGACTATAATGAAGTATTTGCACCCGTTGCAAGAATGGAAACAATCAGGCTACTACTAGCATTGGCAGCACAGAATGGATGGGAAGTACATCATTTGGATGTAAAATCAGCATTCCTACATGGTGAATTAAAGGAAGATGTCTACGTATCACAACCAGGTGGATTCGTAAAGAAAGGAAAAGAGAAGCTAGTCTACAAGCTAAAGAAGGCTCTATATGGTTTGAAGCAAGCACCAAGAGCATGGAATATAAGGTTGAATAACATCCTAAAGGAGATAGGATTCATAAGATGTCCGCAAGAACAAGCAGTGTACAAGAGAACTTCAAGACAATCAACAATCATTATAGGAGTTTATGTCGATGACATAATAGTGACAGGAAGTTCAGAGAAGGACATATCAAGCTTCAAGAAGGAAATGCAAGGCAAGTTTGAGATGAGTGATTTAGGACCACTCACATACTATCTAGGAATAGAAGTACGCCAAGCACAAGGAAGGATACAATTGAAGCAATCAGCCTACGCCAAGAAAGTTATCAAAGAAGCTAGACTAGAAGACTGCAATCCAACAAAGACAGCAATGGAACCAGGTCTGAAGCTCGCTAAAGAAGACGAGAGTGAACCAGTCAATGAGACAGAATACAGAAAGCTAATTGGAAGCTTAAGGTACCTTACACATACCAGACCAGATATCACCTACGCAGTTGGATACGTGAGCAGATTCATGGAGAAGCCAAAGACGACTCACATGAAGGCAGTTAAACATTTGATAAGATATATCAAAGGCACATTGAATTATGGAATTCAATACAGCAAAGGCAAAGAAGCAGAAATCATTGGTTACAGCGACAACAGTTATGGAGAACAAGAAGATGGAAAAGGAACCACAGGAACAATATTCTACTACAAAGATTCACCTATCACATGGACAAGTCAGAAGCAAAGCACGGTAGCTTTATCATCATGTGAATCAGAGTTTATGGCAGCAACATCAGCAGCATGTCAAGCAATATGGCTACAAGGAGTACTAAGCGAACTCACAGGTGAAAGACCAAAGAAGATAACTCTACGAGTAGACAACAAGTCAGCAATACAACTCATGAAGAATCCTGTGTTTCATGGAAGATCAAAGCATATCAACACAAGGTATCATTTCATCAGAGAATGCATAGAGAACGAGCAGATACAAGTTGATCATATCAGTGGAGAGATGCAGAAAGCCGACATCCTCACCAAGGCATTACCAAGGATAAAGTTCATAGAGATGCGAAGTCTCATAGGAGTTGAAGACCTTGGGGAAATCAAGAATTAGGGGGGAGAATGTTAGATATATAATTCTTATTTCCCATATTCCTCCTTTATCCTAAGTATATATATATTGTCACATATATTAGTTATCCTAAGATTAGAATAGGTGTGTCGGTTATTTAACTAACCATTGTGTCGGTTAGAAGTCAAGGGTCACAACCCTTCATTTGTATAAATACCAAACACATTGTATCATTTTAGTTTATGTATTGATTCTTAAAGTTTATCATTTTCTCTCTCAAACTCAAACCCTCTCAACGATCCTGCAAACCTTCAGCTTTGACCTCTTCAGTACCCGTATTTCATCCAAACAGCCCCTAATGATCTTTATCTAATGATCGCGCTTGCTGAAATGGTAAGTTATTTCAACTATCTTGATATAGATGGTGACCAGTTAATGAATAGCATGTACACATTAAGTAATCAACTACGGGAGAAACATTGTAAGCTTTCTTACATAACACCAATATCCTACGACTCATCTCCACAAGTTATACGTAATGTGTTAGCCAACGTCCATTCAATGGAATCTCGTGTCATTTTTGTACATACTTACCCTAAAACAGGTCGATCTTTTAATTTTGAAAGTTGCTAACATGATAAGAAAGGGATATGTTTGGATTGCAACCACTTGGTTATCAAATCTTTTGGATACTATTGGTTTTTCTTCTATAAGTGCATCAGACGTACAAGGAGTTCTCACGCTTCGGCCTCACATACCAGATTCGCATAAAAGACGAAATTTTGAAAGAAAGTGGGAAAACTTGACTAACGGGTCAATGGGATTTTACGTGTATTGTTTATATGCTTATGATACAGCTTGGATGGTTGCACATGCCCTTGACAAGTTTTTGAATGATGACGTGTAAAATTTTATGATTCAATCTCACAATAACCAAGAACAACACAATACAAACTCAAACAATAACAAGAAAATAACAACACCAGAAATTAGGTGACAAAACAGGTGACAAATCTCTTATTTAAACCAACCCAAAATATTTGCGCCCCAAGTACCCAAGTCTGGATTCAACAATAGATGAATCCAGGTAAAGAATAATAGAACAATGTTCAGATCTCAACTGATCAAATATCAGTTGAAGATCTGTAAGAAAGAATATAAACACTTACAGACCAAAACAAATAAGACGAAGACAAGACCACGGATCACACAGATGATCCAGACACCACAAAGCCAATACACAGGGATGCAACCCTAGAACAGACACAATACAAGATATTAACCCTAAATCTTCAACAGAGAAGATTATACAGAGATGATAATATCAGAGAGAATAATGAGACGAATATGTGAGAGAGATAGCTCGAGAGATGTGCACAATGATGTATTTATATCCCCTTCTCGATCCTTCCACCAGCTCATACATAGACATTTAAGAGCCACACGATCAGATCTAAATCAACGGTCAAGATAATACCCTGAAACAATATCTCAACAACTATATCATTAAAACATTCATTGTGGGCCAGATAATATCCATGGGCTGGGCTTATCTCTTATCACAACATCAAGCCCATATCAAGCCCAGTCATATAGACCAACACTTATTATAAGACATGATCCATATAGCCCAGTAACAATAACTTATGACCAACATAACATTCATACTTGTGATAATATGTGAGCCATATGAATTAGTATAACAATAACCACCTTAATATTTTAACATGCCCCCTTAATTCAAATGGCTAAACATGTCTATCATACCAAGATCACTACAGAACTTCTTATGTTGCTGAATGTTAAGACTTTTAGTCAAATCATCAGCAACTTGATTCTCTGAAGAGATCTTAACAGTTTCAACAACTTTACTTGCAACTTTTTCTCTAAGAAAATGAAGATCAAGTTCAAAATGTTTAACCCTTTCATGAAATACAGGGTTGGCAGCAATGGCTATAGCAGCCTTGCTATCACAATACAACTTAAGAGGTAAATCAACACTTATACCTAACTCAGATAACAGGTTTTTAAGCCACATTAGCTCACAAGTAGCAGAGCACATGGCTCTGTACTCAGCTTCTGCTGAGGATCTTGAGACAGTACTCTGCTTCTTGCTTTTCCAGGAAATCAAAGATTTCCCCAAAAACACACAATAACCAGTTATTGATTTCCTGGTAATGAGGCACTTGGCCCAATCAGCATCAACAAACCCTGACAACTGGAAAGTTTCTCCTTTCACAAAAGAGATTCCCTTTCCAGGGGACTCCTTCAAGTATCTAAGTAACCTTAGAGCCATTTGAAGGTGCCCCTTTGTGGGTTGATGCATAAATTGACTTAGGCACTGGACAGCATAACTGATGTCAGGCCTAGTCAATGATAAATAGATAAGTTTCCCAATTAACTTCTGAAATCCAGTTATATTATCTAACACCTTATCATCTTTTACAATTTTAGTGTTCATAACATAACTAGGTTCTATGGGATTATGGACTGGTTTACATCCAAGATAACCAAATTCACTTAGAAGTTCAAGACAATACTTCCTTTGTGAAAGACATATAGACTGATCAGAATATAGAACTTCTATACCAAGAAAATATTTTAACTTTCCCAAATCTTTTATGAGAAAGTTAGAACTCAGAAAACTTTTAACTTGTTCTATTTTAGACTTATTGTTTCCTGTAACAATAATGTCATCTACATAAACAAGTAAGACCAAGAAAACATCATCTTTTGACATAACAAACATAGAGTGGTCACAAACACTCTGCACAAAACCAATTTCAACTAACACATTTGACAATTTTTCATACCACTTCCTAGGAGCCTGCTTTAAACCATACAGAGACTTAACCAGCTTACACACTTTGGACTCAGATTTGGAATAATAACCCTCAGGAGGAGTCATATAGACATCCTCAGTTATTGTTCCATATAGAAAGGCATTGTTGATGTCCAGTTGGTACAAATTCCAACTATTTTGGACAGCAAGACTTATAACAGTTCTAATAGTCACCATTTTTACAACTGGTGAGAAGGTCTCTCCAAAGTCTAGACCTTCTCTTTGACTATAGCCTTTTGCTACAAGTCTAGCCTTATACCTCTCTATCTCTCCATTTGATTTATATTTAATTTTATACACCCATTTACACCCTATGGGTTTTCTATTAGCAGGTAAGTCAGTTAAAAACCAAGTATTATTTCTATGTAATGCCTCCATCTCACTATTCATTGCCTCAACCCACTTGGGATCTTGGGCAGCTTCATAGTAAGAAAATGGCTCAACAGTTTTGTTTAAAACAGACACAAAACATTTATTTTCAAAAGAAAGATTGGAGTAGTTAACAACTTTTTCAACTTCATATTTAACCTTTCCTTCAATAACATACTCATTAAATTTCCTAGGAAAACTAGAGACTCTACCAGACTTTCTAACACTGCTTCCCTCAGGTGGAATGGCTTCATCAGCTGCCAAATCCACATCCTGGTCAGCCCTCTCAGGTTCACTACAACTTGGGTTAGACTGTTGACCCAAGTCTTGACCCAAGTCACAGTCCATGTCAGCCCTGGGAATGAATCCTGGTTGCTGACTAGTGGACTTAGCATTAGTGCCTTTGTTTCCCCCTTCATCATCGGGAAGGTTAGATCCCTCAGTCATTTTAAAGTTTTCAATGTTTTCTGATTCAATACTATCAAAAAAGTTTACATGATTTACATTTTCAAACACTATATTAGGTTCTAGATCTTCCAAACTGTTTTTGAATGGAAAAATCTCTTCATAGAACCTAACATCTCTAGAAAACTCTATTTGTTTAGTTTGTAAATTCCATAACTTGTAACCTTTTTTGAAATTAGAATATCCAATTAACACACATTTATCAGCACAACTAGAAAATTTATCAGACTCATTAAGAATAGTGCTAAAACATAGACACCCAAAACTTTTTAAATGACTGAGAGTGGGGGGGAACCTATATACAACTTGAAAGGGACTTTTTCCTAGCAATACAGATGAGGGGAGCCTGTTTATAATATAAGTAGCAGTTAATACACATTCAGACCAGAATCTAAGTGGTAACCCACTCTGAAACAACAAAGCCCTAGCCATATTTAAGAGATGTCTATGTTTTCTTTTAACCACTCCATTTTGTTGTGGTGTATAGACACAAGAGGTTTGGTGAATTATACCTTTTGATTTACAAAAAGAACTCATCTGATTATTTATAAATTCTGAACCATTATCACTTCTTAATACCTTAACACATTTTTTAAATTGTGTTTTTAAAAGTTCATAAAAATCAGAGATGTTTTCAAACACTTCACCCTTATTCTTTAACAAATAACACCAAACAGTCCTAGAATAATCATCAACCACGGTTAAAAAATACTTGTACCCTTCTTTACTAGTGACCCTATATGGACCCCAGACATCTAAGTGAATTACATCACCTACTTCTTTAGTCTTATGATCACTAAGTGGAAATGGTAACCTAGTTTGTTTTGCCTTATGGCAGACTTCACATGGTTTAGTATTACTTTGATTTATACCAAGACTATCTCTTAAAATAGCTAGGACTTGGTCAGAGGGGTGATCAAGCCTATTGTGCCACAGATCAGTGTCACAGGTACTATTAAAACAAACATTTGATAAACTTACATGTTCACCAACAAAATATAGACCTTCACTTTGTCTACCAGTCACCAGGATTTTCTTGCACTTGGAATCCTGGATATAACAACTATTTTCATCAAACAGAACAGATAGCTTGCTATCCTTAGCAAGTTTATGAACAGACATAAGACTAACACAATAGTCTGGAACATAAAAGACATCATACAGGATAACACCATTTGCAAGTTTGATGTCTCCTATTTTAGACACTTTGGCACTAGTGCCATTTGGATGTTTAACTTTTAAATCATAGTTAGACACATCCACACAGTTATACATGTCCTTGTCATCACTGGTCATGTGCTGATTAGCACCTGAGTCAGTGATCCAACTGTGACATATAATACTTTTGACAAAACTAGAACAACTTGAGAAGTTCTTAAACAACTTTTCAAGTTTAGACAGACAAAATAAACTAGAGAAACCATTCAAGACAACACTCTTACCTCCAACATTGGAGTTCTGAGTGTCAGCACCCTTATCACTGATGAGACTTAACAACTTAGACACCTGCTCTGCAGAGAAAGGCAAAGCAGAACTGCTACTAGTGGCAGCAGAGGACACCCCCTGCTTACTACTTGAAGCATTATTAGACACATTTGTTTTGAACACTTGACCTACTGGTTTCTTTTTAAAACCAGGAGGGTAACCAACCAATTCAAAACACCTGTCAACTGTATGACCTAACATGTTACAATGAGTACATTTTAGATTTGGATTAGGACCTTATTAACCTTTTTCCTGTTATCAAAACTTTGATTAGATTTAGTGACAAAAGCAACATTTTGACCCTTTGAGGTTCCAACAGAATTCCTGTGGGATTCCTCTCTTGATATTATTGAAAAAGCTACTTTAGTAGAAGGTAAAGGTTCCCTAGTTAACAAGGTGGTTCTAACTGGTTGGTATACATCATCTAACCCCATTAAGAATTGCATTAACTTTATGAGTGTACTAAAATCATTAAAGTCCTTAGATGCCTTGCAAGTACAAGGAGGTAGTTGCAATATGGCATCTAATTGTTTCCACATAGTATTTAACCTATGATAATACTCAGCAACACTACTACCATTTTGTTTAACACTATTAATCTTTTGATACAAGTTAAACACAATTGACCCATCTACCTTATCATAGGTTTCTTTTAACTCATCCCAGACCTCCTTAGCAAACCTAGAAAACACTTGTCCTAAGTACAATTCTTCACTAACAGAATTAAGTAACCAAGACAATACAACAGAGTTACACCTATCCCATTGTTTAGCAAGTAACTCATCATCAGTAGACTTCACACAAGAACCATCAATAAAACCATATTTATTTTTAGCCTCTAATGCAAGTTTCATGGAATTAGACCAGACAGAGTAATTTTCAGACCCTTTAAGCTTTATACTAATAATAGACAAACTACTAGTGTCACTTAGATGTAAGTAAAGAGGATCACTGATATCCAACTTACTTATCAAAGTAACAATCTGTCCAGAAGAATCATGAAAGCCACCAATTTGTGGACCCAGGGTATCCTGGGGTCCTTGGGGACCTTCTGTTCTATCACCAGACATTATCACACACCAAACAAAGATAGCAAGGAATCAAAAAATGAGAAAACACAAGACCTAGAGGATGAAACTGTACCAGGGGTCAGATCATGGGTTCATCACTCAAGGTGCCCACGCAGATCTTAGTACAGGAGCCCTTTATTAACTAGGAAAATAAAAGTATATATGTATATATACCTAACAACTAATAATACAAACAGACAAGAACAGATAGCAAATAGACAACAAATACACACAGATCAGACTTCAATGTCGGTCCACCCTAACCCGGCCAAGGCTTCTAGACACAAAGACAGACAGGACAAAGAAGGAACAATCTCACCGAGAGGGGGTCCCAAGTTAGGGATCTCCAATCTCACAACCTATACCTTCACTTAGGGTATAGTGTTGTGAGAGCAATTGAAGCAAATACTCCCAATTCCAAATCAATAGTTCCAGAATCCTTGCCAACAATAGTTGACCACTGATCCAGATCAATCTCTTACAAAATACAAACAACAATAAACAAGATCAGTAATACCAGATCTGAGATCTAATATCCAAGATCTCAGACTATAGACATAAACCACAAGGTGCAGCGGAAATAGTTTTAGATCGTTTTAGATAAGAGAGCCTAAGGCTCTGATACCATGTAAAATTTTATGATTCAATCTCACAATAACCAAGAACAACACAATACAAACTCAAACAATAACAAGAAAATAACAACACCAGAAATTAGGTGACAAAACAGGTGACAAATCTCTTATTTAAACCAACCCAAAATATTTGCCCCCCAAGTACCCAAGTCTGGATTCAACAATAGATGAATCCGGGTAAAGAATAATAGAACAATGTTCAGATCTCAACTGATCAAATATCAGTTGAAGATCTGTAAGAAAGAATATAAACACATACAGACCAAAACAAATAAGACGAAGACAAGACCACGGATCACACAGATGATCCAGACACCACAAAGCCAATACACAGGGATGCAACCCTAGAACAGACACAATACAAGATATTAACCCTAAATCTTCAACAGAGAAGATTATACAGAGATGATAATATCAGACGAATATGTGAGAGAGATAGCTCGAGAGATGTGCACAATGATGTATTTATATCCCCTTCTCGATCCTTTCACCAGCTCATACGTAGACATTTAAGAGCCACACGATCAGATCTAAATCAACGGTCAAGATAATACCCTGAAACAATATCTCAACAACTATATCATTAAAACATTCATTGTGGGCCAGATAATATCCATGGGCTGGGCTTATCTCTTATCACAACATCAAGCCCATATCAAGCCCAGTCATATAGACCAACACTTATTATAAGACATGATCCATATAGCCCAGTAACAATAACTTATGACCAACATAACATTCATACGTGTGATAATATGTGAGCCATATGAATTAGTATAACAATAACCACCTTGATATTTTAACATGACGGAAAAATTTCTTTCTCCAATTATTCTCATCTTAAGGGAATAAAAGGTTTGAACTTTGCAGCACTTGGTATTTTGGATGGAGGAAAACAATTGCTTGCCAACTTATTGCAAACAAATATGAGCGGTCTCATCGGCACGTTTTGGTTCAATCCTGACCGGTCTGTGATACACCCTTCTTTTGATATAATTAATGTGGTTGGGGACTGCAGTTGGCTTCTTGGATATTGGTCGAACCACTCTGGGCTATCGATTCAGCCTCCAGAGAATCTTTATGCAAAACCATCTAACCGTTCTTCTTCTAAAAAACATTTAAGAAGTGTTGTATGGCCCGGGAACACAACAGAAAAGCCACGTGGGTGGGAATTTATAAATAACGGGAGACCGTTAATGGTTGGCGTTCCGGTCAGAGCTACTTTAAAGAAATTGGTATAAGGTCAATGGTTCAGGTGAAATTCATGGCTTTAGGATAGATGTTTTTCTTGCTCCACTAAAGTTGATTCCAAATGCGGTTCCTTATTAGTTTGTGATATGTTATAAAATGGTGATCAAGAGAAAGAGCTAAAGAATTAGGGAAGAAACATAAGTAGGGGCAGGGCTGTCCAAAAAGCTTGTGGCTTGGAGCTTGCTCGAAACTTGCTCGGATTTAGCTTGAAAAAAACTCGCTCGATATGGCTCAGTTTGGCTCGGATTGGCTCGGATAATTCTAATTTTTAAAATATTTTTTATATACACATAATATACTATAAAAATGTTAAAAAAAAGATGGGGAACATGCTACATATTTAATAATTGGTAATAGTAGCATTGAGATTGTGTGCTTGGGATTGAAGTTACAGCTAATCAAGTTATTTAAATAAACCATAGCATAATTATAATTGTCCAAGTACTCAAGTTATTAAACTCAATACTGCTTTTGATTTCAAAGAGGTCAATATTTAGGAGTTCAATCAAACATCTATTGCATATTTAAAAGGTTAATTCGTTTGTTGATGAACCTATATTCTATTCGTTGAAATTTGAGACTTATTTTGTATTTGCTTTAACTTTATTTTAGCTTGTAATAAAATATATTAGGTTGAACTTATTTTAGATGTGCTATTTTTGACAATTGAATAATATTTTAGACTATTAAATTTTGAAAGCCATTTTTCTTTTTTTCTTTTTAGATTCGAGCCAAACCAAACCAAGCCGAGCCGAGTCGGCTCAGTTTAAAACCAAGCCGGGCTTGAGCTTTGATTTTAGCTCAGTTTCAAATCCGAGCCGAGCTTGCTCGGTTCGGCTCATGAACAGCCCTAAGTAGGGGTGCAAACGTGCTTAAGCCTGAGCTTCAGTTATTAAGCTCGAGTCGACTCACGAGCCTTAATTTCTTTAGAATTTCCAAACCTTTTCTTGATACTAAGAGGGTGTTTGGGATTGAGTTTCAAAACAACTTATTGGCTTTTTCAAAAAGTCAATAAGCTGTTTGTGTAACCCAAAAGCACTTTCTGTTTTAACTTTTAGCTTTTTGCTTTTGGCTTTTAAGGGTGGAAAAACTGTTTTTGAAAAGTTAGAAATCCTGGCTTTTGGCTTTTAACTTTTGAAAAAAAAAATTACAAATTTACTACTCATAAAACCAATATTCACAATAAGTTAAGCAAAACACTTAAAAAAAGACAATCTATTGACTTTTTGACATTTCTCATCCCAAAAGCTAATCCAAACACCTTTTCAAAACTAATTTTCAAAAAGTTATAAGCCAATAAACACTTTTGACTTTTTCATTTCGAAACTAAATCCCAACCCCTCCTCTAAATATTAATTATAGAAATCTCTAAACCCTAAAGCAAAGTAAAACCCCTCTACACTCTAGCACCCTATCTCCATCCAACTCCAAGTCTGCAACTAAAACAATATGGCAATCCGCCATCATCAACCACCATTCACCATCCCTACCCATTTCCCTAAAACCCCAAAACCTTCCCCACACAACCTCTCCATCCCCTACAAACCCAAATTCGAACCCGAACCCGTATTCACCTCCGTCGAATCATTCGCCCCAGCCACCGTAGCCAACCTCGGACCAGGTTTCGACTTCCTCGGCTGCGCTATCTCCGACATCGGCGACCACGTTACCCTAACCATCGACCCAAATGTCCAACCCGGCAGAATATTAATCTCTCAAATAACCGGTATAAAAAAACTCAGCAAAAAACCTCTTTGGAATTGTGCCGGTATTGCTGCAATCTCCGTTATGAAAAAACTTAATATTCGGTCTGTCGGAATGTCTTTATCGATTAAAACTGGTCTCCCGCTTCGAAGCGGGTTAGGTTCCAGCGCCGCCAGTGCCGCTGCGGCAGCCTTCGCGGTCAACGAGATGTTTGGGCGCAGGCTGCCGGATACGGAATTGGTACTGGCGGCGCTGGAGGCGGAAGCGAAGTTATCCGGGTATCACGCGGATAATGTCGCTCCCGCGATAATGGGTGGGTTTGTGTTAATTAGAAGTTATGATCCTTTAGAATTGGTTGAATTGAAGTTTCCATTGGAAAAGGAGTTGTGGTTTGTGTTGGTGAATCCGGAGTTTGAGTTGCGGACGAAGAGGATGAGGGCGGTGTTGCCGGGGGAGGTTAGGGTTGAGGATCATGTGTGGAATTGTAGCCAGGCGGGGGCGTTGGTGGCCGGGGTGTTGCAAGGGGATGTGGTGGGGTTTGGGAAGGCGCTGTCGTCGGATAGGGTAGTTGAGGCGAGGCGTGGGGCGTTGATTCCTGGGATGGGAGATGTGAAGAAGGCTGCGATGGAGGCGGGGGCGTATGGGTGTACTATAAGTGGGTCGGGGCCCACGGTGGTCGCGGTGACGGATGATGAGGAGAGGGGAAGGGAGATAGGGCAAAAGATGGTGGAGGCGTTTAGGGAGAAAGGGAAGTTGAAAGCTTTGGCTATGGTGAAGAAATTGGACACCATTGGTGCTAGGGTCATCAATACTAACTAATGATATATGATGTATTTACACAAACATAAATAGTCGTAATTTGTGGTATTTATAGTTTAGTGTGATCAAGCATGTATGTTTAAATATTTGTTTGTAAACTCATTATCTAATTGTTATAAACACGCATATGAAGTACTGGTTTAGTGGTAAAATTGTTGATAAATAGAAGTATGTAATTATTAAACTTTAAACCATAGTAGAGGTATTTTCTTCACCACGAACTTAATGTCCAATGTCGAGTTCTCCAATAGTTAAGCCTTGCTTATTGAGCACAATTTAGATGATTATCACTTATTAGTATATATTAATATAAAATGGATAGAAGATTATAAGAGTATGTGTAATGAAGGGGTGTTATGGGGCTTCATAGGCCTTTATGTGAAATAAAATATTATAAAGTAATAGAAGGGGTGCCGATGAAGCCTAGCTGAATTGGTGAAAATTGGGGGAGCTAGAGTGGAGGTCATGTGGAGGTTGAGGGTTCGATTCTTGTCGAAGCCATATTTACCACATGTGGGGTTCCAACTGGGGAGATCTCCAATCCAGGTGGAATGGGTAATCAGTACAGGCTGACCCAGGGTGTTAGCCGGAGCTCTACCGGTTGCATAGGACTTATATAATGTTTTATTCTATTCATTTGTTAAGCTAGCAGTTTACATTTTCTAAAGAGAATTCTCTCTAGTATCAGACGGTGAGTTATCCCGTATGCTGGTGAAGAATATTATTCTTACAAATCGTTCTTCATATTTCTTGAATCATTATAATCATTGATTCCGCCTTTGATTATAATTACTTGATATCGGGTATAGTTTTTGGGATTAACATGAACTAACCCGGTCTATTAACGACCCGAATTCTAACAAATTTCAATCCTTATTGGATTGTTTAAATTAATAAAATCCAAGTCCTTTAAATTCCAATACCTAAAAAATTCCAATTCTAGCACATTCCACGAAACAAACAATACTTCAGCATACGCTAAAGATGTTACAAAATAGCAATCACAAAACTAAAGAATGTAACCTTTAAAGTTAGACCACAAAGGGTGTTACTTTTGCTAAAACAAACAGACTATATGTAAATAACTCAAATAGAAGTAACCATTTACTTCACCAAATTTGACAAACTATGATCCTTTTATGTTATAGCTCTACAATATACTAAGTTTCTTTGCACTAGACATTTGGGTAATTGGGTTCGATCACTTATTCACACTTTCTCTTCATCAAACTTGGCGTGAATTTGGTTTGACCTTATATACGGACCTATCCCTCTTTCTTTTTAGCTTGCTCGTAGATACTTCTTCTTTCGCATCTACAAATGATAAAAACCGATGCAATGAATGGGACCCGCTATTTGAAGACCGGTCACGGAGGTTAGAATAGTGTTTTTTAAACTCATGAAAGATCATGCCAAAGTATATAAGGAGGACCAAAGCACAAGTAACTCCAAAGATGAGAAACAATCCACGAAGGCTTTCTAGATGAATTTGTTCCGAGTTCGAATTATGTGGGTTGCAAGATTTATTCTTGAGCCAATAGTCGTGAATTTTTTCAAGCTCACCATTGTCGGATAACGTTAGTATCGCAGTTGACATGTCAACAGCTAATTGGGAGTCCCTTGGAAACGCCTGACAAAAGCCAGCATAATCTTTACTATTAAGATCAACCTTACCATTTTAAATTTTAAATCAACATTAATATAATCACATTTAATGCAAATTATTAGCGTAGCTTTTGGATCTTATTCAATATGAAGAACTAAATTTTACTATTCATATTAAGAATTTGAGAATTTGACCTTAAAAGTCAATTCAACATCAACAAAAAAGGCTGCAATCTTCTAAATCTACACTAATCTATCTCAACTCGGGTTGACTTGCTTACACCCCTAAATTTTATCTCATATGAATTAAATAGTCAAAAATACAATATAACAAAATGGGTTGAATTAGATGAAACTCATTTAAAGTTCAATGCCTACAATCTCCTAAATTGTTTCATTTAATGAACTCTTATAACAAAAAAGAGAAGTGTATGCAGGTTAACCTGACCCAACTCATTTCTGAGTTATGACATAATGAAAAAGTAATATGTGAACAGAGATACTTACAAATCCCCAACTGATTTTCCTGAACTCATCACCGACAACTTGAAACCTGCAGTTTTTAGAAAGGAAAAGATCGATGTAGGGCCTTTCATCAACAATAGCTGCAACTATTCCGGCCGTGAGTTTCTCAGCATATTCTTGTGGGGAACCAAGAGCCATAAGTCTTGACCTTGGAATGTTGAGTTCTTCAATCATATAGTTCTCAGCAAATGATCCTTCCTGAAACCCAATTCGTTCATTGGATGAGATCAACGAATCAATTCCTGTGATTGGAGATGAAAGTTGTTGAACGGTTAAAATGGATGTAAGGCTAGCGGTGTAACTTGAGTTGATTATTAGAACCACAAAAAGCCAGGCAAGGAGAACCAAACGACCAAGGCTGCTCACTATGTTTTCTCCTAAAAATTTACAACTTTGTCCGTTATATATGAAACATAACCCGAACTCACCCATTATAAGTTAATGGGTTATAAAAATCAAATTTTGTACTTACTGGGTGAGGAAAACAAAGTTGATGAGGTGAACCTACAAAACAATAAGAACAAGGCATGTTGAGGTAAATTAACAGAATTAGCCCAATACCGGTTTTTTAAACTAACATAATTTTTGTACTCACCACAAGATGGTGACCACCTGTTTCTTGGGTGGGCCCCTAAACTCTTCATTCCGCGTGTGTTCAAGTATCCATATAACAATTCCAAATACAATGAAGAAAACCGTGGTGATGGCCCACATTTGTGGAGTAAAAGGTCGCAAGAAAACCCAAGCACTCGAGTCCACCTTCTTTATAGGGATCACTACAACTAAACCTGATTCTATATATGGTTGTGTGAAGTCAACAACCTTTGTACGTTTAGTGATGATTGAAATATCACCAACAGCAACATCAAAGACCTGCAGCATATATTGCAAATATCATATATGGAAATATCATAAAATGCAAATATTATAACATACTTTACTTACATTGTGTGCAACTTTATTCACAAGCTCGGTGTAGCTCGGGTTCTTGTGACCATCCCCAAAAAGGACAAATTCGTAAGGAACTGCATATGGAATCAACTTTAGTGCAGCAAGAAAAACATCTATGCTAAAGCCATGACTTTCATGTGAACCATTGACCTGTATACCAATTTCTTTAAAACTAACTCCGACCGGAACCCCAACCCTTAAGGATCTCCTGTTGTTTATAAATTCCCATCCTCGGGGCTTTACTGTTGTGTTTCCAGGCCATACAACACTTCTTAAATGTTGATTAGAACAAGAACGATTTGATGGTTTTGCATAAAGAGTCTCGGGAGGCTGAATCGATAGCCCAGAGTGGTTTGACCAGTATCCAAGAAGCCAACTCTGGTCCCCAACCACATTAATTATATCAAAAGAAGGGTGGATCACAGACCGGTCCGGATTGAACCAAAACGGGCCAGTGAGACCGCTCATATTTGTTTGTAATAAATTGGCAAGCAATTGTTTTCCTCCATCAAAAATACCAAGTGCCGCAAAATTCAAACCTTTTGTTCCCTTTACACGAGAATAATTGGAGAAAGAAATTTTTCCGCCTTCATTAAAAAACTTGTCAATGGCGTGTGCAACCATCCAAACTGTATCATAAGCATATAAACAATACGCATTAAACCCGGTTGACCCGTTACTCAAGATTTTCCACTGTCTTTCGAAATTTCGTCTTTTATCGGAATCTGGTATGTGAGGCCGAAGCGTGAGAACTCCTTGTAAGTCCGATGCACTTATAGAGGAAAAACCAGTAGCATCCAAAACATTGGATAACCAAGTGGTTGCAATCCAAACATATCCCTTTTTTAACATGCCCATCCTCTTAGCAGCTTTAAGAATTAAAAGACCCGTTTTAGGGTAAGTATGTACAACAACAACACGAGATTCCATTGACCGAACGTTGGCTAGAACATTATGTATATCTTGTGGAGATGAGTCGTAGGATATTGGTGTTTTGTAAGAAAGCTTACAACGTTTCTGCCATAGTTGATTACTTAATGAGTACATGCTGTTCATAAACTGGTCACCATCTGTATATATGGCGGTTACTTCTCGATAGCTGAAATACCTTACCATTTCAGCAATAGCGGTCATAAGATAAAGATCATTAGGAGCTGTTTGGATGAAATACGGGTACTGAAGAGGTGAAAGTGTGGGGTCTAATGCGAAGAATGATAAAAATGGGACATGGAGTTCATTTGCAATATTTGAAAGTACACGAGCTATCCGAGAACTAGGTGGACCAATGACAGCCACCATATTAGACTCCATGAACTTCATAACTGAAAGCAATTATTATCAAACAAATAAAGAACTAGATGTGTATCCATAGTAAGGTTAGAGCGCATCTAAAGTTCAGCCCAATAGCGAGCTAAACACGGGTGGTGTGCCTCTATAAAATGGCATAAATTGTGGCAGAAACTATGATGTCAACTATTAACCCAAATGTGGTTTTGGGTTGCCATGTACTCTAGAGTCTAAACCTTAAGAGGCCGAGGGGCATTCCACTTAATTTTTTTTCACTTCACTAATTCACTTTACTGAAATAGTTTTTTGAGGCAATACTTCACTAAAAATGTATATTTATTTTTTATTTATATAAATATATAAAAACTTTTTTTCAAAATTCCAACTGTTTGCAGTCACGATGGCAGAAATGGTGACAGAAACTGTTTTTTTTAAACGGTAAGTTAGACTTTATTGGCAATGGTTATAATTTTTTTTTTGGAACAGTCACGCTATAAATATCAACCGTGGGCATCCAAGATGCAAAAAATAACCCTGCCCTACAACAACGCCGCCACCACTCAGACTCCGGGGGCACCAGGTTTTGGGGCCGTGTCTTGGCCGACTTCAACTACCAAGTCGGTGTCAACAATCGCACCATCAAAAGCCTACAACGCAAATGGAACGATCTTAACAATAAATGTGATCAGTGGAGCACCCTCTGCGCAAACACTTTAAGGGAGCACTCAGGCATTGAGGCGGAGTTGCCTATCGAGTTCACGCATGTGGACTATGCGGCTCGATACCGCGACAGTTTCGACCATGTTGAGGCATGACAACTGTTACGTCAAGTTTAAATTTTTTTAATTTTTGTTTTAATATTTTGTATTTTAATTATGTTTAAGTTTATGTTTTTTTATTTAGTTATGTGTTTAATTTATGTTTTAATTTATGTGTTTTACTAATTGAAAACATTAAAATAAATGAAAATAGTAATATCAAACGGTTTCCAAACCGTGTTGTATCTCACGGATTACCATCACGGACCCACTACCAGCACCACCGGCAGCACTATTGTCGTGCTGGTAGTTGGGTTACCGTGAGGTACCCGTTCAAAAAACGGTAAGCACCCTGTCACCCCTAATAAATAAGTTGCGTCCGGTTGACTTGTTTAATTGAACAGGTCATAGTAGGGTTCACATGTTTAACCCGTTTAACCATTTAAGTAAAAGGTAACCCGTTTAAAAATTAAAATATTTTTTAAGGTCAACTTGTCAATACATTTGCGACCCGATGAAACCATTTGTTACAACTCTTTTACAATACTCCAACAGTGACTCGTTTAAATATAGGGTTGATGTTTTTGACACAATTAATTACATAAATCGTATTCAGGTTCATTAATTCAATCCCTAATAGAAACAAAAACCTTATGAGGAAGTAGCATTAGAAAAAAAAAAGTAGAACAAGGACATATAAGTAACGTTGCTCTATTCATTCCTTATGATCAATTTTGGTACAACCCAACTCTAATAAACTGACTATTTGGCCTGAATATCAGACCCATGTTACACATACACTAAAAACTCATTACTCGGAATATGTGTTGTGAAATAACAAAACTATCCTGTTAGCCGATGATTATGTATCGGCGGTCAATAGTCAATGTAGTTATTGTAGATTATTATGTAGTGGTCAATGGTCAATATAGTTATTATAGATTATTATTGTATTTTCATATTATCTTTTCCCTTGTAACTATTTAAACACATTGTATGTCAATGAAAAAGCAAGTCATTGTATATTTTCACATCAAGTCATTGTATATTCTCACATGGTATCATTGTAGGGTGTTCTGTTTTCGAACACCACCCCTGCCATCCACTTTCACAGTTGTTCTTGAACAACTTCAATTCACATCCACATAATATTGTTGGTCACTTCTTTGATTCTACACATATTTTTTTATTTTTTCAAGAATCCGCATGATATTGTCGGTCACTTTTCACAGTTTCATATGGCCAACAACCGGTCCTTTTCAGGCTTATCTCACCGTCCCAAACCTCGAAACCACACCAACCGACCCAATAACCGAACCTCAAACACCTACATGTCACCAGGGCCGGCCCTGAAAATTCAGGTGCCCGGGCCGAGCTGCAAAAAGTCTGTCTCTTACCTTTAGCTTTAGGACTTAGCGAAATAAATAATGTAAACTATTTTTTAAGCTACGATTAAAGTAATATCAAATTGATGGATCAGATTTTCTTTCCCACTTAGGTTGTAGTCTAACGGTGGAGGAAACAAACCCTCTTGGGGAGGTTGGGAGTTCGAATCCCTTAAAGAGTGAAAATATAAATGGGTGAAAGTTTGGCAATTAATTTATTTTTATTTTTTTTTGTTTCATAACAAAAATAAAAGTTAAAATAGAAGTCAAAATCAACAGGTAAAAAGAAAAAACAACTAAGTGTGAGCCATCTTCATTTCATCTTCTTCATCCTCTCTGGTCATACACTCATTAATAAACCTGCAATTTTTTTTTCAAACAATTTCATTTTCTTCTTAATTCTTAACCTCTCTCAATATTTCTTTACTTTCTATTTTATATAAACTACCCTTCACTTTGATTAATATTTAATTAACAATTTTGGGGCTCAAACATACAAAAATCCATCGATTTAAGGAGATCACTAGTAAGAAAACTTGGATTACCGGAGGGTCAATGTGCCCCTGAGAAATTGGGCCCGGGCCGGGAGTCCTCCCCGCACCCCTTAAGGGCCGGCCATGCATGTCACCACCCCCATACCCGAACAATCCTAAAAAACAACCATACTATCCTCCTTTTTGGGCCCCTCCTTATTGGACACCACCACCTTGTCCCTACCCAACCCAAAATTGGTTACAACCTTGGTATCCACCGGCGTCTTCTAGTTCTCACAATACCCGTGGCAGTCAAAGGTCGGCACAGGCTCACCTTACCAAGGTAGATTCTTTGGAGCCTACACAGCTTGCAGATGCGGTTCATGCTCTTTCAGTTGATTCAGGTGATGAAAATGATCAGTGGAACTTTGATGCAGGTGCATCTTCTCATATCTCTTTAGATAAAAATAATATTGACACGTTTTCCACGTTTGCACCAATAGCGTCAATAATTGTTGGCAATGGCAATAAACTTCCAGTTTTGGGATCGGGAAACTCCACCTTAAATTTTGCTTCCAAACCATTATACCTTAAAAACATCCTTTTCAACCCAAACATAGTCAAAAACCTTATATCTGTCCGTCAATTTAATATTGATAATTACACATCTATCGAATTTGACCCATATGGGTAATCTGTGAAAGATTTTAAAGATGGCACGATCCTGAGTCGTCACAACAGTACGAGTGACCTGTACCCGCTCACTCCAAATGCTTCCGCCACCGCTTGTTTTGCATCCACCCAAGATTCTCATTTTTGGCATCATCGACTCGGTCACCCGGGTCAACCCGTAATGGACTTTCTTCGTTTAAACAATTTTATTTCTTATAATAAGCAAAAGACTTCGATGTTTTTTGTTTTTTGCTCATAAGCACTTCTGACCTTTTTTGTCTGCGCCACGCAGACGCGCGCAGACATTTGGGGTCTGCAGATTGTTTGTTTTTTGGAAGACCTTTCACTCAAAAAGGTCTTCCTGGCCTCTTCTTGGTGCAGACTTGTTTCAAAGTCTTCTAAGGTCTTCTCCACTTCTCTTCTCCTCACCCACCACCACCACCACCACCCACCATCACCACCGTCCACCACCACCACCACCGTCCACCATCACCGTCCACCACCACCATGGTTCACCACCACCACCGTCCACCACCACCGTCCACCACCACGGTCCACCACTACCACCACCCACCACCATCACCCACCACAACCCACCACCGTCTACCACCAACCATGGTCCACCACCAACCACGGTCCACCACCACCACCGTCTACCACCACCACCACCGTCCACCACCACCACCACCGTCTACCGTCCACCGTCCACCACCACCACCCACCACCGTCTACCACCACCACCAACCACGGTCCACCACCTACCACCGTCCACCACCACTACGGTCCACCACCATGGTCCACCACCACCCACCACCGTCCACCACCGCCACCACCGTCCACCACCACCACCCACCACCGTCCACCACCACCGTCCACCACCCCCACCGTCCACCACCACAATCCACCACAACCACCGTCCACCACCACCACCCACCACCACCACCGTCCACCACCACCGTCCACCACCACCACCATCCACCAGCACCCACCACCACGACCACCACCACCCACCACGGTCCACCACCACTACCGTCTACCACCAGACTGCTGTAAAAAAAATCAGTTTATTTAAATTTCAGTTTATTTCAGCAGCCTGCAGACATTAACAAACAAACAGTCTTCTTCCTACAGACTGCAGACCTTTGGTCCACCTCTTCTCCTGCAGAAAAAACAAACAGCACCTTCGTCTCTTTGCCATGCTTGTCAGTTGTGCAAGCACAAACGTTTACCATTTAATGATTCTGTTTCTCATACATTATGTCCATTTTCGTTATTGCATTGTGATTTATGGACTTCACCACTTTCAAGTCATGCAGGTTACAAATATTATTTGGTAATAATTGATGATTTTACTCATTACACGTGGGTTTATCCACTTAAATTTAAATCTGAAACTTTTTCCAAAATAACACATTTTTATCAATTTATTTCGTCTTCCCATACAAGCAATCCAATGTGACATGGGGGGCGAATTCGATAACACCAACTTCCACAACTTCACCTCTCAAAATGGCATTCAACTTCGGTTCTCGTGCCCTCACACATCTCAACAAAATGGCAAAGCCGAACGCATGATCCGTCGCATAAACGAGATCATGTTCACCCTTCTCACCCATGCCTCTTTACCCTCCACCTATTGGGTTGAGGCCCTTCACACCGCCTCTTATCTTCACAACATTCTCCCCACCAAACTTCTCCAAACCGCACTCCTTTATCTCTCCTTTACCTCCGTGAGCCTTCCTATGACCACCTTCGCGTGTTCGGCACCTTATGCTACCCGAACACCTCTGCCACCCGTCCAAATAAACTCACCCATCGCTCTCTTCCATGCCTTTTTCTAGGCTACCCGGACAACTATTGCGGGTACCGATGCCTTGACCTTGTTTCGGGCAAAACCATATTTTTCCGACACGTCACCTTCGACGAAAAAGTTTTTCCTTTTGCCAATCCTTCCTCCCCACCTCCCAATCACTCTTTCCTTGACCCTAACCCACTCTTATTCGACCCACACTACTTTTCCTCACCAAATCCTTCCTCGTCGGCCCAACATACCTCATCTATACCCCACACGACCCAAACCACAGCCCAACCAATTTCTCTCGCCTCTACATCCCAACCGGCCCAAACACCACACACTCCTTCGGCCCACATCTCACACTCTTCACCGGCCCAAAACTTAAACCCCCCACCTGCCAACACCCTTCACCGGCCCAACACATAAACTCTCCACCGGCCCACACCCTCCACCTGCTGCATCCAGTCCACCACCACCCCACAACCCGACCACAATCCTCTACCCACAGTCAACCCTACACATCACCCAATGCAAACCCGGTCCCGTGCCGGCATCTTTAAACCTAAAATCCCCTTTTCCCTACATACCCAGCCCTCTCCCACTCCCTCACCTCTACCTAAATCCCATCTTTCCGCCCTTACCGACCCAAATTGGAAGCAAGCCATGGTTGACGAATATGAAGCTCTATTGGCCAACAACACATGGGAACTTGTCCCTCGCCCACCCGATGCTCCTGTCATCCGATGTATGTGGCTTTTCAAACACAAGTTCCATGCCGACGGTTCTCTAGAGCGACACAAGGTTCGCTTGGTAGTAAATGCAAAACGCCAAACAGTTTGATTGACTATGATGAGACTTTCAGTCCAGTGGTCAAACCCACCACTATTCGCACTGTCCTCAGTCTTGCCATTTCAAGAGGCTGGTCTATGCACCAATTAGATGTCAAAAACGCTTTCCTACATGGCCACTTGAAGGAAACCGTATACATGTTTCAGCCTCCTGGTTTCACCTCTGACACACACCCTAAATATGTTTGCAAACTTAATAAATCTTTATATGGTCTAAAACAAGCTCCCAGAGCTTGGTATCAATGTTTTGCAGGGTATTTGCTAAAGTGTGGATTCAAAGGCAGTGTTTGTGACACTTCACTCTTTATATATCATCATGGCAACCAAATGGCGTACCTACTACTCTACGTGGATGATATCATTTTAACTGCCTCAAGCGATAGCCTTCTGCAACAAATCATTAAGTCCCTCACTGCTGAATTCAAGATGACTGATATAGGGATCTTGCATCACTTTCTGGGTATCGATGTGACCAAACAAGCTAACGGGTTGTTCTTATCTCAGTCAACATATGCTGCCGACATCTTATCTCGTGCTAACATGTCAAACTGCAAACCTACTAGCACACCAGTCGAACCTGGCTCCAAACTTAGTGCTGACACAGGCTCCACCTTTGAAGACGGTTCTCTTTATCGAAGTTTAGCGGGTGCACTTCAATATCTTACTATCACCAGACCAGACATCGCCTATGCTATTCAACAAGTCTGCCTCTTCATGCATGCTCCACGAGAACTGCATTTTCAGTTCCTGAAATGCATTCTCCATTACATTAAGGGCACTCTTAATCAAGGCTTACTACTTTCCCCCTCATCCTCCACATCCTTGACAGCTTACTCTAGCGCTGATTGGGGCGGGTGTCCCGACTCTAGACGCTCAACGTCTGGCTATTGTGTTTTCTTCGGCACGAACTTGATCTCTTGGTCTTCTAAACGACAGTCTACTATTTCCAGGTCCAGCGTAGAAGCCGAATACCGTGCCGTGACCAACACTGTCGCCGAACTCAGTTGGGTTCGAAATGTTTTGCTTGAGTTACATGTTCCTGTCCGCCAGGCCTCTCTTATTTATTGTGACAACATCTCGGCTGTGTATCTCACTGAAAATCTAGTCAATCATCAACGCACCAAACACATTGAACTGGATATCCATTTTGTCCAAGAAAAGGTCCGTCTTGGTACAGTCAAAGTCCTTCACGTCCCTGCTGACTACCAATACGCAGATATCTTCACCAAAGGTTTACCGAAGCATCTCTTTGAGCGTTTCCGTTCCAGTTTATGCCTTCGTCTTCCTACGGCTCAAACTATGGGGGCGTGTTAGCCGATGATTATGCATCGGCGGTCAATGGTCAATGTAGATGGCCAATGTAGTTATTGTAGATTATTATGTAGTGGTCAATGGTCAATATAGTTATTGTAGATTATTATTGTATTTCCATATTATCTTTTCCCTTGTAACTATTTAAGCACCTTGTATGTCAATGAGAAAGCAAATCATTGTATATTCTCACATCAAGTCATTGTATATTCTCACATACCCAAATAGTGTTGCCATATAGGGAAATGGCAATAACTAAATCACATAATAACCAAGTGTAGTGGAATAACTACAAAACAAGTTAGGGGCTGTTTGGTTGATTAAGTGCTGAATTATTAAGAGGTCTGAATGGTTAAGAGGTCTGAATGGTTAAGCGCTAAATCATTAAGTTGGACCTCTTAATGGTTAGTTTTCTTGTCCCACGTTGGTAGGGGAGTCTCATTAAGGTTCAGCCTAGTTCAGTGCTTAATAGTTCAGTGCTTAATGGTTCAGCAACATTCCAAATCTTAATGATTCAGACTTAATCATTCCATTCAGAAGCTGAAACAAACACACTGAATGCTGAATCATTCAGCGCTTAATGGTTAAGAGCCTCATTAAGAGGCTACGAAACAGCCCCTAAAGAAATTAGAAGTTTAGAAGAAGTGACATTACCACCAACAATACCGAGGAAGCTACCGAAGTTTGCATCATTAATCGAAAGACTCAATGTTTTCCCGGGCAAAATGTTGGGATCAGAATTGATATCATCAACAGCTGCCTTCATTGCAATGACTGCGATTTCCCCACTGGAGGATTTCACGCTCAAAGTGGCTCCAATGTTCACTATATCCGTCTTTGAAAACACGTATGACAACAATGTTGCAGTTATTATTAACACAAAACTTAACCACCTCATGGTATTATCCATCAGAAAGGAAAGAAAACAGGTACTAAATAGTGATGAACAAAAGGGTTGTTTTTATATTTTGATTACCAATATAAAACTAAGTTAAAGCAACAAAATAGTGAAAAGCAGAGACCCATCAGACAAAATTAGCATCTTTTATTTAAAAAACACAAACCATTATGCAAGAAGATGAAGCAAACTAAAGATTATGCAGGGGTTATGGATTGCAATTACTTCAGTGCAAGGCAGGACTTTATTCCTTTATAAATTAAACTATCAAGGGCTTTGGCCCTAGGCTTGAAAAAGAAACAATAATGATAATAACTAGTTAATAAGACTTGTGCATTGTTAATACTGTAGTGCAAGTATAACATGTATATTTGTACTCTATAGTTATTAAGCTACGCCATATATAACATGTATATTTGCCTGTAGTTATTTGTCCCTTGGAAATGCCTGATAAAAATGTCAGCAAAATCTTGATCTTCAGGGTCAACCTTACTACCATGGGCGAAGTATATATGGGGCCAGGGGTGGCCCTGGCCCCCCCTGTTTTTTTGCGCAGTAGTGGAAATTTGCGATTTTCAAAGGTAAATTGAGTCCGGGTTGAGTCCGGCCCCCGCCGATTTTCCACTACCGATAAAAAAAAATTGAGTTCGGCCCCCGCCGATTCTGAAACCAAGCTTCGCCTACATCTTTAATTCAAAATTAGCATGGGTATAATCGCGCTTTAAGGAAGATTATCATGACACGTTATTTGTCATAAATTATAAAGACAGTATAGCATTTAGTCCTTATTCAAAAGCAAAAAAATTAAACTTTAGTAATCACAATAAGAATTTAAGGATTCTTGGAGCTTAAAAGTCAAAACAACAATGACAATGGAGAGGCTGTCAATTCTACCCTATATACTTATAAGTTAATCTAAGTTAATATTTTAAATTTTATCAGTCAATATAATATTTTATCTCATATCTGCAAGTAAAAGATTGATTTAGGGTAGGGCTGCAAACGAACTGAACTTTCAGCGAACCGTTCATGAACCGTTTGGCGGGAAGTTCGTTTGTGTTCTTTCGTTTAATAAATGAACGAACACGAACAAAAAATTCCGTTAGTTTAGTTAAACGAACGAACATGAACAGAAGTCTCGTTCGTTCGTTCGTTTATGTTCGTGAACGTTCGGTAACGTGTTCGTTTATGTTCGTTTGTGTTTGATAGTTTAGTAAGGTTTTTAATTTTTATACTTTTTTTTATATTCTTTTATTTTTTTTATTTTACCCAATAAATAATATATATGAGGTAAATATATGACTATATGAGATCAATAAACATACTTTTTGTATCCACGCTTAGACCTGGCAATTTCAACCCATCAAGTTGAGTTTGGGTAGTTTTGGGTTTAAAATTTGACCTTGTGGGTTAAAATGTATTTAGTATAATTTTCAAGTGGGTTAGGATGGGTAATTTTAATTGTAGGAAATAAGTAAGTGGGTCAGGATGGATATGTCAAAAAAAACAAATGGGTCAGGATGGGTATTTTTAGAAAACCATATACAAATATGAATTAAAACTCACCCAACACCAAAAGCGTTGTTGCCTAATAGAAATCAATGTCATTAAAAACAAAAAAATTATATCTTTTGCATTTGTTGATCACCCCAGTCGGTTCGAAACAGTTTGGGACGTTAACAGACGGCAATGTCGAAACAACACGGGTCATTAACGAGACCGATCTCTTCGAAACGGTTCGAGTCGTTAGCGGGTTTGATCGAGTGCAAACGGTTTGGGTTGTTGACCGGCCCATTCGGATCGAAATGGTCTGGTCGTTGACGGGCCCGGTCGGATCGAAACGGTCCATGTAACTAATGGAATCGGTCAGGCCGAAACGGTCCGGGTCGCTAACGAGCATTGTCGTGTCGAAACAGTACGGGTCGCTACGGGACGGGTCAGGTTGAAACGGTCTTGGTCGTTACGGAGCCCGGTCGGGTCGAAACGGTCCGGGTCGCTACCGGGCCCGGCCGGGTCGAAACGGTCCGGGTCGCTACAGGAGGGGTCAGGTTGAAACGGACTGGGTCGTTATCGGGCCCGGTCGGGTCGAAACGGCCCGGGTCGCTACCGGGCCCGACCGGGTCGAAACGGTCCGGTTTTGGTCCGGGTCGCTATGGGACGGGTAAGGTTGAAAAGGTCTGGGTCGTTACCGGGCCCGGTTGGGTCGAAACGGTCCGGGTCGCTAGCGGGCCCGGCCGGGTCGAAACAGTCCGGGTCGCTACGGGACGAGTCAGGTTGAAACGGTCTAGGTCGTTATCGGGTCCGGTCGGGTCGAACCTGTCCGGGTCGCTATTGGGCCCGACCGGATTGAAACAGTCCGGGTCGCTACGGGACGGGGCGTTACCGGGCCCGGCCTGGTCGAAACGTTCCGGGTTGCTACCGGGTTGCTACTGGGCCCGGCCGGGCCGAAACAGTCCGGGTCGCTACAGGACGGGTCAGGTTGAAACGGTTTGGGTTGTTACCGGGCCTGGTCAGGTCGAAACTGTCCGGGTCGCTACCGGGCCCGTCCGGTTCAAAACAGTCCGGGTCACTACGGGACGGGTCACGTTGAAACGGTCTGGGTCGTTACCAGGCCCGTCCGGGTCGAAACGTTCCGGGTCGCTACCGGGCCAGGCCGGGTCAAAACAGTCCGGGTCGCTACGGGACAGGTCAGGTTGAAACGATCTGGGTCGTTACCGGGCCCGACCGTATCGAAACGTTCCGGGTCGCTACCGGTCCAGGTCGGGTCAAAACAGTCCGGGTCGCTACGGGACGGGTCAGGTTGAAACGGTCTGGGTCGTTACCGGGCCCGGTCGGGTCGAAACTGTCCGGGTCGCTACCGGGGCCGTCCGGTTCGAAACAGTCAGGGTCGCTACAGTACGGGTCAGGTTGAAACGGTCTGGGTCGTTACCGGTTCCGGCTGGATCGAAACGTTCCGGGTCGCTACCGGGCCCGTTCGGGTCACTACGGGACGGGTCGGGTTGAAACGGTCTTGGTCGTTACTGGGCCCGGTCGGGTCAAAACAGTCTGGGTTGCTACCGGGCCCGTCTGGTTCGAAACAGTCTGGGTCGCTACGGGACGGGTCAGGTTGAAACGGTCTGGGTCATTACCGGGCCCAGCCGGGTCGAAACGTTCCGGGTCGCTACCGCACCAGGCCGGGTCGAAACGGTCTGGGTCGCTATCGGGCCCGGTCTGGTCGTAACGGTCCGGGTTGATAACCAGCCCAATAGGGTCGAACCGGTCCGGTTCGAAATGAAATATTTTGGATCCCTTAATTTTATTTTATAAGTTTATTTTTGTTTTTTTAATTTTAAATTTGTTTTTTTTATTTACTTTTTTTATTTTTTATTGTTATTTTAATCTATTTTGATTTGACCTATCCAAATCAAACCATCCAGACCCAAACCCATCTTGACCCAACCCATCCTAACCTATTTTTTTAATCTACCCATCTTGACCCATACCCATCTTAACCCAAACCCATCCTGACCCAACAACCAAACCCACCCAACCTACCCATTTTGCCACCCATACCACACTCATTATATTTTTCCACTTTCAGTGTTGATTCCCTCCACCTCCAACGTCGTTCTCCAGTAGTAAGTATGTTTGTACAACGTGGTTATATTTTGAGTGGGTCTAGCTAATTTCTTAATGTATGTGAATTCGATGTTATTCAAAAGTTAATATATGTTTGTTTGTGTTTGTGTTTGTTTCCGGCCGGAAACACTTGTTTATGTTCATTAATGTTCGTTTGTGTTCGTGTGCGTTCATGAACAAAACGAACACAAACGAACACGAACATGAGTGTTTTCTTAAAAAACGAACACGAACAGAAAATCTCGTTTGGTAAGTGTTCATGAACTGTTCGTGAACACATAATTTTCTTAACAAACGAACACGAACAAGGCCTTATTCGTGTTCGTTCGGTTCGTTTGTAGCCCTAATTTAGGGCCATTGATCAACAATGGCAGCAACTATTCCTTGCATATCAAAACCATTCATAATCAGGTGAGTTCTCATAATTTTTCATTGTTTAGTAATATTATATATACCGACCTAATTGCATACATTAGAGTGATGTTTCTGTTTTTTACTCAACCAAAATTTCATGTTTTTTACTCCAATAAAAGGGTTAAACAATCAAAACCACACTAGCTAATTGTTTCAACACTCTTTTTGCAAAATAATTAGAGGATGAAATGCAAATAATACTTTTCTATACTAAACCTGTCCTGCAATACTCTTTTTTTAATTGAGATGTATAATAAACTTAAATTCTGTTTTGTCTTGTCAATGAATGCATCTTACCAATGCCTATTGTATCTTTCATGGAGCAATTGCATTGATAATCTGTTTTTCTCATAAAGAATGTTTTTGTTGGCACACCATCAGTAATCTAAATGGCAATTGTTGTTTTTGCATAAACTATTTTTGTATGAAAACTATAGATGATGAAGTTCCTTGTCTTAGTATCAGTTTGATTTACTTGGACATATTTGTAGGCACTCAGACTATATTTAGATTTATTTGGGCATATATATCTTTGTTGTTAGTATCAGTTTGATTGTTGGGGTTTTCATGGAAAATTTTAGGAGTTAGAATAGATGTTATAAAAGTTTGTGACTATTTTGTCATTTATACTTTCTCTACTAGGAAAAAACTATTTTGAATAATGGTGTTGGTGGAAAAAATATTTACTAAAATAGTATTGTTAGAAAAATATTTACCAAACTAGTGTTTTTGAAGATCTCTTTGTTTCTCACTCCCAACTTTATTGGATAAATCCAATACATTGAATAACTATTGTTTTAATCATTGTATTTGGTCTCTAGCTTAAATTATTTTTTTAAGAATATGTAAAAATAAAACTATGTTTTACAAAACCCACTTTGAAAATTTTTTTTTAAAAAGAAACCCCTTTTTAAAATCTTGTAAATTATAAATAAAACCTACATGTTGATACTAACTAGGGTGTTTAATGGTCGAGCGTTGCGTGCCTTTTCATTTTGTCGTGGTAAAGACAAACCCAAGCCCGCTCTCTAATACGACATTCCTAATAACGAGTTTATGTCTGCCCTTTTCCAGGATGGAAGGATCGACTATGGGGAATTCGTTGCCATGATGACTAAAGGAAATGCAGGAATTGGAAGGCAAACAATGAGGAAGAGTCTTAACAATAGCAAGCGAGGGGATAACTAGCATCGGGACATATTGATTAATTAGTACAGTGATGTAATTATTTACTGTGTGATCCAAGAAGTAAACCTACAGATTTCATGGAAGTAGACATGCTTTAGCTGTATCATGTACATATCTTACATGGATTTGGATTTTATAGATCATATGCATAATGGCCCGGAAAAACTTGAATATAAAAAATGAATAATTAATAGCGTTTGATTTAATAACAAGTATGTCATACATACATGTATATGTGTAGTTTATAAGAGAAAGAGACATACCACAAAAGTAGAATAAAAACATATGAGTTTTGATGCCTTCAATGAATACTTGTTACACTCACACCCTTGCATTTCTAGCTTCCCCCTTAAACCATGGTATTAAGAAGAACACTGCCCCATCTTTTCACATGAACCATGATGTTATGGAGAACGCCTCAGCTTTCCACTGAACCATAATGTTGAGGAGAACACCGCCCCGCCCCCTTTGGTACCAAAAAAAAAATCATCCCAATTGGTATGGCGATCCAGGCTATTCCAAAACATCTGACGGTCATATGTGATATGACTGTTACACTATGTAGCCGTTATTAAAAAATTACTTCAAAACTTAGTTAACCAGCCATAATTGTTCTTTTTTTCTTCACACGAATCTCCCTACAAAAATTACAATTCTCTTGAAAATTATTCTCTTTCTCGAATCTCCCTTCCATGGATTCACCCCCTTGCAACGCTAAAAACACCCGGTTCAAACGGAATAAATCACAAAAGGTTGAGCTCAACCCCACATCAAGCCAAATTCATTTCAACAATTCTTGCACAAGCTCAATCCCAATTCCATCAATATTCACAAACTTTCAAGATTCCGACCCAACAATCTATAACGAGTTCCGTCTCCCCCATCAACAATTCCAATTCTATCGTCAATCTGAAGAATTTAATGAATGATCGTACTCGATACACAAGATGAAGAAATGCCACTCATAACGCAACAAGACTCGACTTCTTCTAAGACGAAAAAAGCTTTTAAAATTGATGGTTGCAAATTATGTTTTATATTTTTATATCGGTTTCTATGCTCTATATCATCATCATACTCAGTTAATCCTAACAATAGCAAAGCTAAGGTAGGGTCTGAGGAGAGTAAGATGTAGGCAACCTTACCTCTACCCCATATGAATAGAGAAGCTGCTTCCGGTGAGACCCCCGACTCAATAGTGGTTTTGCATCGAGCCTTGGATATAAGGCACATGACGCCTTAGCAATCGGGACAAGCCCGATTGGTGCATGTACCCCCTTGTCTTTTGGCTATCAACGCCACTACATGATGCATGATTAGCTGTCCGTCGTTTTTAACGTTAATTTCATGAAATTAGTAAAATAATGTTAAAACTGATGCAACTTTACTTTTGGCCCCCTAGTGTGCACACCGCAAGCAGGGCTTCGGTTTCCATGTTCTTCAATTAATTAATATTATTTATTTATTTATTTAAATTAACGGTTTAAAATATGGTTTAAGTCGGGTCGGGTACATATTATGCGGCTCGCAAGTGTTGGTGGATATATTTACACATTGAGTTATAAACCCTGCCTGCCCTCCAAAACCCCTCTTTGTCTAGTCGCCTGCAACGATTTCTGGTTACCCATTAAGCTCTGTTCACCAGGTACCAAGTTTTGCCTCACCCAATCAACTAATCCAATTTCTTCTTCAAACATTATTATTGTACCAATTACTAAATCCTTTAATCAATCTACTTCAATCCCTTACTGAATCCTTTATATCTTCTTTTAACCTCTTATCTTTTTTACTTTTTAGCTTCGTTTTATTACAGCTGGTTTCTATGTTGTTAATATAGGTTATTTTAAGTTTTTAACAGAAGAAAGTTTGCAATACCTATTTGAGTGAGGAATCTACAAATTTGTTGTTTTCTTGATTTCAATAAGGATTTGATTGGAATATTTATTAGTGATATGCTGTAGGAACCTGTATCTTTGTGATTTGTTGGGTCATTTGAGACGTACTCTAGGTGTTCGATAAAATGTCTCAATAGAACCTGAAAGCAATATACCTATAAATACAAAATAATGGTGAAGATTTGAAGCTCATTTGGGATAGTATGATTTGTAAGGGTTTGCGATGCACTTCTAGACACACATTTGGTCTTTGTGGTTAAAATGTTTTAGTCTAGAGACTGACTAATAATAATTGAGCGATAAGGAATTGATTTGATATGCTCGTTGTGATTAAATTATAGGATTTGTTATGATGTTTAGTAATTTATATAGCAATCATTCTGCTGTTATCGGTTGATGTCATTACTTTTTATGTTTTAGTTTGAGTGATATCATAAGGGTAACTTAACTGTAATAAGTTTGTGGCTTTAGTAAGTCCAAGTTGTGAATATTAGTTGCTCATACAGGTTAATGTTCTTATGATCATAGGATTTGGGTCCTAAGAGATGTAGTTTTTTGGTAGATAACTTATTGCCAGAAAATTCATAGGACCCTGTCAATACCGTGCTATCCTAGCTTGTGTTGGGAATGTGGCTTTCAAGAGGTTATGGTACGAAACTAGTGGAACCAATATTCGAACCCGAGACCTTGGCTAGAACAGAATTAGGTGCTTACCACTTATCACCCCTTGAAGGTCTAAGAGATGCATTTGGATATATGTACATAGCTATGGTTTGATTTAGCTTTACATAGGAATACATATTTATATTTAACCTATAATGATATTGATTATTTCACTTTATTTGATTAATTGAAATACCAAGGTTCTGATGTTTAAATTATGATTAGAGTCTTATATCTTGTTGATAATTTTAGAACTTTTTAAAATCTCTTGTCATATCTTCTTGAGGTTGTGGCAACTGTATGGATCGGCTTATTTTGCTCAAGAGAAATGGATTTGAGGTCAAGTTCATGCGATGATTAAACACTTTTAAATTTTGGTTTTCTAAAGATACTATTATATATGTGATTATCATGAAGAGTAATGCAACAATAGCAACTTATTTTATAGTGATATTCAATTGTAATGTTGGGTCATCATGATATATTTTATTTTTTTTAGATTTTTTTTTAATTTTTAATTTTTTAACCGATTTTGATCTGAACCCATCCTGATTTGAACCATCCTGACCTAAACCCAAACCAATCCTAATCCAAACCCATCCCAACCCAACTTTTATCTACCTATTTTGACCCAAACCCATCCTAACCCAAACTCACTTTGATCTAACAACCAAACCAATCCAACTTATCCATTTTGCCAGCCCTAGTTTTGATGATACATTATTGTGTTTCATAGAACCTGTAATGTTCCTAACCAAATTGACCATTTTTTTAAAACAAACCGTTTTGACCGGTACTCATTTTTGTTAAAACCCGTTCTGACCTGAACCAAAATATTCACTATTTAGAATGGTCCGTTCTGACATGTCGCCGCTATTGCTCTAACCGGGAAATAAATCCCAAAGTTCCCTCCCCTTCTTCCCAGTCAACACAAAAACCCTCCTCTCTGCTTCCTCTCTGCCGGCAAACCACCACAGCCAAAAACCCCCTTCCAACCACCGCCGTTCATCACCTCCACCTTCTACCCTTTCTCCATCACCAAGACCGGCCCTTTCCCTTTCTTCCCCTTCTCCACCACCGAAGACCCCTCCCCACCTTCCTTCTCCACCGCTGACGACCACCACCGGTATTTTTTTTTAATATATATATATATATATATATTTTTGTTATTTGTGAGCACTCTTACAATTTCTTGTTAATCTTAGTAGGGATACATAAATGTGTAGAAATAATGTGTGTTTAGGGTTAAATGTGTGTTTGTGGATGAAAATTATATGGGACGGCTGTTAAAGGATTTGGGGTTTTGAAAGGGAAAAATGTAGAGTAGCGGCGGCTGTTATAAATTTAGGGTTAAAGGATAGAAATAGCAGGTGTAGTTGCTCCCAAACCATCATTTGTTACCATTCTCCTCAGGGATGCCTTCCATGGCGACAGGAGATAAAACAACCTTCAATTCGAACAACAGCAATCATCCCCACTTCAAATCTGGATTCATCAATGCCAATCAGAAGTCCGACTTCTATGCCAGGTTCATTTTCAAAAACACATACATATCATGTACTTTTCACAAATTCAATTACTCAACTAGTATTATTCTCTCAGGAAACAAAAGATTGAGCACCAGAGAAGATCTTTACCCATTGCTTCTGGTACTCACTTTTCATCTACAGATCATCTACCTATTGCCCTTACTTACAACAGTTTTTTTATTACTATTTGTTATACGCAACCAAGCCTGACATCCAAAAGACCATTTATGGAGCTTTTCTTTTTGTTGAGATCAGTTGGAATATTTCTCTTGTTTGCTTCCAACTTGTCTTGTTTGCTAAGCAGTTAATGCGGTCTAAAATCAAATGCCGACATTTGAGATATAGGTTATTGCGGTAGGATATCAATATTTTTAAATATCATGCAGAATTTATATATGTATGTGTGTGTGTGTGTGTGTATAGGGTTGGGTTCAATGAGAACTCACTCGAGTTGATAGAACCGTGAGACCTACGACGTAAAATGCCACTTTTTAAAAAAAAAATTCACCCAAGGATGTAAAAATGGCTAACTAAGAAATATACAAAAACTTATTTTTTTTACTGCGTCCTTACATCGATGTAACAAAAAGTGACGTAAATGTCCGTACATCGGTGTAACAATGGAAGACCAGTTTACGTCACTTTAGTTACACCACTATAAGGGCGCCGTAATTTATTTATAATTTGTTTCATATTTTAGATATTTCTTAGTTAGCCATTTTTACATGTTTGGGTTCAAATTTTTGGTGTAGTTCTTATGGTTCTATCAACTCGAGTGAGTTCTCAACTGATCCGGATCCTATATAACGTCAAACATATATACTATTAATATTAATATCAAAAGTCAAACCTCAAAAATGCCAATATTTTAAACATTACTAAAGCGTAAGCAATGAAATCTTCTTCGAAGTCTACCTCAACCATGACATCCAAAATATCGGTCAATATCGCCGAGAACATCAGAACTGATATTCCGGACCGATATTTTGTAGAGGGCCGCTGACCAATATCCCACTGATATTAACTGCATAGCTTGTTTGCGTTTTGTTAAGCAATTTTTGTTTCACCCTCTAAATGTTGTCGAAATTTTTTCAATGGTGATGTGAGGTATTTAGGGTTGACATGTGTTTACCTAATTTATAACTTTAGTGTAACTATGACCTTATGCTGAAGGTCTTCTATTAGTGTTAGGATGTTCTTTGTTTTCTTTATTCTGAGGGTAGGGAATTTCTTTGTACAACGTTAATGGTTTTTCTTACTGATCATTTGCTAATTTGCTTAGTTGAGAAAAGGCTTGTAGAAGAGGTCCGGAAAAATGATACCTTGATAATTGTTGGTGAAACCGGAAGTGGGAAGACAACACGTAAGCTTTCACCATCCTTCCTTTTAAATTTTGTGATTTGGCTTTAATTAATTAGGTTATATGTATGTTTATGTTTTCATGGGATGTAGTCTTGCAAGTTGCAACGCATGTTTATTGTATCTTTTATATGTGTTAAAAGCTTAGGAAAAACATTAGGCACATTTGGTTTGCTGCTTGGTTCATGTTTAGGTGGAAGTTCATTTAGTATAAGAATGAAAGGAACGCAAGAGAGCAAACCAAAATAAATTTTGTTGAAATTTGAAGTTTCAACTTTCAAGTGTGTTAAGTCGTGAGATATCATAAAGCATTTCAATCTGGATCACATTTAGTTTTAAAGCTGTACATGAGTGATTCATGGGGAAAATGCATGCTGATGATAATTTGGTATTTATTGGCAATGATTTGACATGGGGTGAGGAATTGAGGTTGATAGAGATACAGGAGAATGGGAGCCTCGTGATATAACTAGAGTAATCGGGGTTACAATAAGTGAGGATGGGCCTGGTCCATCAACAAATGATAAAGGAAAATGTCATGTTGAACATGAGATTGAAGAAGATGTTGGAGCGGCTGATGATAGGGAGGTGAACCCATGCTCAGTTATGATGATGAAATACTAGAACTTTATAAGCAGGGACGAAGCTTTGTGAGGGCCAGGGGTGGCCCTGGCCCCCCCTGTTTTTTGGCGCAGTAGTGAAAATTTGCGATTTTCGTAGGTAAATTTAGTCCGGGTTAAGCCCGGCCCCCGCCGATTTGCCACTACCGATTGAAAAAAATTGAGTCCGGCCCCCGCCGATTGACTAACCAAGCTTCGCCACTGTTTATAAGAACTGTTACTTTATCACTTTCATGTATAATTAACTAACATTTACTTATAGATAAGGTTTTTATTTTTTTATTCATGTTTAAGTATGATAAACATAATATGTGACGTATGATTAATTTATATGCACTTATTGAATACCAGGCGCCTCACCCACGTGAGGCTTTTGCATTCGTTTCACAACTTGGTTACCAGGAATTTAAACCCCTCATGTTATTATCTATATATTAATTCTACTAAACATTAATAGTGACCATCCGCTAGAATACGCCTACTCGTAAGTAGCTCACATGAATTGCCAATTTTCACGCCAATATATGTTTAATGCATACTTTCTTTTTACATTTGCACCCAAAATTTTGTTTTTATCTTTTAGAGCTATGGGATAATTATACCTTTTTTATTAACTTCAAAAGGAGGACAAAATGTTGAATAAACAAATTCCACAATAACGCTATTTAATTACAACGCCCTTTAAATATTAAAATCAAATACTTATTACTGAAAATTCATTTAAGATTGCTTATTTAAATAGTTATATACAGTGTTTATACGGAAAAATCGTTGCACTTAGTATTACTAAACACTCCTGCACAATAAACGCGCCCCGCCGCGAAGCGCGGGGTAACTAAAAACCTAGTTTAAAACTAAGATTCTGATTTTGGATCCACCATGTTCAACTTCCACAACTAGTGTGTTGGGCAAGTCTTTATATCTCATATTAGGTATCAGGGAAATCCCTTTTCTGTTGGTTTTTTGGCCAAATACTTGATATTTGCAGGTTTACATGCTTTAGACATTCTAAGCACTCATATACTTAACATTTCCATTTTGTGAATTTTATTCTGACAGAATTACCCCAATATTTGTTCAACGGAGGATTTTGTCAGAATGGAGGAATTATTGGAGTCACTCAACCAAGACGTGTTGCTGCAGTAACTGTTGCAAAACGCGTAGCTGAAGAATGCGGCGTTGAATTGGGCCAGAAAGTTGGCTACTCTATTCGGTTTGAGGATATGACCTCTCCTTCAACCAGGATTAAGTACATGACAGATGGACTGCTATTAAGGTTCACTTATAAGTTGTTAAAACCATTATGATATAACAGATTATTATTTGCATGGTATTCAAACAATTTACGCTTCATATGCTCACAGGGAGGCACTTTTAGACCCTAAGCTTTCAAGGTACTCAGTTATAGTCGTTGATGAAGCTCATGAAAGGACAGTTCAAACTGATGTGTTGCTAGGTTTGCTTAAAGATGTACAAAAGAAGAGATCTCAAATTTCTAACGGGTCATCGAATGATGATGTGAAGAAGGGCAACAATGTGAAAGAAAAACCTAATGAAGTCCGAAAATTAAATCCGTTAAAGTTAATTATCATGTCTGCTAGTTTGGATGCACGTGGCTTCTCTGAGTATTTTGGTGGTGCAAAAGCTGTTCATGTAATGGGGCGGCAATTTCCTGTAGATATCCTCTACACCGCCCAACCTGAGACAGACTGTTTGGACGCAGCCTTAGTTACCATATTTCAGGTTATTTCTCGACATCCTTCATTTTTCTCCTTTTCAGCTCTATGTCTAAAGCTCAAGCTCATTTCATTAATGCTTATTCGCGCTCGAGCTCGGCTTGGGCTCTACCCACTTATTATTGATTAAATTATTAACTATTTTATTTATATGCATATATGCATATATAATTATTTATATTAATTATAGTTATTTACATATACTAAATATGTTTTATTTAGTTAGTTTTACCATAATGTATATATGTGTAATAGTATTTAGTATGTTATTATATATTTGTTAAAATAAAATGCTCGTTTAGACTTGCAAGCCTAGTCAAGTTCAGTATGTAAAGCTTGTGCTCGAGCTCGTTTATTAAATGAATTCCAATTTAGGCTCAAGTACCAGCTCGTTTAAGTTCGGTTCGGCTCGGTTCGCTTTTATTGCAAGCCGGTCTCGAGTAGCTGATAAGTGCTTTGTACTTCTAAGTCCTAATTTCTGACCATTTTTCCTTCATTTTAGATACATTTGGAGGAAGGGCCTGGTGATATACTTGTATTTTTATCTGGTCAAGAAGAGATTGAATCTATTGAAGGTCTTGTGCGTGAAAATCTCAAGAAATTACCTGAAGCCAATCAGAAACTCTTAATATTTCCATTGTTCTCTTCTCTTCCATCAGAGAAGCAAATGAAAGTTTTCACTCCTGCTCCAGTTGGATTCAGAAAGGTAAACACATGTGGTACCTTGTATGATCAAGCATATTTGTACTTTATAGTGTGATCATGAAGTTGATTTGTTGTTTGTGTGTTGTTATTGTTAGGTTATTTTGGCAACAAACATTGCTGAAACGTCAGTAACAATACCTGGAGTCAAGTATGTTATTGATCCTGGATTGGTCAAAGTGCGCAGTTACTCTCCTGACAGTGGGATTGAGTCTTTGATTGTTGTTAAAACTTCAAAAGCTCAAGCTCTTCAAAGAAGGTAAGCAAGGCGCAATAAACTATGTGTCAGTCAGAAGTTGCATTTCTTTTCGATGATATATATACAGGGATGCATACAATACATAACCATTTTTAAGTAAATAACTACGAGAAGCACATAAGCACTTGTACGTTTAGTCATAAATAGATATACTGGGAAGAAAAAGGGAGGCGGTTATGTATCTACATAACCGCCTCACGTATCACAGTTAAAGGCTTAAGCAACGGGTACCATTGTTTATGTTGTTCCCGTATTTCACTACTTATTATTGTTATGTCTTGAGCGACCCTGTTTGTCTGTCTCTTTCTCTCTTTATGTGTGTGTAAATAATGGGAATGTTGGGTTAATCTTGACTTGGGCCTTACTTAGTTTGTTTGGGTCTTTGTGTTTATTTAGGTTCAATAATGGGCTTTGCCCAATTGATTATTTCCAGCCGTTAGGATTTAGATTGAGTCAAAGTTTGTTGAGTTTTGTGAACGGGTCTTAGGAGGTAGAACTAGTTTTCTGGTTAACGTTGTAATTTATGGCTTTATATAGTCATGATATTCTGAATAAACAGAGTGTGCTTTTCCTTCAACAAAACAATCTTTCTGTTAATCTATATAGTTCATACCACACACAAAGAAACATATTGTTTGCAAATATAGTAGCTTGATTTGAAGGGCCTGATTCCAACAGGGAATGTGATCGAGATTTGATTTTTTGCCCAATGTTGCAGTGGACGTGCAGGGCGTGAAGGACCTGGGAAATGCTTTCGACTTTATCCAGAAAGCCGATTTGAGGGACTTGATGATTCCACAGTGCCAGAGATCAAAAGATGCAATCTTTCAAATGTTATTTTGCAACTTAGTGCTCTTGGTGTTGATGACATAATTGGGTTTGACTTCATGGAGAAACCTGATAGGTAAGAATTTAGTTCTTTTTATGCAAATGACCAAATGCATACTTTGCAAGCAAGGTAAAGAAACCCTATTATGTTTACCAATACAGGATGGCCGTGATCAAATCACTGGAATTATTGTACTTGTTAGGAGCATTGACAGATGAAAAGAAATTGTCAGATCCAATTGGACATCAAATGGCCCGTCTTCCATTAGAACCAAATGATTCGAAGGCACTAATTTTAGCTAGCCAGTTTGATTGTTTGGAAGAAATGTTAATCGTTGTCTCAATGCTATCAGTGGAGTCCATCTTTTATGTTCCTCGTGACAAGTTAGAAGAGGTATGCACCGCCTTCCCGCATTCAGCTATGTTGGAATGCTAATAAGTTGTAGATATTAACTGATATTTTTTGGCAGTCACGGACTGTTATTAAATCTTTCTCAAGCCCAGAGGGAGACCATTTGACTTTAGTTAACGTGTATCGTGCTTCTATTGAGTTTTTGGAGAAGAACAAAACGGACAATGGTAATGAGAAGGCTGAAAAGAATTTGAGGAAATGGTGCAAGGATAACTTCATTAACAACCGTTCTTTAAAGCATGCTCGTGACATTTACAAGTTTGTTAATTCTCATCTTCGATATTCTCTAATAAAGAAACACAATCGAGTCATATAAATCATTTGGGTTTTTTATGATGATTGAAAAAAAGAGGCAATTTCGTATATACCCCTAAAAACATGCTTTAACCCAACCAAAAAATTTAGCATCACATATACACATTCAAGGTACTTAAAGTTTCGTTATTTGAATTGACAATTTTACCTTTATATTTCTTCATCCACTCCTTACTCTCATATAGTTTAGGGAAAGTGTATACATGTCATAAATTGGTAAATGAGTATATACGATATCATAACTTTTTGTAGGGTAAATATGTTATTATAGCAAGTTTTTAGTGGGGTATATGAATTATCTCTAAAAACTGTTGTATCCAAGTTTTAATATGCTATATTTTTACGGGTTGGTCAGGATTCTTAATGTTTATTTGTTTCTTGTAGTCAAATTCGGGAAAATGTAGAACGAATGGGACTTAAGATATCTTCATGTGGAGATGACATGCTTCAGCTCCGCAGATGCCTTGCTGCTTCATATTTCCTGAATGCAGCCTTAAAGCAACCTGATGGCACATACAGGTAATGAATGGCTCACTCACCATAACCATTTTTACAACTTTACAAGAAACAATTATATTACCATAAAACTTGCAGAAACTTACACTAGAATAGTAGCTGGGTTAACTAGGTCGTTTTCATGGGTTGGTGGGTTGAACCTGATACGACCCCAAAAATTTTGTTAGAGGGTGTTTAGGGTTGAGTTTTGAAATTGATTTTTAGATTATTGCGTTTTCAAAACGCAAATAATCAGTTTTTAGTGTTTGGGGTTGAGTTTTGAAAGGAATTTAAGGCTACCAAAACACAATAATCTAAAAGCAGCTCCACCCCCTACTGCAACAAAACGCATAATCAGTTTTCAAAAAGCAATCCCAAACACCCTCTTAGAAACATGAACCAAAACTCAACACACATTTTCACGGGTTGACATGAACAACTGTTTAACCCAATTTTTTTGTTTTTGCATATCATTACTCGAAAGTCACAAAACTACAACAAAAAATATAGATGTTTATAATACACTTACATCCAAATGCTAATTGAATTCCTCTTTTTTTTTTTTTTTTTTTAATTTTAACTTGCAATACCCAATCAGTTTCAGTTATGACATAAAACAATGTCTTTTGAAAATAAAATGTGATTATAAATGGGTCAACCCGCAAACCCATCTTGTGTTCACTAGTAGACCTCAAGTCCCAACCAAAACCTGTGAATTTTGTGTTAGGTTCTTGTCGTGCCAAAGTTTCACACCCCTATAGAATAGTCAAATTTGTAAAATCTCAGCTTGCAAGTTTGCCTAAGGAAAAGAAATATCACCTTTAACTGTTATCTTGAGGCTATCTTTGAAAGAGTATTAATCTTGGTTTATGATTGGCAGGGTTTTGGCAAATGGTCAGATTGCAGAAATTCACCCAACTTCTGTATTACGGCGTTCAAAACCCGAGTGCATTATTTTCTACAATCTAGTTCAAACAACGCGTAATTATGTGCGCAATGTTACTAGAATTGATTATTTGTGGCTAGCTGAGCTGGCCCCTCAATGCTATGCCTTAAAGGACGACTAGAGCTATAATTATACGATAAAATCGAATGTGGGCATATGCCTTGATTGGAGAGAGGCATGTAGTAAGTTCATTATATTGTGTGTGCTTTGGAACCAAGGATAACGCATGCAGTCACCATAATCGGTCGCTGAAATGGTTTGTGTTTTATTTTTTCAGACTCTAGGGGCTCACATTGCCTTCTTTCCGGGTTTCTTTTCCTTTTTGTCAAAAGGAACAAGAAAATTCGGGTGCATTTCTGATGATGTTGCAATTAGGAGGCGGATGAGACGAAGGCAGTGAAGACTGGTGGTGTTTTCGACTCTGAAATAAAGGGTCAAATTTTAAGTTAAACTTGTAATTAGTATTAACACGATTTTGTTTTTATTGTTCTGATGTTAAGAAATTGATAGTATATCGCTTCAACATGGATTTTAGCCTTGTTAAACTTTTTACTATAAACATTTGCGATAAGTAACGATGCATATTTCAGGTTGCGTGTTTGCAAAGGCTGAACAAACATAATGTATTTGAATTGTTAGTGCACCCGTAGTGGGCGTTTTAGGGGGTGTTTTGCACCTCCATAGCGCAGAGAACACCGCCCTCGGCGCTCTGGAGGCTTTATGGCATTGCAGGTTATGGAGATGGCGAGCGTTTTGGCATTGGTTTTGGTGATTCAAATGTTGGGTTGGAGGACCCTTGTGAATGGTCCAACGTCCGTCCGGCGGTTGTAACTTCTTCATCTAGGGCCAGAAATACGAGGCCTTCAAAGAAGTCCAAGACCTCCGAGTCGGTTGATCCCAAAACACCAACGTCTGACGCGCGATACATCGACCTAAACGCCAAAGAAAATGTGTTTTTTTGCACGGGAGGAAGGGCCGGAAGAGTTACCCGGTCCGCCCGGTCGAAGTCTTCGTCAGGGGTGAACGAGTTGAGTCAGGCATTTTATAAGATGAACCACCGCCCACAAGACATACGCGACATCGGAGTTCAACGTATCCAAGAAAACCAAGAGGTGGTCGAGCTTATGAGGGATCAACAATTTAAACGCGACTTTGAGTTTTACACGAGGTCGCACGACCACCTAACCGGCAAAGTGTTGGAACTGTGTTTGAAACGCAAGGCCCAAATTGAGACAAAATATAATCAATGAGTATTTGTAATTTTTATTTTTGTATTTGTAACTTTTTTTTTGTATTTCTATTTTTTAAGTATTTATAGTTTTTTTTAGCATTTGTAATTTTTTTTAATGAAATATTATTTGGTATTTAAATATTTGTTATTTAAATTTAAAACAACAATTAAGCAATGATTACCCAATTATTTATAAAGTCTCATAAAGCCCCTTCCCACTACACTCTCATTTTCCCATAAAGCCTCATGAAGCCTCTTCTATTACTTTATAAAATTTTATTCCCCATAGAGCTTCATAAAGCCCCTCACTACACATGCCCTTAGTTAGTAACTTGCATGGAGCTTTATAAATCTCCTTCACACCTTTCATCACCTCCACAACATATGCACTTAGCATGTCAACAAACAAACACGAACAAGTTCATTTTCTTTATATGTAACATTCATTTATTTTCTTCTAAAACGGAACAAATAATTTAATTTAATTTAAACAAGTAACATAAGTAAAGACTCGGGTTGCAAACCAAACACAATAGATCATGATCCTAGACCACACATAACCAACAACCCATGAATAAAAAATAAACTAAAATTCAAATTAAAATTCAGTTGTGTTTGTTACTACTTGGTCTTTGAGAACCTGAGACATCTATACTTCTCACACAGTAATCTCAAGGTCCCCGTCTTGATTATCCTGGCTCGACGCTATCTCCATTTGACTATCCACTATCACAACCTACTCAACCCAATCTTTTATTAAAAAATTAATTTCTCTCTCTTTCACATACACAACTCAACTAAATCCAACTCAACTAAATCCAACTTTTGACTCCCATTCACAACCCAACCTACATAAATATTTTATTAAATAAATATGAATTATGATAACTGTTTATTACTCCCTCCGTCCCAATTTAAATGCCATGGGTTCAAAAACACACATTTATAAATCTCCTTGACACTAATAATTTAAATTAAATGTAAAAAACAAATAAAATTTGTACAAATGAATAACTTTATACTAAATAAAAAACAATTAAAAGGCAAACTGTTGGTAACTAATAGAAAAGAAAAAATATACGTTATAATCAGTGGCGGATACAGATTTTTTTTGTACGGGGGGCACACTACAGGTTTTTTTAATAAGGGTAAAAAAAACGACGATAAAATAATTTAATTCATTGAATATTTGAATGTAATAACGACATACCTCGATTACAATTGTCCTCTACGTGTTTTCATCTTTTGGAAACGCTCGATTACATCTTCATTAGTAACATTGAGAAGTTCATCCACTTCTACAGCGCATATTACACAAGCATTCAAGAAATCATCACTAATACGATTGCGCAAACTTGACTTTACTCGCTTCATAACCGAAAAACACCTCTCCACAGATGCAGTTGCAACAGGCAAAACCAAGGCTAGCTTTAAAAGTCGATAAACCAAATGATAAGATAAATGTTTCCTCGTCTTCACCATTACTCTAGCAAGCTCCGCGATACCATTCAAGTTAGCAAAATTTGTGTCTTGTAGAACACTATGATGATACAATCCAAGTTGAAGCTCAAGTGTATTCTTTTCTTTAGTATCAAAATCATATGGATAAAACTCACTCAACTGAAGTAACTTTGATGTGTCGAACTGAGAGAAAGAATCACGCGGACTTAAAGCGGCCATATTTTGAAGTAATTCCATGTTAACCTCGTTAAAACGATCACCAAATTCTTGAAGCAACATATCCACAATAGCATTAAAGCAGTCAAACTTAAAATGATGATGATTAGTGATTTTGTTTCTTCGTTTCCCAGCTCTTGAGTGAACATAATCTTCCATCATATTCAACATTTCAATATCATGTTTCTTACAAAAAGTAGATACTTTATCTAAAATTTTCTCAAATCCACATTCTCTGAAATTTTGCACGACTGCTTTGGTTGATTCCACAAATGAAACTGCTTCTAATATCTCTTGATGTTTCTTTTGAAGTCCCTTTGATAAAGTATCTGTAAACCCTAGAATGTGCAACATCAAATGCAAATAAAACACAAATTCAAATGATTCAAAATATGTTAAAATACCATGTGCTTGATTTTGGCTAGAATCATTAGGGCATTCTTTTTCAATATATTCAAGGACATTAACAATGGTTGGAAACAAATCAACCACACGCAATAGTGTTTTGTAGTGAGAATTCCACCGTGTATCTCCTGGGCGTGTAAGAGAACGCTCTTGATTTAACCCACTTCCGGTTGAAATTAACCCACAATTAATGTCTTTCGCTACTCTTTCTCTCTCAACTTCTCGGAGAATATCCTTTCTTTTACAAGAAGCACAAACCACATTCATCAAAGTGGCTATCTTTTCAAAAAAACTCGCAACACCCAACTGTTTTCTAGCAACCTTCACAACAACTAACTGAAGTTGATGTGCAAAACAATGCACATAATACGTTGTTTTGTTTTCTTCTAAAATCTTTGCCTTCAACCCATTAAACTCACCACGCATGTTGCTCGCCCCATCATAACCTTGGCCTCTTAACTGAGTCAAACTCAAGTTATGTTTAGCAAAAAAATGTGTCAATAGAAGACTTCAAAACTAAAGAAGATGTTTCCATCACATGTACAAGTCCCTCAAACCTCTCCTTAATAACTCCATGTGTATCAACATATCTTAAAACAATAGCCATTTGTTCTTTCCCAGATACATCACTAGACTCATCAACTAATAATGTAAACACATCATCACCGATTTCATTAAAGATACGTTTAAGTACTTCTTCTTCAAAACAATGAGCAACATCTTTTTGAGTACTTGGAGTTAAATATTTATTATTTCCCGGAGATTTTGGCAACTTCCTAAGTTCCTCATTTTGACTTAGGATTAAATCCATTAATTCTAAAAAAATACCTTTAAAACTAGAAGTTTCACTCTCATCATGACCTCGAAATGGTAATGCACATTTCAAACAAAACCTACAAGCGTCAATTGTAGCAGTTAACCGAATTCGGTTTTCTTTCCTCACAGTGTCATCTTGTTTATGTAAGGCAACGGGAATAGACTGAACTTGGCGTACTAGATCTTCACATTTTTTAAGGGCTTTATTATGAAAACTATTGGGAGATTTACCAATGTGTTTGTCAAATCTTGGTTCTTTCCAATTGCGATAGCCTGTTGTCATAAATGCCTCCCGCCCACTTTCATTACCCATCCCAATCCCAACATAGTCTCTACATAAATAACAACATAAACAAAAGGCTTTGTCTTCTTTTATACTATACTCTAACCAACGAGGATGATCATCAAACCAAGTAGTTTGGAAACGTCGGTTTTTATCCCCTACCTTTGTTTGTTGGAATACATGTTCACGTGGTTGGCACGACCCTTTTAACCAATATTTTCTTCTTATGTCATCTCTTTGATTTGGATGGTAATCTAAAATTCTTATCCTATCAGCGGGATCCCAAGGTAGATTATCCAAATCAACTAATTTTGGCATAGAGGAGTATAGATAGGTCCAGGAATATTCATACTACCAGATGGAATTTCACTTGAGGATGGTTCTTTTCTTTTTAAGAAATTGTCAAAAAGAGTTCCTAAATGAACAAAAAAAGTATTAACATAAATAATAAAATTGAGAAAACAAAACATAAATCACAACTTGTTTAAGAGAGTAAAAAATGTGCACCTTGTTTAACTTTATGCGAAGACATATTTAGATAATTAAATCACCACCAAATCAACGATCCAACTCAAAACCACAAATTAAAATCTGTATATTTGTAAAAATTAGCAAATAATTTGTATTAATATTATGTTAACAAATATCAATTAAATTAAAATAAACAAGAAAAATAATAAACTCAAGAAAAATAATAAACAATTCTTGCACAAAGTGACAACAAATTCACAACTCACAAGAGAGCATATTCGAATATGCCTGACAAATGACAAAAGCTAAAAAAAAATCAATATAATATTAAATTATATAATCACACATTCTTTAAGAAAATCTCACTGTACGAGATAATATGATATGTTGAGCATTATATGTATCAATTACCAAACGTAGCTTTGTGTTCTGTGTCTCTGCTCAACGGCCACCCACCAGAATGTTTTTTCCGATCAAAAAGATGTTTGTCTTCACGCCGATGTTTGACTGCTGAATGCTGATGAATTATCGACGAGGAGAAAGCTAGGTTGTTGTTTGCCGACTGTTCAGGTTTCTATATCCCATATTCGTTCGGTAGGTTATGGCCTTGTGGGCACTGGGCTGTGATTAGGGTGGGCACTGGGCTTTTCATTAAGAAAACTAGATGGGCACTTGAGCTTTACCTATAAAAAACTATGGAGCTTACGGTGGGCACCGGCCCACCGTCGTTTACGGGTGGCTCCGCCACTGGTTATAATACATATTTTAAAGATAAATTAAATTATATAAAACAATTAAAAAGTAGAAAAGAAAAAAGTATAATATTCAACAAAGGATTGCAACTTGCGGTCATTCTCTAGACCCGGTTGAGGGATGGAAATAAATTTTACATTTTTATATTGCAAACTAGCTGATTACCTCGGGAAGGTCCTGGGGTTGAAAAATTTAATATAATTTAATAAAATGATAAAAGAAGAAAACTCAAATCATGAAAAGAGTAAATAACTTAAACATAATCAATATTAGTTAAAAAAACATTTATTTAAAAAGTTAAAAAAATAAAAAGCATAAACCATATTAAACATAATACAGTATTAAAAGAATAACATACAACATATAATCATGTTCACGTAATTTAAAATATGTTACAATTTGACTTTGACTTATATAGATGTAGAATTCATGATGGAAGTTGAAAAATATAACCATTCTAATAATACTAATACTAATAGTAATAATTATTACTCTTGTAATTAAAAAATAAAAAAAATAACCTTGTTATAAGGTGACATCATGTGTTGCAGTGTTGCGCGATTCTTTCTCCTAGCTTTTCTTGATGAAGTATACCTATCCATCTTTAGAAGAGTAAAATTCCAATGATAGCATAGCGATTGGGCTGAATTTCAACATCGTAGATAAGAACCTGGTTTAAAAGAAAAAACATGATTAATGAATAACCTGATCACTTTGTGTTTTTTTCTGTATGAACATAACCCCACAAAAAATAGTCGTTTTTTTCTCCGTTTTTTATATAGCACTATGGTAGTCGTTGTAAAGATAATAAAACGCTCGTTAATTTGGTGTAATTTTTTTATTTAAAAAATCTCGAATATAAAAGATATTAACGTTTAAAAATTATGGGAGGAACATAAGAGAGAAAAATTTAAATTTGTTTTCAAATTCTTTTTTCCTAAAATAACTCAATTTAATTTTAGTAATTAAGAATTGAGAGATAGAGAGATAAATTTAGGGTTTTATGTTTATTTTTTTTAATTAAAAAGGAAATAATTCAAAAACACTAAAATCTTTCAATTATGATGCCACGTGGCAGTTTCATGGAGAGGTTGAAGGCACCATTGCACGCCACGTCAGCAATATTCAATTCTTTTATATATATTAATAGATTAATAGATAATGTTTCTTTTTGTGACAGGTGGCAACCGGTTGGAGAAAATGATTACCGTGCATAGTTAAAAATAAAAAAAGATAGCAATGGGACCTCACGGCGAGAGAGTTCGGCTTTCCAGGCGGCTTTGCGTTCAGCGATTCACGTCCTCGCTCTTGGATATAACTTTGCATCTCCCTCTCCTTCATGATTCTGTTTTGAATGTCTGCGTCCATTGCTTCCTTCAGTTTCTCTACAAATCTGTCAACCATTGTCTTTATCCTTAAAGACATCTTGAATGCTCAATGCTTAGATTTTACTTTGTTGGTAATTAAGAGCTTCTTAAGAATTACGATGGCTTTTTGAAGATTTTTTTTTTTTAAATAAGTTTAATTATTTCATACCAAGAAAAAACGAGTTACATTTTATATGGTGGGTAAGCGGGCAACAAGCTGCGTTGCTATCCCCTTTTGAATCGCAAAGTCTATCCTTCTAAACACAAACCATTGGTTCTTAGGGCTCTGCGAGTTACTGTGGACCACCTTCTGCACTCCTTTCAGAAACCGTACTGCCTTAGGGGCTAGAGATCCAAATGTGTCAAAAGCAAACGGCAGGAACACATGTTGATTCTCTAAGCAGGCTGCTTCGTGCTTAGCGACCTTCTTAGCTTCTGCCCTCAAAACTGTCTGCCCTGATGCAAAGCCGCTGTCTCGCAAACCTACCAAGGGGGAAACCCCTGTCAAGTCAACACAAGCATGTTTGCCCCCAGCCCATCCAAACACAAGCACATCCGCAGAACGCAAGGTAGATCTCCCCTCCCGCGGATCAGTCAGAAAGTTGACCGGTGCTTCTTTCTTGGCTGAGACCCCCGCCCTTCGGAGCACGTCCCATAGAACATCCCTGACCAAATCATGGCGGCACTTAAACCCCGGAAATTCCTTGCAGTGGAGCGCATGCTCGCCAAATTTATCAAGACATGCTTTTTTGCACATGGGGCATGGTTCATCCGAGGGGAACAGAGGTATCATGAGCCGATATTTGAGAATAGCCTTGTATTCGATCGCCGACATCTGCTGCCCAAGCCCTTCAATGGGCACAACAGTCAGAAAATCTTGAGCATGAGCCTCTTGAAGGCATGCAAAAACTGTCTTTTGTTGCGGAGTCATATCAAATTGTCCCTCCATAGTCTGCACGTGTTTACCATAAAGAGCACTCGCCAAGGTTTGTTGAGGTTTCTTGGGGGTGGTCTCCTTATCGGTATAACCGCCTAGATCAATTTCCGGAAGAACTGTTTCGATATTACTAAGTGCGAGGGTGTAGTCAGAATCCATCCCCATCACACTAGCACTCCGCAGGATGTGGTCCTGCAATCCCCACGACTGAGCCCTCGAAGCTACAAAGGTGTATGTTGACACATCCCCTGCCGTGAAAATCCCTAAGCCCCCATGCCGCATAGGCAAAGATACTAGCCTCCACTGGAGGTCCCCAAAATGTGCCCCTTCACAGACAACAATGCTTTCAACCGCCTCCCGAAGGCCTGCATCAAAAATAGACACCGCCTCTTTGACATGCTCTAGCTGGTATGTCCGGAGCCCAAACACTAATTTAGCAACCCCATACATGATCGCAGTAAGAGAATCGGTTGGCATGTACCACAAGTTTGGAATTTGGAGCCAACAAAATGTTGATGTGGCGAGGATGTTTAGCCTGAATTTGCACATTACCTCCTCCAACTTCTACTCATTTCATTTCCTCACTTCATTTTTAATCAACCCTACCCACACATTTAGAGTACCCTATTATTTTAGTGGTCATGACATGTTTAAAACAAAAGGTTGGCTTATTTGTTTTTAGGGATAGCAAAAAAAAAAAATGCCATAAGCCTTTGGGATAGGTGTACTCAATGCCCAACAGGCATAGGATTGAAAAAATATATATGCATTTTACGGCAATGATACAGCCATATACCAAAACTTACATACCCGTTTACCCAACTATATATACAAAAAGAAGTGTTCCATTCTAATAGCTTCATTACTTGAAAAATAAACTTCAATTTTGAAATATGTGAATTTTTATGATGTAAATTATATTTATATGTTACAAAATACAAAATTATATTTTTGAGATTAATATTATAACATATTTACATTTTTAAATATATTACATGTTTTTATTTTGATGATGCTATGCATGTTATTATCATAATTAAATATATTGTTTAAGTTTTAGAAACATAAAATTATAAATGAAAGTAAAAAAAAAAAATACATACATAAAAATTCCAACAAGGAGTTTTCAAAATAATATCTGGGTATGGCCTGAGATTAGCCATACCCAACGCATTCCCGTCCTTAGTTGATTTTTTTTTTGTTTGATAGGCTCATTTGAGTTGAACTAATACTTAACGATATAACATAACAATGTTACAAATGCTATTAAGACCTCGAGAGACCCTCTGCAAAAAGAGTACATTTGTTAGTTTTAGGAATCCAAGCTACTTTGGCTTTGGGTTTACTCTTGAAAATATGAAGAGTAACAGTTTGGTTTGGACCATTTTTAGGAATCCATGTCGTTTAGCCATGGATTTGCTTTTTGGTGAAATGGTGATAACCTTTTTGGGTTCACCATCAACTTTAGTCATCAGAAGTTTGACCATTTGGATTAATTCATTAACCTCAGTAGTTTGTGAATCTACTGAAGGTTTGGGTCTAACTTCTGAAGAAGAATTTTGTTTTTGTGAATAAGACTGATGTTGAGTTTTAGCGGTCTTTTTATCAGAAAAGGTTTTGTTAGGCTGTTGTTTATTAGGATAAAAAGTCTTTTCAAAATCCTTTTTAATCTTTTCACCCACAGGCAGTTGTTTGATTTTATTATTAAATAAACTTCATTTCCTGTATCTACAAAATTCTGATGTGTGGTTAAACAGACCACTCACCACACATGGTTTTGCCTTTCCTTTCATTTTATTAGTGTCAGTAGTTTTGGAAGGTATTTCTCTGACATTTTCAGCATTTTCAATTTTATCTTCAATAGTTTTCAGGAGCTCAACTCCTGATGTAGAAGCAACTACTGAAGGTTTGATGTCAGGGTTTTGAACTTCTGATGATCTTTCATTAGCAATGGTAAGAAAACTCTAATGAAATCTTTGAATTCAGAAGTTTCTTTTAGAATCATTTCACTCCCATCATCAGCAGTTTTGGGAGTGAAATCAGTTGGTGATTCAGTGTGATTGTATCCAATGCCAAAATTCACATTTGATGCACTTTGTTTGTTAAGAAGCATTTAATAACCTCTACATGACTCAACCCATGTTTCACAATTAACCTTAGTATCAGCAAGTTCTTGTCTGACAGTTCCTAGGTTTTCTACCATGATTTTTATCCGTGCTTGAGTTTCAATGGCTTTATCAGTTAATTTAGAAATTTCTTTATTTTTAGAAGCAATTTTTCTTTCTAAATCACATTTTGATTGGGTATATTTTCTTTCAGGGTCATTGGCCTTGCCTTGTAGATAGACATTGGTTTCCCTAATTAAAGCAAAAGCTTCTTTGCATGAATTTGAACAAAGCTTTAAAAGGGATTCTTGTGAAACCTGTGATAATGCAGAATTAGAGGAAGATCCCTCAAAAGCCATTAAGGCAAAGTTTTTATACCATTATATGGTTCTCCCCAGTTGATGTTAAAGACCTTGTTGTCAGCATCTTGATTTCACTCAGAAGTACCATATGGAAGGCTGCTCCAATCAACATACCCAGAGGTAAAAAGACTTTGTTGACTGGGTTGTTGAGGTTGTGGATGTTGAGCAACAGCAGTGGAAGGTATTTGCTGTTGGTGTTGTCCATGTTGCTGAATGGGCATCTGAACATACTAAATCTGAGGCACATATTTGATATGTGGAGATTGTATGTAGTTTGGTGTGGAGGCAAAGTGAGCACATCCCTGTGATCCTTGATTTCTGTTGTAACTGGAGCTTGGTTGATTTCCACTTTGTGGTTGGTTGTAGCTAGAGCTTCTACACTCTCTAGCAAAGTGTCCCAACTTCTGACACTTATGACATCTAAGTTTAGATTTGTCAAAACCAACTCTTGTTTGATTGTTTAATCCTGGAAATTTTATACATGACCTTTTATAAAATTTGTTAGTTTTAATACTTAAGATGGCCAATTGGTGCAGAATATCCATTTCCTCTAAATCATCACTACTGAAAATTTTTAAGTCATCAAGTATAAAACATATGTTATCAGTAGTTTGATTTTTATCATTGTCATAAGCTGAATAGGATCTTTCTGATGAGATCCCTGCTGCGATGTCAATGTTATCAAAAGAACCAAAATCATTTGAACAAGATGAGAAATCTTGTCCCAACAAAGCTGTACTACCAGGAACATAGTCATCAGCAGTTTTACCAGAATTTTGTAACTTTTTCTTTTGATAAATATCTCTTTCAAAAGTTAATAATCTCCCATGTAATTTTATAAATGTTAGGGAGTCAAAATTTGAACTTGACCTGAGAACTATGGAGTAAGTTTCCTATTTTTTTGGCAGAGACCTTAAAAATCTATGTAACATAGATGTAGTTGTGTAGGTCTGCCTATTTAATTTTAACTCAGAAATAAGTGAAGAAAATCTTTCAAATTGTTGTGTTAAAGTTTCTCCATTTACATGAGTAAAAGTTTCATATTGTTGAGCTAAGATTTCTCTGGTGTTGGCATATATTTCATTTGGGAAAGCCATTGCCAACATAGAGAAAGCTTTAGCATAAAGCTCAAGTTTTAGGAAATCTTCTACTGTGTAGTCTTTTGGTTCTCTGACTTTTTCTATTTTAGTTTCTGGATAAAAAGTCACTGGTTTATGGGGTCCATACATGACAAACTTCCAACAACCAGTGTTCTGCTGTGATAAAGTATGTGCCATCCTTCTTTGCCAAATATTATATTCATTTCTTACTAGCATGAGATGCTTATTAGCAGATCCAGTGTTACACCCCAGAAATCGCAATGGAAATTAAGCGTGGGCGGTGTAACGAACGTTGGTGACAGTTAATAATTAAACAAAACACAGTAACAAAAGTGGATACCATAAGATTAAAAGTTAAGTAATTTGTTACTAAACATTGTCAAAATCTATAGTTATACAAAAGTCGTCATCACAACTTCATAACCATATTTAGGTCCACACAAGATCGATGATATCCCAATGTCACGTTCACGTGCTTGCCCCAAAAACCCGTCTCATAATTCCCCCACATGTATACTAAGTACCTGAAAAATATGACAATTTAAAAACATCAGTAAAACTGGTGATTCACAGGTTTTTCCAATTTCCGAAGAATTAATTTGTTCACATAACTGTTTATGATTTTACATCTATACCCGTAACCATTTTCGTAGGTTAGCTAGGCCTCACGACGTGATCGCAACCTAGAACCCATAATCAACCCAAGACTAGCGGTGATTACCCATCACCATTCAGAATATATTCCCTTGTGATCCATACCAGGATATATCCACACCAGTGCAATGCGACTGGCAGCAAGGGGTGGTTGTCACGCCCAATAGATCTACCAATATACCCATGTTGGCTCCGGTATGAAACCAAAGTTAGGGCCTGTTTGGTAGCCTTTTAATGAGGCTCTGAATCATTCAGCTCTGAATGGTTTAGCATTCAGACTGTTTGTTTCAACCTAAAAAAGGCTCTGAATGGAATGATTAAGAGCTGAATCATTCAGACTTGGTGCATAGCTGAACCATTCAACACTTAATCAACAAAACACCCCCTTAATGATTATAATGTTAAGGGGGTAATCCTACAAAAATAATCCTAGGCCATCACATAGTTACTGATGGTTAGACTGTCTATCATAAACATAGCATATTTTCCCCCTGATATTTAAAACGTTCAAAAACATTTAAAAAGAAAAGGGGCCGTGAAACTCACCTCAATGTTTGTCAATTTAACTTGCAATTAATGTCCAAATTAATCCCCACCTAACCGTTCCCTGTACACAAGGGACACCTTTATGGTCAATTTATAAGTCATTACCGTGAGCTATTTACTTAACTCACATGACTATCAAGTCTATTCCCGCAAGTTGTTCACCTCAACTTACTAGACTCAATAAAATATTTTATCTTTTAAAAGAAAAGACATTTAATCCTTTAATGACACGTTGGTGACCCAAACTCTCGGTTACATGCTTTAAGTGAAAAATTACTTAGTTAATTATTTAGCACCAAAATATATTTCCAAATATACGTATTATACATATAATTCACATAATCCTAAGTTATGTAGCACAAACACAACACATAGCACTTAGTTATTTTCACAAATACTTATACTTATAGAATATAAAATTTACCATTTTTGCATAATAATACATAATATAATATTTCAAAATAATAATTATATATATATATATATATATATTCTTAAAATTCTTATGCCAAAATATCCACAAAATTGATAATTTCGGCATAATTGACAATTAAAATAATTGTCGTGTACGTGTTTTTAATCGAAACGGCTAACGTTACTTAGCCGTTTTTCACCTATTAACACATAAATCATCAAAATATACATACTCACACTTATAATACTAATTATAAAGTGAAATTTGATTATTTAATAAGTTTGGCTAGAAATTGCGTAATGGCACGATTTCTAGCCGAACCGTAATTTCCTACGTGTTAATTTACACATTTTCACACATATAAACACCAAGATATTTATAAACACTTTAAGACACTTTTAAACATGAAATAGGTTCAAAGTTGTTGATCTAAATCAGTTTTTTAAAATCATATGATTTAAGCGTTAAAAGTACCGTTTTAACGGCTAGTTTCGCGTTTAAGTCATGTATAAACGCATAGCAAAACACCAAACTTATTATTTACTTAAAAACATCATTTTTTTCTCTTAAATATGTCTTTATAATCTGTTTAGAATCAGTTTCATAAACTCTTTGTTTCGGGTGCCAAAAATTAGCGAAAACTCGACTTTTTACACGTAGAAAGTTATTATAAACAAATTGTTTTGGTTCCATCTTTTAGAATAGATTATTTTGGACATTGTGAGGCCAAAATAACCTGAATATTACTTATCAAAAATAATATTTCCAAAAACTCTCATTTAAATGACATAACTACCATTTAAAGTCAATTTTACGCATTTTAAGTTATTCTAGCATGACTCTATCATAGATTTTCATGTTTTCATTCAAGAACACAATATTTTCATCATCTTATAACACATTTTATGAACCCATATCAGATCTGAAAATGCATGTACAAACTTATATTTTGATTATCATAACTTGAATTTTTGAACATAGTATCATAAAATAAATCCACATTCAAGTCAAGAATCATAACATGCAATTTGTTTTAAGTTTTTACTCATATTTTAAGTTTTACATAAGATTGTAGTTTACTTTTTGTTCATCCAAAAATAACCATAAAACCCATAACATTTGTCAACAAGTTTCATCAAGATTCTAACAACAAGAGCACACCATAAGTTGCACATCAAGAACACACATACACACACACATTTACACGACACACACACACACACACACACTCATTTCATCTCATAATCTTCCATTTTTATACAAAAATTGTTGTTTAAACTTTCTTTAAAAAACCTTTGACGTTTTAGGTGAACAATCTTTCAAGAACCCAACTTAAAGACATGATGAAAAATCAAAGGTTTAAGCATTATACCCTTGAAAATTTCTTGGTTTAAAAAAGAAAAGATGAAGAAACTTTTTGCTATAACCTCCTTTTTGCTTGTACTAGCTTCAAATCACCTTCATGGCTTCATAATACTTCAAGATTGAGAGGTTTTAAGCATGATTCTTGATTGTTTTGAGTTTGAAAGAGATAAGATGAGGGGTTTGGGGTTGGCAACGATTTCAAAGAGAGAGGAGAGAGAGTGTGGAGTGTTCTTGGAGGAATGAGTAGAATTTTTTGCATAAATAGGTGTTTTGTATGATGGGTAAGTGTTTGTAGGTAGGTTGACACAAAAAAAGCACAAATAGGTAAGTATGTAAATGGTTCGGCGACATTCAAATAAAGATTTTTGAAAGGATGGAATCCATTCGGCGACTTTGAAAGAAAAATTCAATGTAACAAACCAAGTTGGCGACATTGAATCAAAAATTTGAATGTATCTGTTTGAGTTGGCGACATTGAATCAAAAGAACTCATCAAATTGGCGACAATCATTAGGTTATCAATGTATCTAAATGGTTTGGCGACATTGAATTAATAATATTTGAAAGTATGAGGTCAAATTGGAGACATTGAATTAATAATACTTCAGGGGTAAGGGGAGGATCCTGAGGTATCAATTGACAGAACCCGAACTGTCTAAGGACCCTCGATGGTGAGTGGTATTCAACTATATGCATCCAACATCCACACAATCTAAGACTCACAGCACCATGAATCCTCCCCGTCTTTGCAGTAATCCAGCAAAGACGCAAACGCTTCTTCATATGGTCGCCAAATAAACTTGTTCACAAAAAAAATATTATTATTAACACATGGTACAAATTTAACCAGTAACACAATGTAGATTAACTCTTACCGACTCCTCATGAAGATTTTGTAACTCTGAACGAATTTGGCGTAAGGAGTGTGACGCGGTCTCCGTAAAGTCATGTCTCACACGCCAACTATAAATATAATTATAAAAACAATAATTAGTTAAGTTAACAAGTTTTACACAATATTATGTAGGCATCACAGAATACTTACAGGACACCAAATGGAACTCCAGCTGGGAACTGGGGTTTAATTCTGGGGGATAATACCCGGATTCTGGTCCACGCCCACAGTTGTAACAAAAACATAGGACCTGACACCGTGGTTGTGGTCCTTACTGCTGCTTTGCATAAGTTTTGATACAACCAAGCTAACACAGAACTCCCCCAACTCAACCTCCCACATTGATGAAGATTCAACAAATGTGGTAAAAATGACAACGACACAAAACTTTGGTTTGTGTCGGGAAAGAGACAAAATGACAAAATAATTAAGATCACACATCGTGTGCGTCGTGTGATCTCGCCCTCATTGGCGTCAGCGTGTAACGGAGCCTTTATTTTTTCTACAATTATGCTGGATTCCAAAGTGTTTCCGCGGAAATTGCGGGGCTCACTTTCTACACCCAACATTTCTGCGACATACTCTACCCGTTCCGCATCATCTCTCATGCTGAATTCGGGTCCTGAGACCGCTGCACCATTAACCCGCAGACCCATTAGGACGTTAACGTCCTGTAACGTCACCGTTGCCTCACCAATTCTTAGGTGAAACGTGTGGGTCTCAGGACGCCATCTTTCAACAAGGGCAGATATTAGCCCCCGGTCAATTTTGCGGTATCCGCACTCAAGAACTCCACTAAAACCAACGATCCGCACCAATTCTTGAATGTGTGGATCTAACGGATGTTTGCCAATGCCATGCCAAAATGGTTGGTCACCCCGTCTGAAATCCAATAAACCATCTTCGCCATTTCCTTCAAACAGCTTCGCAGTACAATGTTGTGGTTGAGCCCAAAGAAGTGGATTATTGCAAGCACCGGGGTTTAGAGATGCCATATTAATTAACAGGGTTTGGAAATAATATATCAATTTCAATAATGGGAGTTTGAAGGCGTCTGATGAAAATAGCCTTTGAGTTTAGTTTTGTGAATGCAAATGATGAAAATGACCTCCAATTTATACATAATCAATGTCGCCAAATGATTTCCATACATAGTCAATGTCGCCAAATGATTTCCATACATAGTCAATGTCGCCAAATGATTTCCATACATAGTCAATGTCGCCAAATGATTTAGCAATCTTCAAATGTACTTTGAGTTGTAAAAAAAACATGTATTTTTAAAGTTGCCAATGATTCCCATACCTACCATTGCAAGAATCCAACGTTTTTTTAAACATATTAATTGAACAATAAATACAACATATTAAATAACCTCCAATAAAATATATTACTGAAACTGATTATACATAAAAAAAAAAAAATCAGGTTGCATTCTGGTGCGTTGTGGTCTCCCTGGTGCATTCTGAGTGCCAGTCGTATCAGTATTAGAAACATTTAAATTCAAGCTCAAGTCAAGGTGGGGCGGTGGTGTAACATCGACATACCCTGCACGGTGGTCTTGTTGACTTTGATTAGCTGCATAATACTGATAATCACTGTGAGTATCCGGCATAAAAGTCAACAATTGTGCTTGTGGGGTAAAAAAGTCTTCTTGTTGTTGGGTTACCCGATCCCGCACATTTTGTTGATTAACCCCCGGGTTTGTTTGAGGTTCCACGAAGAAGGTGGACATCAACTCACTAACTACCGCCGGACTTAAGTCATCAAACCGACAAGCATCCCCACTTTCCTCATAGAAACCTGCACCACCCCCAGCGCTAGACGGTCCAGCCAAACCTGCACCACCCCAACGCCAGACGGTCCACTGCTGAACGCCCCAAACCCAGCGCTAGACGGTCCACGGCTGAACGCCCCAAACCCAAAGGCAGACGTACCAGGACCACTGGCAAACGCACCAAAACCGGCTGCAAACAAACTACCCCCACCGTTAAACGCCGCACCCCGACCACCCCCAATGCAGGTATCTTCACGATTGTTTATATAGATATTAGGGTTTTTTTTTTTTTTTGTTAACTTTGTGTTTTCGGTAATAATTAACTACAATATATATTAAAAAAAAATAGAACAATTATATTTTTGGTAATGTAGTAAATAAAAATAAAAAATAAAAAAGTAAAAGTTTAAAACATAACATGAAAGAAAATATAACATGAGAACTTAGTATAATCCTAAAGTTTTCAATTGTAATTTTGTTGTGCTTGTGAAACATGTAATTTGAAAAAGAGGTGATGCAAATCTATACAACTAATATATGAAACTCAATGTGGACACTTGTCAATCCCACATTGAGCCTCATATTACATAGCCAATCAACTAATGCCAAGTGTCCCATTGTGAGAATTTATAAAATTTTCGTTTTTTTTAAATCAAAAATCGAGTAAATATATAAACCAATAATCAAAACACGGACATAACGAAGCCAACATAATCTTCATCGCCTCCATAACAAACCCTCAACCCTAATCAGGCGATTCAAGGTTTTCCTTCATCTCCAATCCAAGGTAATCTCCATTCGATTATTTTTTCAATAAATCGATGTTCATCCATGTTTTTTTCTGTCTTTAGTTTCTGTGATTTTCCATATCTGAGTGATTCAAGGTTTTCCTTCATCTCCAATCCAAGGTAATCTCCATTCGATTCTTCTTTCAATAAATCGATGTTCATCTAGGGTTTTGTCTTTCATTGATTTTTAAATGTTGACATATCTGTTTTTAAATGTATGATTCTGCAGGCCGATTACATCTAGGGTTTTGTCTTTGATTGATTTTAGTATGTTACGGTTTGTGTTTTTTTGTTATGGAGTTTATCTTTCTATTCTTCTTTCAATAAATCGATATTCATCCATGTTTTTTTCTGTCTTCTGTTTGATTTATAATTCCATATCTGTTTTTAAATGTATTATTCTGCAGGCGGATTATATCTAGGGTTTTGTCTTTGATTGATTTTAGTATGTTACGGTTTGTGTTTCTTTGTTATGGACTTTATCTTTGGATGATTAAATAACTAGGGTTTCATATATAGCATTATCACTAATTTTCTTCATACCTTTGAAATGTTGATGATCACATAAGTAGGTATTTTTCAGGTTATTATCGATTTTTAGGATTTATGGTTGATGGTAGTGGAAACTAAAAAACATTTTAGTAATTGATGCTTCGATTGTAGGTGTTGTTACATTTATGGATTGTTGTTTGATTAGCATTTCTTATGTTTCATCCAAAGGTTTGTTTACTAATACAGGTTTTTGTTATGTTTCAGCAATATATATATTCAGTAATAATGGTTTACGGATTTTGGGTCAAGTCTGAAGGCAACGACCGTGTAAACCTGGTAAGCAATGTAACAATCTTTGTTATTTAATACTTTTCTATTTCTTGGAGTCACTCGACTATCTTAGATGTCATTTTATTCAGATTCATTATATTTACATATGACTGTTTTTTTCTTATGTGTAGGCCTTACCTTCCGAGTATAATGAATGGGTTAAGCAGTCCAACTACCCAACTGGTAAAACCAGAATTCACACAGTGGATGAGAAAATCTTTGATGTTAAAGTGATGCAGATTGCTGGAAGGTGGTTCTTTTTCAATGGATGGAAGCACATGATTAAAACACTAAATTACCCGTCTGATTGCAACTTTGTTTTCGAATACGAGGAGATTATCAACTGTTTTAGAATGATCACCTTTCATCAGGATGCTGTAGCTGCCCCTGGTAATTTTTTCTACTGCAAGCTGGACGACCCACTCACTGATGAAAGACGTCTGGTATGCGTTTTCTACTATTAGTTTATACATTATATAAGACATAAAATAGAGTAAATTGTATTAACTATGAAAACATTGTTTACCACTTTGCAGCATATCAGTTGCTTTGTTTTTCATAGATTACACAACAGAGCCGTTCCTGCCGATTCAATTTTGTGCAGCTCATTTCCAGGTCATGTTTTCAAATCCATATTTCTAAACTGATTTGATATTTGTGCCAAGACATAGGTACATGTCATGTATATATTAATTAGGGTTCAATGATTTGTCATGAAAATTGTTTAGAAATAATATGCAGTTGCTTCACTTGCCTTTTGTTTCGCTGATATCAACATGTTGACATATTGTTTTCCAATAATTATGTATCTTTGCTTCAGAACATGCTTTCCAAATCAAGCTTGAGAACGATCGTGGTGCGCTTTACATAACTAAAGGATGGCCTTATATGAAGAAGACGTTTCAGATAACAAGCGATCATCTAATTGTGTTTGAAATTTACAATGAGGTTTGTTTGTCAATTTCTAAATAGTTGTTGTTCTATTTATCCTAATGTAAATCGCAATACAAGATGCTTGAAATTTTTGATTAATTTGTATGTTTTCATTTTTATCTTTGTTAATAAAACAGAAATCGTATGAGGTGTCGTTTTTTAAGAAAAACAAGCTTACTCTGCCTCCAGAGCTTTGGGAATACGATTACAAGGTTGAGGATGATGAAAATAAGGATGAAGAGATCGTTTTTGTTTCCGATAATGATACTGAAGAGATGAGTGTAGGAGATGATATGGAGGAAGAGGTTGATCAATCTGATGATGACGAGGAGGAAGAGGCTGTTGATGATGTTGGCGTTCCATTTGTTTTCACTGTTGACAGGCATTTTGTAAGTCTTATCTATTCAATTCCTTATATTATATGGCGATTTATGTATACGTACCTTTTTATTAAAATGCAAATTGTTTGTATTTGTATAGCGTATGAAGGTAGATTTGGCAAGGGATAATGGTTTGAACCGGAAGAGGGCTTTGACTATTAAAGACTGTGAGGGTTGTAGTTGGGGAGTTTCTGTTGGTATTGAAGGTTCGAGAAGCCGTTAATGTTACAACATTAGAGGTATGTCAGTCTTTGCTGCCGATAAGGAGTTGCAGTCTGGTGATCAGATGCATTTCCTTTTTTTTTTCAACAAACAAGGTCTGTTCCAGCTAACTAAAGTAGTTAGGTTTGATGGTAATTAGTTATGCTTGTGGTGGTAGTTTTTTGATGAACATTAACATGTTTGGTTGGTAACTTTTTGCACCTTAGTGGTGGTAGGTTTTTTGAACATGATTAACGAATGGTGGTCACATACTTTATGCACCTTTTACTGCTGATGTAGTAAAATGTGTGTTTTTTTGGTATGTTATGTCTTTTAGACCGAATATCTTGGTATGGTTTGTTGATAATGATCATGAATATTATGTTCTTATGAGTAGTCTAAAATTGTAAATGTTAATTTAGTCAACTTTTAATTTGGTCAACTTTTATTTAAGTCAAGTCAATTATTAATTTAGTCAACTTTTTTAATTAAGTATGAAATTTTAAATTTGTATCTTTCTAAAAAAAAGTGTTTTTTTTAATTTCAATTATTTCAAACTTAAAACTTATAAATAATATTTTTTTTCATAAATAATTTCAAAGTTAAAACTCATAGATTTAAATCATATTATTAACTACAATTCTAACAACTTTAGTTTTGCATAAGTCATTATTATCAACATTACAATAAAATGGTTAAATAAAAAAGGTTTACAATCATAAAAACAGATAATCGTTATGCACAACTTATTTAGTCATATTAAACATGTCATATTTTCCAAATTTCTTTTCAAAAGTAAACGCATTTAATAAAAAAAAAGAAAGTCAAAAGTTCTGTATAGTTAACCTTCCAATTTTTTAAAAAACATAATAAACTTAATTTTTATTAATCTAATTTCGAAATTTTTTGATTTCCATTATCATAATTTTGTTTCCATTTCTTAAACCTATACTAAAAATACCTTTCTTTAAAATTGAAATTATTAAATACGATTGTTATTATTATAAATCGGTTTCCATTTCTTAAGCAATTACTAAAAATACATTTCATTTTTTCGAAATTACAATATTAAGTATGATTTACATTATCATAATTTTGTTTCCATTTATTAAACCAATACTAAAAATACATTTTGTGTGTATGTTTCTTATTACAATCTTTACTTACATTATAAATAGACTCATCTAATCATCATCTTTTGAGTGAATTTTTTTTTTGCAGACTTGCAAAGGTAGTATCTACTATTTTTTTCTTTCATTATTTATTTATATATCACTAAAAACCAAACAATGTAGCATTAACTCTGTTTTTTGTTACATAGTATAAAATTGCAGAATCATGGATCCAAATAATGTCACGTTTCTAAATGACATTACTTGGCGGCTTAATGATTATACAATAAAAGTGAGGGTGCTTAAAATATGGAAGAGAGCAAATCGTAAGATACCGGGGAAACTCTTGCAATTGATATGGTTGTTATGGATGAACAGGTTAGATTTTCTATCATCGGTTCTGTTTTCATTTATTGTTTATACAAGTGTTGTTATATTATTTATGATTATAATTCGTTGTTTTTTTTAATGTTTTAACAGGGTTCTAAAATGCAAGCTATGGTGTGGAATCGCTATATGAAGAAACACGAATTTTTTTAAAAAGAAAATGAAGCTTACTATATATTTAGACCACAACTAGCTGATAACAAATCTACAAAACACTTTGCTAAGAGTGACATACTTTCATTTACTTTTGAAACTAATATAACCAAATGTAAAAATTTTCAAGGCAGCCTTTATGGTTTTAATTTTTCTTCATTTGAGACAATTAAATCTGGTAACCTGTCTGCAGATAATAGAATTGGTTTGTTTACTCACTGTAAAGTTTCATATACGTTTGGTTTTATTCGTTTATACTATTTTAGTTAATTTTGTATCTTTTTAGATTTCATTGGGTTTGTTGATGAATGGACTTCACCAGAGCCAACAGAAACTAAATCTGGGTGGAAGAACAAGATGAGTCTTGTGTTGATTGATCTAGAGTATGTGGTTCATCTTTTCAATTAAATGGTTTATTATTACATCATCTATAACATTATTTTAATTTAGGTGTGTACTATCAATTGGTAGCAATCCATATTTGAATGTTTTCCATTTAATAACCATTGTATTTTTATGTAGTGGTGTAAAAATTAGTTGTACTTTGTGGGATGAGTATTCTGACAAGATGTTTGACTACATCAAGCATAATGAAGCGGAAGTCCATGTTGTTCTGGTTGTTCAGTTTGGTAGTTTTAACAATTACAAAGGTTTGTACTTTATTAATGTTTTTTTAGATTGTACATATTTTTACTTTTTTAATATATATAACCGTTTGTTAATTTTAATCTATTATAGGGAATATAACTGTTCAAAATGGATTTAATATCACTCGGCTGTTTATCAACGAACCAATTGATGATATTCTTGCTTTTAAGAAAAGGTAACATATTTATCTATCTTTTTGTTATAATATATATACATATAAATTTTCTTATATATACTAAACTGATAGTCTTATTTGAATTTTAACAGTTATATTGAAAAGTTTATTGCTACCGAATCCTCCTCTGCTCAACGATCTCTCGGATCTTCTGGAAGCATGAATTTGGCAGATGAATTTCTGAACAAGACCCATTTCAGCACTATTCGTGATTTTCCGTTAATAACAGAGGTATATCAGTTTCCACTTATAATAATGTAATATGAATGTTTATATTCCATTCAAAATATTATCACTTATGTATTTTAATGTATACACTATTAGTCATTTTGTGTCAAATTTTTTTATATTAAATTTTGACATTAATATTATTTTATTTTGCAGATCAACAAACAAGTCATTGTTGTTGATACAGTGAAGGGTGTGGATGCCAACGATGATTGGTATTACTTAGGTTGTGAGGGATGTAATCGCAAGGTTGAGCCAACTCTCATGTTACCTGATGACGATGAGGAAAAAGATGTTAATTCATTTAAGCAAGTTTTGGTTTGCACCAACAACGACTGTCCAAAGCATATTGTATCTGCTGAACCTGTGTAAGAATTATTTTTCATAAACATAAATTAAAATTTTACGATATCATTTATTAAATAATTTGTTGTTATTACTTCCTTTAGGTTTAGAATTCCAATTAGGGTACAAGATTGTACTGGAATAACATCACTCACATTGTTTGATCGAGAATCGAAAAAAATGTTGGGCATGTCAGCGATGCAACTCCTGGAAAAATCCAAGCAGGTAATTTATTTTCTTCTGCTTTAAACAATATATCTTATTATACCTAATGTTACTTATGAAAATTTTTATCTAGGTTTCTGACCAGTCAGAGAAAATAACTCCTCCTGAATTTGCTTCATTTGAAGATAAAAAGTTTGCTTTCAAAACTAAAATTGGCCAATTTAACATTGATAAGCATATGGATGGTTATGGTATACGCAAACTTACCGATGATTCTTCAATAGTTGCTTCGCTGGAACAAAGGTTCCCAGACATTCAGGTTATTATTATCATTGAAATATTCCTTTATTATTACTCTTATGAATCATTAGTACATTTTTATTATTCTTCTTATTAATTTTTTATTGTTTTTATTATCAACGTTTCCTTTGAAGTATTACATGTATATTTTTTTTCCAGCTCGATCAACCTGTTTTTGAACACACTGACATAGATGAATCTTCAACACAGAATGCATTGTCTTTGAAGGTTGTTCTTTTACTTATTTAATCATATATTATATTTAACTTTTTAGCCCAGTTTATTCTAACAAAATTTACATGTCATTTAATATTGTAGGATTCTGTTGGAGATAACAATACTCCTGAGTCATCTTCTAGAGTTGGTGCTGTTCGTGATGATGAGGAAGTCAAGTGTAGCCTGGATCAAGTGTATGACCTTGATGATGATACAAGTGAATCTACAACAAAAGCTGCAAAGAAATCACCCGAGATCCCCCTATTGGTTCCTAAGGTTGAGAAGTAGGGACAATGAACAATTGCTTTAGACATTTATGCTTCGTTTGGTTTTGTTGGACAATTTGGTTTTTTTTATGGTTGGTTGTGTTTTTTGGATAATTTGTTTTTCTTTATGGTTTATGTCGTTTTTTGAGACTATTTTTACATGTATAAATGACTTGCATTTTATGTTTCTTTTTATCAAGTTGTTTACAAATACAACATTTGTATTTTTTTTTAAATGTAATACACTCAATAATATTAATCAAACAATTTTACAAAAACTATTATTACATTTCATTTATAACTTTATACTTAAAAAAATATTTTAAGTAGTTTAATATACAATTTCAAAGTAATCAAATGAATTTATTACCTTCAAATTATAAAGTTTCAATCATACCCTTCCATTTAAACACAATTATTGTAATTATTGAATCAGCAAAAATCGAGTTTAAAAAATTCATTCAATTGTAAATACGAATTATTTAAAAAATTTCAATTTTAAGTTTTAATTACATCAAACATTAAATTTTGTAGAAATATTTAATAATGGTAAGTAATTATACCATACAGTTACTAAAATTATAATAAAAAAAAACCGAAAACTTAATTTTCGAAAACATTCAAAATTTTTAAATTTTAAATTCAAATTACACCAAAAATTCAAATTTTTAGTCTTCTTTAATAATGGTAGGTAATTAAACATATTAATTATCATTATTAATTAGTAATTTAATTCTTAGTCTATATATACCATACTACTTTAGCTAGACTATATTCACACCAAAAAATCAAATCAATCAAACCTTCAAGAGTTCTCCCTGGTTGTTTTTACTCTTACTCAAGTCTTCTATCGTACAAGTTGAATGTATGTCCTTCTTTTATTCCAATATCAATTATTTTATTAAAACATGATCATCGTGATGTATGTTTATTTTTCTTGAATCCATATTTCTCAATAATACTTCACTATTGGTAGCCTAACTCTTGAAGATCAATCGTTAGTTTATTATTATGTATCTTTAAATCTTGATATGTATTACTGTTATTAAACATTTTATTTATAAATTTCCTCCTTTTAGTTGAAATGGGACGTAAAAGACTCTCTAATACTTCAAAAGGTAATTTTTTTATTTTATCTACAATGATTTTATATTTTTCTATTATTTGTGTTGTCTCATTTAACTTTTCAATTTTTGTATAAGGTGATGACAAACGAACACCGTTATCTAATATCTCAAACGGTACAAAAATTTCATATTATTGACATCTTCATTTACATCATCTTGCTTTTATATAAGTAATTAATTTTTTTTCACAGCTTTGTCTGATGAACAAAAAAGAAATAACGCGATCGAGTGTCGCCGAATTAGAAAATTACACTTGGATGCAAAGAGATGCAAGGTCACTAATCATACTAATGTACCACAGGATTTGCCGCCACCTAGAATATTCAACCGTGATTCAATTCAATGTTCCAACAATTCTATTCCGCAAGGCTCAACCTTACAAACTACCATGAATGTTTTTACACCCGGTAAACGAATAACAATTTTTACTTTATATCTATATATAAAGTTTCAACTTCCAATCCCTATTTATGACTAGAGTAAATTCATTTTGTTTGTTATTTTTTTTATAGGTCAATTGCAGCCAACGCCTTTGTCGAATATCTCAAATGGTATTTTTATTTATTTAAATAACATAATCCATCTTATAAGAAATAACTACTTTGTTATTCACTTTATTATATAAACTAATATTACTTGATATGTTCTTTATACGTTTGAAGTCAACGTGAACATTGCATCGGATTCTCGAAAATCTAGAAATATGCAAATGGATGCTAAGAGAAAGAGTGTTAAGCAATGTGAAAATACCAATCCCTCACAATTCAAAAATATTTTGGTTTTAATCGATATATCATCCGTTACAACAACTTTCAACAACCCTTTTAACGCATCTTTTTCGGGTAATAATTGTTTGTAACATTTAATAATTTTAAGCGTTAATTTTTTCAATATATGTCAAATATTTTACTTGACCCCGTTATTTTTTTATTTACTTTATGTATCAACAGGTTCTACAGAACGCACTCCTTTGTCCAATATTACAAACGGTATTGTAATTCTATCTTACTTAAGTTTTTATCATACTTCAGTTCAAACTTATTTTATTTTTTATCTATTGTTTCAGTGGCTGAACCCACAACACAACATTCTGTAGAGTTTCGGAAGTTCAGAAAATTACAACTTGATGCAAAAAGACGTAAAGTAAATTCTATTACTGGAACTCAAAAACAATCTAATTTTACAACTCCTACTTATCCAACCACATCTGGTACAACTTTCTATGTGTCTATTAATTTTCAAAATTTTTAATTTTTTTTTAATATAAAATTTGAAATACTAAATATTAGTTTAAGGTTGGACTCACTAATGTTGATACAGTTTCACTTGCATCATCTTCTGTGCAATCAGAAACCATGAATACATCAAGAAGTAATCGACGTTGCATCTCACCTGTTCGCATGGTTAGTTTGTCTGACGAAGAAGCTGTCAACCCTCAACCAAATAAAGACTTGCAATATAAGGGTGTCTCTAAAGGTAAATATTAAGTTTACAAAACAGTTACAACTATATTGATGTCTTTTATGCGTTAATAATTTTATTGGTTTATATTTGCTAGATTATCTGGATCACGGTGATCAAACGGTTGTATGTGAGATGTGTAACGCAAAATTGTGGAGATCAGAAGCTGGTAAAGGCCTTAAGGTTTCTGGAAGGACAACTTACATGCTATGTTGTTTTTATGGAAAGGTACAACTTCCAGATTTCAAAGAGAGCAGTTTAGATTATCAGAATCTTTTCAAAAACACAGAATCGAAGAGCAAATATTTCTTAAAACACATTCGCCGCTTCAATTCCATGTTTTGTTTTACTTCAATGGGAGCCAAGGTTGATACAAATATCAATAGAGGAAAGGCTCCATTCATATACAGAATAAGTGGAGAAAATTATCACACCTTGGGTGGTCTTATTCCTAAAGATGGTTCTAAATCGAAATTTTCTCAGTTATATATTTATGACACCGAAAATGAAGTCTCTAACCGGGAAACGATTTATAGGTAATATTCTTTACTTTGTTACTTATTTTTTACTTTTTTAGGTAAATATTAATATATGAATTTTTTTTTATTTGATCTTTTCAGTAATGAAAAAGGAGAGTCTAAGGATATTTCTCACGAACTTGACATTGAAATCATTCAGTACTTGAAGTCGATGTTAGACTCAAATAATCAGCTTGTGAAAAGCTATAGGATTGTACGTGATCGATTTCAAGAAAATCCTGAAGTTAACCTTAAATTACGTCTTATTGGTAGGAGATCTAAAGACGGCCGAACATACAATTTACCCACTTCATGAGAAATTGCCGCCCTTATTTTGTCAAACGATGATGACCAGCTTGACAATAGAGATATTGTTGTCGAGTCAAGAACAGAGGGTCTTCAGCGTATAAGTGAACTTCATCCAAAATATCTAGCTCTCCAGTATCCATTGATTATTCCCTTTGGAGAAGATTGTTATAGGGTTGATATACCACACAGGGAAGAAAGGAAATCTAAAAAGAAAGTCGATTCAAAATGTTCAATGAGAGAGTATTTTGCATATCATATCCAAGACAGAGTTGGTAAGTTCTCATTGATTTTGAATGCAAGGCGACTACTTCAACAGTTTTTGGTTGACGTTTATACCATGATAGAGAGTGAGCGCTTATTTTATGTCCGTTTCAACCAAAGTAAACTTAGGTGCGAGACTTATACCAATCTTCAAACGTTGAACCAAAATGGACCTACTGATTTGTCAATAGTAGGGACGCCTGTAATTTTACCCTCTTCTTTTACTGGTGGTGCACGTTACATGAGGGAAAATTATCTTGATGCAATGGCTATTTGTAAAAAGCATGGATACCCTGATTTTTTTATTACAATCACATGCAATCCCAAATATCCTGAAATTAGAAGGTTTCTTAAGGACAAGAAGACAAATCCAGAAGATAGGCCAGACATTTTAGCTAGACTATTCAAAGTTAAGCTAGACTCAATCATGAAAGATTTACGTGAAAAATCATTATTGGGCAAGACTTCAGCAGGTATAATTATTTACGAAAAAAATTAAGTTTCAATACGTATTCATAGATTATCATGTTTATATTTATTAAGTTTCTAACTACATTTTTTAACTTAATATTACAGCTGTTTATACTATAGAGTTCCAAAAACGTGGTTTACCACACGCTCACATCTGTCTGTTTCTCAAAGATGACAGTAAGCTTCCCACGATTGACCATGTTGATCGTTTTGTTTCTGCTGAAATCCCTGATAAGAAAGTAGATCCGGAGTTGTTTAGTCTTGTGAGTGACTTTATGATTCATGGACCCTGCGGACGTGAATATCCCAACTGTCCGTGCATGTTTGACGGTAAGTGCTCCAAAAAATTTCCAAAGAAGTTTTCTTCTGCATCAACGTTAGATTCAAATGGATACCCGGTTTATAGAAGATGAGACTCGGGGCTAATTGTTGAAAAAGGAACTGCTAAGTTAGACAACAGAAATGTGGTTCCTTATAACGCAAAACTTTTAAAGCGTTACCAAGCACATATCAATGTTGAATGGTGTAACCAGGCTGCTTCAATTAAGTATTTATTCAAATACATTAATAAAGGACCTGATAGGGCTAAAGTTGCTTTTGTAGAAGATGATGGAGAAGGTCAAGAAGTGGTTCAAAAAGATGAAATCAAAAAACATTTTGATTGTAGGTTCCTTTCTGCATGTGAAGCTTCATGGAGGATATTTAAAAACGAAGTGCATTATAGATACCCTCCAGTTATGTAACACCCCAAAACCATCCGTTCGCCTAACTACGCCATTAGGCGTGATTAGCGAAATAATAAAACGAGACTCGATCAACAAGAACTTGGGTTATGTTCTATAATGAAAAACAAGCTAATGAATGTTATTATCTATGTAACGGAAATAATATTAGAAGCTAGCTTGGTAAATTAAGTTTTAATAGCAAAACGAACCGACACTAAACTTGAGGGACCATAGTTGCCTAAATGATAAACTTGGTTTTATCATTATCAAAATTAAAAGAAAAACACACACACATTTGGTGTGTCACGAAAAAAAAACATCAGGAGGTTTACCTCCTTGAACCTCAAACCCCAAAACACTAATTTCAAGCTCAAATCCAAGCCAAATCAAGGGGCTTTTTGATGCACTAGCAAGAAACAAGTCATCTAAGGTCTAAACTACAACAAGGTACCTTTTATTAGCCGAAATTGATGCCATAATTCGTTTTTGATTTCAATGGAAATCTAGGGTTTTGATAAAAACGTGGAATTAATGGTTAATATGGGTTACCCTAGTCTTGGGGAGCCTTAAACATGTATAATCCGGTTACAAATCACACTTAATATGTGTATTTGATTTTGATCACATGCTTATGTATATGTGTAGAATTTTGGGGTTTAACCTCTAGGTTGAATCAACTTATATCTAGTAATCCTTGTAACTCTTAGGAGTTGTTAATATGAGAAATTAGACTAAGAAGTCTAGATAACATGATATGGTGATGTTTAGCTAAATGGGTATGCTTTGGCCAACTTAAAACTCATGAAAAATCAATCAAATTGGTGGGTGCACACCAAGTGTTTGATTAAATGCCAAATTGGTGAACACTAGTGAAACTACGAAGTTAGAATCATGTAAGAGCTATTAATCGTATGTGATATTGGTTTGTAATAAGCCAAGTTAATTGCATATTCTATATAAGAAAATGGCTATGGATTTAGCTATAAATGGGTAATGAATACATGATTTATGGATAGTGAATTAATTCCATGTTATGTATTCTAATAATCAAGTTTGACATATCCCTAAGTAGGTACAAGAACTAGGGATGCAAACGGGTCAAACGGATGCAAGCAATGCGTATGGAAGCAAGAACGGATATGAGGTAAGTTTTACTTACACCAATGTACTATAACATAGCTTAATTCTTGTAGATATTAGTCTTAGATCTTGAATGCGTGATAAAGATAAACCCCAAGGGGTAGAAGCTATTAATGGGTCACCTTATGTGCACTCAATACAAAACGTGGTTTATGACCTTAATCAAGACAATGTGTTATGACCAAATGGTGAAATCCATCAAACGGGTCAATAAATAAAGATATGTGAAAAATGATGTTTTAATCTAAATGAAAGCATTTGAATGAAGCCGTTAAGAATGGTGTTAAATGGGTCAAGTTGGTGTCACTTGAACCATAATAAAAACTTGGGTAACATAGTATCATGAACTATGGGTCTAAACGGGTCATATGGTGAATTCGTCATCATTTAAGTCCAACACTTGATGCTTGTTTTCCAAGCATTGAGATTCTTGAGGTTTACGGATCAAATGGTATGCTATTATCATTTGAGTTCCGAGAAGTTAATGTGTCTATCTAGAAATCACGCAGGTAAACGCACTCGTGTATGCATGCTTGATGTTAAGAATCATGGAGGATGAGCACAAGGTATGAATATGGGACACGGGCACCCGGTAAGTCCGTAGCTAATAAAACACCTTCGGGCGAAGCAACATGGGTACTAAAACTACCCACATGAAGTGTGGTTGCAAATCAAGTAAGTTATTTCCACAACTATGTCTAATGCGCGCTAATGCGCTTAGAATCAACTAAAACAAGTGAAAACTTGAGAAAGGATGAAACTCTAAGTCCGGAAGGACTTAGAGGTTTTTAAACAAGTCATTGAGTCAAAAACATTGGATTTGAAACAAGAAGTTTCGCCACGAATGGCTAAATTGAAAGATTTGGTCATGAGGGGCATTTTGGGGATTTAAAGGATTAATAAAGGTTGATTCTAAGAATCTAAGTCGTAATGAAACAAATCGGACAAACGCTTTTGTTGATCAAGTGTTTAATGACTTGACAACTCAAACGGTATGCAATTTAAGTGGTCAAAAGTGCCTTGTTTGAATTAAGGCCTTAATGGGTCAAATTGGGTAAAAGTCGCCATAAACATTCAAAACTAAGAACCGGATCATGGCGACATAAACCGGACCATAATTTCAGTCAAACAAAGGTTTATTTAGTCGGCAAGTCCTTACTTAGGCTTCGGGAATCATCAAATGCGGTTGCGACATGATTCCCACGCTTAAAAGCCACCAAAATTACATCAGAAGCTTCGACCGGCCGCTCGAATAAACCGACCGGCCGCGCGATTTGACCTGCATGTCAGCACGATCTTTAAAATTCCATATAAAATCGTAGAAAAATCGTTAGGAGGTGTTCTTTATATGCCTGGAAAGCTCTCGGAGCGTAGAACAATTCTCATTTGAAAGTCAAAGTCAGATTTTGTGTTTTAGAAGGGATAAAAGCGATCCGAACAGCTGCTGCGCATAAGTCGCAGCAGTTTGTTCTCCTGATAAAGGGCCGTTTGGCCTGGTTCGTTCCGTTTCGACGTGTAACAACTCTCACACTAGTTTAAATGTTTCATTTGACCACTCACTAACCATTCTTTGTGTAATGGTGTTAGGTAAACATGTGATGGAAGTCCCGGAGCAAGGATTAAGTCGCGATAAGAGCCGAGCACGCCCGATCACTCATACAAGCTTCCGCACTAGAATCTAACGAACTCCCGTTAAAAACACAAACTTTAATACATTTTTTTTGTAGCAATGATGTAAAATTTATTGGAACTAAACGTGTATGGGACTCATTAAGTTGGGTTTTCATAATTTACCAAAGTTTTAGTCGGGAGTGGTTTAAGTAAGGTCCAAACCCGTATTATTTGGGCGTTGATCGCGTGATTACGGGTTAGGGTCTTACAAGTTATGAGGCTTCCATTTCATCTGCCGGGTGAGCAAAGTGTTGTATATGGTCCAGAAGAAAATCTTCAAAACGTTCTCGACAAACCAACAGTGTCTTCAACAATGTTTCTAAAATGGATGGAACTAAACCAAAGTGAGGCTGTGGCACGTGAACTAAGTTACATTGAAATCTCAAGTAAATTTGTTTGGAAAACAGAAGAAAAAAATGGGACTTTCGAAAGATAGGTAAGTCAATTGGTCGTGTTCACATGGTTACTCCATCCATGGGCGAGGCGTATTTCTTGAGAGTTCTTCTCAATAAAGTAAAAGGCCCTAGATCATTTGAGGAGATAAGAACGGTCAATGGAAAAGTTTTACCAACATTTCGTGATGCATGTTATGCTCTTGGCCTCTTAGATGATGACAACGAATATGTAGAAGCTATCGAGGAAGCTCATTATACTGGTTCAGGATACTCTCTTCGTAATTTGTTTGCGACGATGTTGGTGTCTAATACCTTATCTAGGCCTGAGCATGTTTGGGAAAAAAACATGGAAATACCTGTCAGATGGTATTATGCGTAGACACGAAGATTTATTCGATATTGAAGGTAAATAATTTACTTTTAATTTTTTTTGTCCCTTTTGTTTTATATTAATAATTACACACTTTATCATTTTCAGGGTTGTGTCTCACTGATGATCAAATCAAGAACATTACATTGCTTGAGATTGAGAAACAGTTGCTTCGGAATAACTCAAGCCTACGTAGATTTCCTTCTATGCCGTATCCTAATACTGATTCTATAGCAGCTGCAAATAACCGTTTGATTCTTGATGAGCTGAATTATCAAGTACGTTCGCTTGCTGAGGAATTTGCTACAAACTCATGTTCTTTAACTGATGAGCAGCGCTCAATTTTTGATGAGATCATTCATGCGGTTGACTGTAACAAAGGTGGTCTATTCTTTGTTTATGGTTTTGGAGGCACTGGTAAAACATTTTTATAGAAAACTTTGTCTGCTGCTATAAGATCTAAAGGACAAATTGTTTTGAACGTTGCATCCAGTGGTATTGCTTCTCTTTTGTTATCCGGTGGAAGGACGGCGCATTCTAGGTTCCGTATACCTTTGAATGTTACTGAACAGTCCTTGTGCGGTATAAAGCCAAATAGTGATGAGGCTGCTTTATTGAAACAAACTAAGTTAATTATTTGGGATGAGGCTCCAATGATTCATAAACATGCTTTTGAAGCACTTGATCGTACATTGAAGGATGTCTTGAAGTCAACTTCTTCACTTAATTATGAGTTGCCTTTTGGTGGTAAGGTTATGGTTTTAGGTGGTGATTTTAGACAGATCCTTCCTGTTGTTCCCAATGGTAGTAGAAGAGATATTTTAAATGCCTCAATAACTTCCTCTCCTATTTGGAATAGTTGCAAAGTGCGTACATTAACCAAAAACATGAGGTTAACGTTGGGTAACAACACATTTGAAACCGCAGAAACAAAGCTATTTGCAGACTGGCTTCTTGAATTAGGTGAGGGTAAAGTTGGTGATTCAATTCATGATGATGAGGCAGATGTAGAGATACCAGATGATCTTCTTATTAAGGATTCATCATATCCGATTTCAAGATTAATTGACTTCGTCTACCCTTCACTTCTTCAACTTTACAAAGATAAAGATTACTTTGGAGAACGAGCAATACTTGCACCTACAAACGAAGTAGTACATGAAATTAATGAAAGGTTGCTTGCGTTGTTACCTGGGGATGAAGTCGAATATCTAAGCTCTGATAGTATATGTCAGATTGAGAACGCTAATAATCGTTCGCAGGAAGACTTATATTCTCCTGATGTCCTTAATGGTTTAAAAATTTCTGGGTTGCCTAATCATCGACTAACACTAAAGGTCGGTGTTCCCGTTATGTTGTTGAGAAACATAGATCAACAAAATGGATTGTGTAACGGTACGCGATTACGGATCACCAAACTTGCAAAGCGTGTTATTGAGGCCGAAATCATATCAGGTGGAAACATTGGTATCAAAACTCTTATTCCTAGAATAAATCTGATACCATCTGATATCAAGATTCCTGTAAAGTTCCAAAGGCGTCAATTTCCAATAAGCGTATGTTTCGCAATGACCATCAACAAAAGCCAGGGTCAGTCTTTATCTAAGGTTGGATTGTATTTAAGAGAACCTGTATTCTCACATGGCCAACTTTATGTTGCTTTGTCAAGAGTAAAAAGCAGGGCAGGAGTGAAGTTACTAATACTGGATGATAATGGGAATGTGAAAACTAAAACCAGAAACGTGGTGTATAAAGAAATATTTAGTGATATTTGAATAAAATTTGTATTCGTTGTTTTATACTTTAATACAATATTTTTACTGTATTTTTCTTATACGTTATAATTCCCTAAATAGATGTACGTTGGTGAACCGCGTGTACACGCGGGCAAAAATCTAGTAAATCTAATAATTTAAAAACTCTTCCACCAAACAAAATAATAGGATACTTTCAAAAAAAAAAAAAAAACATAGCTAAACATAGAATGTTGACAAAACGTAATAATAGTGAATGACTAAAGAAATTAAAATAGGTACAAAATAAAAAATTATGAATATGTTCGTAAGATCCATTGCACCCGGGTGTATGTTGTAATTCATTTTCAAATCACTGCTAAATATTTTCAACTTTGAATGATTTTGAGAGTTTGCAAAATGGAAAAGTTTTGAATGTCTGAAGGAAAATTTTGAGACTTTCATTTTGCGAACTCTATCATCCGTGTTATATAACAAGCATTTCTGTTTTCTATCATCCATGTTTTCCTGCAAATCGTCTATGTCAAGCAGTATGAAATGAAAGGTTATTCACTGCAACCCTTCACTGCAACCCTATTGATGGATGTCACAAGAACTTCATCCTATTAATATAGTAATATTATACACAACATGTGATATATGTCGACAAAACAAATTCAATGTCGCCAACTTGGTTACAATTATATTCAAATAAGGACAAATTTTTGCAGTGCACTCCCTAGCTAAGTTACAAAAGACCCGTGATATACAATTAATGTCGCCAATTCAAATTGTTCTTTTGATCAATGTCGCCAATTTGATGTATTCTTTTGATTCAATGTCGCCAATTCAATGAGTAACTTTCAAATGAAAAATTCAATGTCGCCAACTCAAACAGATACAATCAAATTTTTGATTCAATGTCGCCAACTTGGTTTGTTACATTGAATTTTTCTTTCAAAGTCGCCGAATGGATTCCATCCTTTCAAAAATCTTTATTGAATGTCGCCGAACCATTTACATACTTACCTATTTGTGCTTTTTTTGTGTCAACCTACCTACAAACACTTACCCACCATACAAAACACCTATTTATGCAAAAAATTCGGAATGAGTAGGTTGCATGCAAAGGATGGTTCATTGTGATTGCTTATAGGGTGTAGTATGAACACATGGACTCATGATTCTTTGATGGGTGTCAAAACTTGACAAAAAATGCAGATTTTTTTTGTGTTAAAACCGTGGGTGGGGTGGTTTATGGGTTGGGTTGTGTAAATTTTGTTAATTAGAGGTATTTTAGGTGATTTAGGGTATAAAAATTATGAAAATACGCCCTAAATTAATTGTTTTAACCCAATAAATTATGAATTATCATTACCCACTAAATCTTATAATTTTTAGTGTATAATAATTATATTAGGTGCTCGACGCTTAATTATGTCCAAATTGTCGGCTAAAAGCGAACATACGCGTCGTACCGAACACTGCTGACAAAAGCTACATATCAGCGTTTTGTACGTTTCAATTTAATTATCACTTATAAAATATTATTTTATGCTATTCCAAGCATATAGGTTCATATCTGGATTTTTAAAGCTAACCGTGTCATCACCAACGCTCATTTCGGTTAATTATCGCAATGTGATACGGTAATTTCTAAAAATTACATAATGCAAACATTTGCATCAAAATGACTTTGCTAGAATTAATAAAACTTTAACTTATCAAACTTAAATCTTATTGACGTTAAAATTTCAATTAGTGCGTTAATTACAGTATGGATAACGGTTCCTAAACGACGAGTGCCACATCCAATATTATGAGGATCCATTTTTAAGAAAATTGATTGATTAGCAATTTCTTAAAGTGGTGGATTGAAAAATAAAAAGGAACTATAGACTTTCATTGAATATCAATAAGAGCATGTGTTTGGCCTCAATTTGTTAGATTGATTTTTATCAAATAAACTAGATGCTATTATACCAATCATTGGATCTATATGTGTTAAGCAGATTCTTAAAAAACAATTTAAGACATGAAGTAAATGCAGCGGAATAGTAATTGTTCTAAGTTAATAGTTCACTTTTTATATCGGTAAATGCTCCCCCTCAATTGATTAACCAAAATAGAACAAGTGTATATGTGAAACAGAAATGTAAATGATAAAACAATTGTGTTTTCTTGGATGGTTCGCAAATAATAGAAAGTGGAAATTTGTCTAAGTGTGTTTGTAATAGATGGTGTGAACCCATCTATTTATAGACAAAAGTAAACGTACATGGGAAGTATAAATCTAATACTAAAGTACTACAACATGTTGTAGTATTGGAACTTGTATAAAAAGTAATAAAAAAACTAATATAATACTAAACTGCTGAAGTTAAGGGTGGTGGGAAGCTTCTATTGGAACTACGTTTATAGCATATGCATCGTCGTATTACTTCAATATACAAATATGCATGATTCATTAAGTCAAAGCTAGCTTTGATATGGATACATGCATGGTTGTGAATTGTGATTCATTTATAATAACTGCTATGAGTTTTGGTACTAAGTATATTTATTATTTTTCGAGGAAAAGCAAAAATTAAAAATCAAGGTAAAGCTTGAAAAGTCCATTAAAGAGAAGCTATTGTAGTTTTGTGATATTTTGACATGACAGCCAGCAGAGTTAACGGAAAGAAGCTTTTGGTCTTCGGTAGAATATTTTTTGTGAACATTATGTATAGTTTGCAAACTAGAACATATTGTGATGAAGCTGATGGATTTTATGTTAGCTCTTCATACCACAACCAGTGAGTTGCTTGCAGAGAAAGAGCAAGTTTGATTTTAAGAAACTTTTGCTACTTTATTTTTTATTGTTGTAACATCCCTCTCATATCACATGTTACTCAATTTATTATTGGCGAAGAGCCTGGACGGCCAAGCAAAAAAAGTTAACCAATTTGTAAACTAATGAATTTTTGTAGTTCAAAGTTTAAACCAATTTGTAAAATAGTTGAGTGTTTGTATTATATATTCCATATTCCACTGTTGCTTGCTGAGGGAATCATTCAAAGCAAACTTTGAAGTTGAGAAATCAGTTGCCTGAAATGCTTGGAGAGGATCATTAAAAAGGTTGTGCTTGAAGCTATGCAAAAAGAAATTACAAGCCAACGATAAAACATTCAAGCTATGGTGCAGAAGGTTACGAAACAGCTACTAGTTGGAAATCGATATGAATAGAATGCTTTAATTTCTCTTTATTATTGTAATTGACAACTTTGTTTTGATTACATTGTTATTTTGAGTTAGACAAGTTAAATTACGATACAAGATTATATATTATATTTATGTTTTTATTTTAGTATTGTAATTGAAATCCTATTGCATTTTAATAAATATTTTAGTACTTCAAACAATGATATTATAGAGTTGCATTTGACTATAAGAAGGTTGCATTCTCCATAACTAAAATCTTACAAAAAGTGTTGCATTTGATGTAAAATAGGTCGCATTTTAGTGTAACAAAAGTTGCATTTAAGTATTGAAAAAGTTGCATTATCAATATAAAAAGGTTGCATTGTAAAAGGGTTGCATTTGAATAGTAAATGCAACCTATTTTAAAAGGGTTGCATTACCTATAAAAAAAGTTGCATTAGGTCTAATGCAACTTCGCCCAATGCAATCCTTGATAAAAGGTTTCATTAGGCCTAATGCCACATTTTAACAGGGTTGCATTAGCTTCATTTTCTTATAGTGTACTGAAGAGTAAACAACTTCTGATAAGTAAATAATCAAAGTTGTTCTTCAGATGTTTGTCTGGTTCATCTTCAGGACTTTAGTCTTTAGCACTTTCATTCAGCTTCTTTCTTCTTCAAAACTTTCCGTTAGTTCTTTAGCACTTGTCTAGTAACAAAAGTTACAAAGAGAATATTAGACTAAGGTTGATAGGCTTGTCAATCCTCTTTGACCCAACAACCATGAACATGAGAGAAATATTTTTTTTATATTTTAAATCACTAAAGACATGACATGCCACATGGTACACTCAAGGGGAAGGATATCCTCTTTGAGTGCCATGTAGGATTTTAGGCTTTGGTTTATTATAATAGATAGTTCTTTCTTGGGTCAAGTTTTCATTTTAGCTAATTTTTCTTTTAAATTATTGTATGGATTTAGATGACATTTTATCGTTTTTCTTATTTATTTACGCAATCGTATTGGTGATGTTTTCTTAAACGTGTGCATAATTTGTACGATAAAGATAGAATTAGATGAATTTCTCAATGTTACTAATGATGTAATCGAGTGTTTCTAAAAGATATAAATACGTAGAGGAAAATTACAATCGAGCTACTTTTTTATTCTATTTACATATTTAATAAACTAAGTTATTTTATAAGCATTTCTTTTTTTTTCTTACCCTTTTTTAGTTGGCCAGTATTGTGCCCCTTACAAAAAAAATTGTATCCACCACTGGGGACAACATTATTTATTTTTACGAATTACATCATTGCATTTTTTTACTAGCGACACTATTTTTATTTTTACAAGAGACACCATTGTTTTTTTTCTAAACATTTTACATAATAAACAAGCATATAGTTTAAAAGTTAAGTTCAGTTAGTTAATTTTTAAATAGTAAACGTTAATCATTAAAAAGCCAATGTCTTTTTTAAACTTATTAAAATAAGTAACTATTTTAGTTCATATCTAATTAGTTAATTTAATTGATCAATCTTTCTAAACAAACACAAAAGGCCGCGTAAATCCCTACCTGTTGATTCACATGTTGCGAGATGTTTTTCTTGTATAAGGTATACGAAGACGGATTTGAGAAATGGGATGGGTGATGATCACTTGTTATGCTGAAAAAAGTTAGATTGAAGACGTTTTAGAATCTTTTTTCATAACTTGAAAACAAGTAGAGCAACAATAATTTTTTTTAATATTTCAAATGAATTTGTATTTTTATTTTGTGTCTACCTTCAATAACATTGTATTTTTATTATAATATTTCTTTTTATTATGTAACTTGACCTGATCTGATCCGAACATTTTAACTCTGGATTACTATAAACCCGAGTATCTATAAAAATGACATCATAAGAAAAGGTTCATGGCTCCATTAGTGACAACAACTTACCAATCTAAATTCTAAATATCAATGGTAAAAAGGTGTTTCAATTCCGTATAAGATACTACTAGTTTTGCAAAAGTCCAAGAATCCATAAAGCTAGAATCATAATAAATGGTTTTCAAAGTTTTTAGACTAAGGCTATGCGTTGTGGAGTAACACCTATGGCCACATCAGCCATCTTTGGCGTCACACACCGAAACACTTGCGCCAAAGAGCAACGCCAAAGACACCAACCCCAACCCCTTGGGGCATGAAGAAAGAGTTTGCTTATCCTTTTTTTTTATTGAACCAATCATGTGTGCCATTTCACACACCTTTCTCATTTACCACACAACACCTTTGTGAAGGGGTAGTTTTGTTAAAGGCTTGATGCCTACATGTAGTGAGGTGGCAGGTAGTGGCAAAGCTTGAAAAGTAGCGGCGGGGGTCGTAAATCATGAGACCCAAATTTTTTCCTATTGCTAGAGGCCAGAAGTTCAAATCGGTGGGGCCGGACCCAATTCATATAAAAGTTACCTACGAAAATCGCAAACTTTCACCGCTGAGCCAAAAAACGGAGGGGGCCGGGGCATCCCTTGACCCCCATTATCCTTTGCCTGTGGTCGGAGGATGTTATAGACCTTTTAGTTAACCTGCAAGGTATAGTCTAAAAACCTCTTTCAAAACATATCAACTTCAACACCGTTTTGGAAAACTAACTCATATAAAACAACTAGGGGAAAGATCTGGTACAAAGTGTTTTTTCGGTAAGAACTGTGAGAATCAAAGGAGAGTATTTTTTTTTATTTTTTTTTCAAATTTTTTTCCCATATTGTTAAACATGTATTATAGTATTGAAAACTAAAAAAAAAAAAAAGTTTGGTGTATAGTAATTACGTGTAGAGTAATTACATAATTACTCTAGTGTAAACTAATGTATTTACTTTAATGACGTAATTACACTAAAAAAAATTTAATTTTTTTTTTGTATTATTCATCTAGAAAGAATGTTTAAGCACATGAGAAAAAAAATTCTAAAAAAAAAAAAAAAAATTACCCCCTTTGATTCTCACAGTTCTTACCAAAAACACTTTGTATTTGATCTTTACTCAAAACAACTATACTCATTAATTAACACGTTAGTTATTTTAAATATCAAATAAGTCGGTGAACAAAATTTTGGTTTAACTATATGTATGCCACTAGCTGATTACCCCGGGAGGGTCCCGGGGTTGAAAAATCTAATTTTACATGATAACCTATTGCAAATGGCTCAAGTTAACTAACCACAAAATCTCTCAATCATTGCATGTTCATAGTATTCTAATCAGTAATAACTCATATTCCCTAATCTAAAACCTAATCAGTAATCATCTAAAGAATCACTTATGTAAGCTGCAACTATTCAAAAACTCATCACATCTCTCTAATTTTTCACATTCTAATGGCTCTTATAATTCCTAACCTAATCAACTAAACAAACACTTACGTTGGAAGTTGTAACCATTGCATCTCATTATGCCACGTGGCATAATCAAGAGATGGTTGAGGCCACCATTGAACGCCACGCCAGCAACTATCAATTCTTCTCGGGAGCGTCCCGAGGTTGAAAAATATAACCATTGTAATAATACTAATACTAATAGTAATAATTATTACTCTTGTAATTAAATAAATAAAAAAAATAACATTGCTATAAGCTGACACCATGTGTTGCAGTGTTGCGCGATTCTTTCTCCTAGTTTCTCTTGATGAAGTATACCTAGTAAAATTCCAATGATAACATGGCGATTGACTTGATTTTCAATATCGTAGATAAGAACCTGGTTTAGAAGAAAAAACATGATTAGTGAATAACATGAACACTTTGTGTGTTTTTTTCCTGTATGAACGAAACCCCACAAAAAATAGTCGATCTTTTCTCCGTTTTTTATATAGCACTATGGTACTCGTTGGAAAGATAATAAAACGCTCGTTAATTTGGTGTAATTTTTTTCTTTAAAAAATCCCGTATATAAAAGATATAAACGTTTAAAAATTATGGGAGGAAATATGAGAGAAAAAATTTTAAATTTATTTTTAAATTCTTTTTTCCTAAAATAACTCAATTTAATTAAAAAATGAAATAATTCAAAAACACTAAAATCTTTCAATTATGATGCCACGTGGCAGTTTAATGGAGAGGTTGAAGGCACTATTGCACGCCACGTCAGCAATGTTCAATTCTTTTATATATATTAATAGATTATATCCACAAGCATATCAAATAAGTCGGTGAACAAAATTTTGGTTTAACTATATGTATGCCATTATATCCACAAACGATATCATAATAACTATATATAAAAGAATTGCACTATGATGACATGACATTCAATTGAGGAACCTCCCATATGGCATTATGTGGTGCATTCTTTATTCTTTTTGTTTTTTTTTTAATTAAAGTTTGAAGATATATCTAAATTTTAAAAAACAAATATATCTTTCGATTTAAATTAACATATATCTACTAAAATTTAAATTATTCTCCTAAGATTATAAATACCCATAATATCAATTTTCTAAATCATCAACTGATATTCACATCTACGATAGCAAGAGGTACATACAATTTTTCTTTCTTTACATAAAAAAGGTCTTCTGCAATTTATCTTTGTTTATGTTATGTAATACCCCCCTTTTTTTTATTGATGAGAATAATATTTAATGCATATCCAATATGCTATTACCTACAACCGTATTGTTATATATATGTTATTCGTCTTTAAAGTATTTTATGTTATCTAAATGATTGTGTATTGCAGACTTAGACAAGTTTGATTAATAAAAAAGTGGTTGTGTATTTTGTGAAGTTGGGTAATGAAGACAATCTACGGTATGATTACTTCATAATTAACTTATCTATTTAAGAGGTCGTGTATAGTTTTTTAACTCTCACATAAATGCTAAAATGGCAGGCACTATCGACAGATCTTGGTTAAAGATATATTTTTTTTATGTCTAGAACGACCGGCTGGGAATATGAAGGGGAAATATGTGGTCTTAACCCCAGAGTACATTTATCAATTGATTTCATTTTTTTTTTTTTGGTTGTTGCAGGTAAATTGAGTAACCGAACGAGAGGATGAAGACGAATTATCACTTTTTGAGGTAGTGGTTTTATGTATTAAGTTTAAGTTTATATTTAGCATAAATAGTAACAACTTTTTTGCGCAATGTTTAATATCTTTTGTCTACTTTTACATGACATGGGTGAAGCACTCCATTAGGTACTGGCACACAAGAAACGAGGTGACAGAAGATAAGGCCATGGAAATTGTGGTGATCAGGTGATAAAATCTTTAGTCAACTTAGTGCATATATTGGTGGCAAAGAGCTGTTCACTAAAGACACATAGTTGTGCACTCAATGAAAGATGTTCCTTATTATACTTTTATCATTTTTATTAAGTCATATTAGATTTTTTAACCCCGGGACACTCCCGGGGTAATCAGCTAGTAAATATATATGTACAAAAATTTGCCGCACGTTATAAATTTTGTTAACTACTAACAATGCCATGGATATGTAAATGCAAGCACCCAATTTTGAACCAGCTGTCACTGGGCCATGAGAATATTCATTCAAATATACATAAATAGCCGCAGTAACCGATTGCCAGTTAATCTAGTTGACACCAAGATTTTGTGTCAGTGTCAGCAACGTGTGGTTGATCTATGCTATCAAAACAGTAAGAAGCCTATTCTATATGTTCCCTAAATAAATGTATGTCGTAAGAACTAAGAAGTAAATGCAGCCTCCAGTGATTTGGTGAGCATCAAATAGATGGAAGTAATTGGTTTGGACCAGACAATATTATGCTATAAAATCATTCAGGCCCGACCACCATTATTCACTGGCAAGACTTCTTACCCTACTTTACCTTTGATAAGTCTTTGAAGAAAATAGGGTTAGGTATCATTTAAAATTCTATTTATAATGTTTATTGGAGGTAACTAGACGTCGGATGAAAGCAAGCAAGAAATAATTGTACAAAACCGGTAGAAAATGTGATGTTATGTGTGACCCTTTATTCAAGTCTCAAAACATTATGTTATGTCATCAAAATAATATTGAACGATAAGATATGGCCCGACACAAATTGGAGTCATTGGTTTTTGGACCCATGATAAGTAACCTAGCTCCTACCAATACTCCCAAGCAACCAATACGTTTTTTTAACTTAATATCATCTGAACAATATTATTACTTGTTACCCTTTGCTGAATTTTACTTGTTGATACTTTCTTTTAGAATCTGATTAGTTACTTTTCTTGATAACTCTGATTATACGACATAGCTAACAATAGGGCTGGCAATTTTGACACGAACACGATAACCTGACACGAACCTACACGATTTTAACAGGTTTCGTGTTTGGCCTTAACAGGTTTCGTGTCTATAACAGGTCGACACGTTAAGACCTGTTTATTTTCGTGTCGTGTTCGTGTTTACATGTTTCGTGTTCGTGTCTTATCATGTACGTGTCTTAACAGGTCTTATTGTGTCTTATCGTGTTTCTTATCATGCCTTGCCGTGTCTTATCGTGTCTTATCGTGTCTTATCGTGTCTTATCGTGTCTTATCGTGTCTTGTCGTGTTAACTTATTTTATTAGGTGTTCCTTATCGTGTCTTGTCGTGTCTTATCGTGTTAACCTGTTATACATAGGTTCGTGTTCGTGTTTGAAAAAAATGACACGATTAGATTTCGTGTCGTGTTCGTGTTTACAAGTTTCGTGTTCGTGTCTTAACAGGTTCGTGTCTTAACAGGTTCGTGTAACCTGTTATGCCAGCCCTAGCTAACAATCACTTCAGATCTTTTCTTGATTTCTGAAATGTTAACATACATTATAAACCTTTCAGTTGACAGTTATTTTATTATCTAGTTTTGTTCAATCGTATCTCTTTAAATGATACGATTTCGGTTTCAGTTTCTTGGTACAGGTGATTCTCCCGCCCACCTTAATTGTTTGTTTATACGTTTTCATATTTTCAAGTGCCCAATACACTTTTATGCATCTTTAGACTTAAGTGTCAAATACACTTTCCATGTATATCGGATATAAGTGTTAATTAAACTTTTGTGCATATTACTGTTCGCAAGTCAATAACTATATTACAACTAGTTACTTACCAGATACGACGATCAAGCCCAAACCAAATGCATCTTTCCGTTAATCTTGGGCTCTGAATACCACTTATAAGGCCCCACGATTTATAACCCATAATACCCCTTTTATAAACTTATCAAAAGGTTGTTTCAAGTACATTACAAAAGATCCTTTCTAACTTAAACAAAGTTAAAAGCAACGAACTTGCTTGAAAGAGCGACACATTAAAATTACGTTATCCATTACGATTACATAACCATTTACAATCCAAAGTCTATGCGGATGGGTTAATGAGAATGTGTTTGGTTCTTCAAAAAGCATGCTTGATCATCTTCCATGCTTAGCGTAGCCTTACATAGGGTCAAACACGAGGGATAAACGTTCAAGCTCGTTAGTCGGATGTTTGAAATTGAAAGCAAAAGCAAAACAACATCCGCGGAATAACCCGCCGTAGCCTACGGCTCTTGAGCCGTAAGCTACGGCTCGCACCTTCTGTTTGTTTTTTTGTTGAACCATAACCTATGGTTTAACAACGGTAGGTTACGGTTCGCGTGGTCTGATCCGGATTGATGTTTATACCGTAGCTAACGACTTTGGGCCATAAGCTACGATTTAATGCTGCTGGAAGGTCTTGTTTACCTAACCTAACATATCCCCTTGTCGCCTTTAAGTCCATTATGCAATCAACGAGTCTATGGTAGTTATAATTGAACTCACTTACCTCGTTTGCGTCACAATTGATCCCATTAGCACATCCTTTTCCCGAATTTAACATCAAAGTCCCCCAATGAAACAATTATAATAATATAATCATGCATAAAGTTCGAAAATGACTTACCTTACGCGTGGCCTTTCCCTCGCGAGTCTTTCTCGCCTTGACTAGATGTTGATTCATGTTCCTTGCCTATTAGATTATGTTCCATCAGGTTGCTAGAACCGTTGCAATTTTCATGATTTCATTTGCACATGACACCTCATGCAAAGCATTCGCAATACTTATAGGTACATTTAGACACCGGATTTAAGCACTTGTTAGACATTATTATTATTAACCTCCAACTATGAAGAACTTTATCGCCTAGTTAACTGATCAATTTTATAATTACATATAAGCCCACCAAGTTGACGCCATCATAACGGTGTTTGATTCACTTAGGCATTTTATCGATCACTAGGTATGCGTTTATTCTTCTCTAAGGACATAACCTAACCTAGAGTATCACGGACTCACCCACATTTAAAATTAACAATTTAACTTATATATACTATCAATCATATAACATGTGTCTTTCAAGAACATACAAACACTATCTAAATGATTAAAATGATGGATTTTATCAAATTCCATAGAACCCATTTCCTCCCTTCAATAGAATTTCATTACTTGGCCTCTAATCAGATTTATAATTATTTCCCCTTAGTATGACATTCCCAAACACGAAGGTAATAGCACAATACTTATTAATTTGACTATCCCCATCAAGCTCAACATTCTCATGATCATCTAATTCATCATAAAAATATAATCAAAGGTTACCTTAGAGCTTGTTGGACTTTAGATGATAATTTCCACCTATTGCATGTGATTAACCCCTTCAAATTGCTTTAGATTGAGCTAGAATGAGAGGTTAAGTTTGTGTGTGTGTTTGTGGTATGGGAATCGACTTCCAAAAAATGGAAGAGGTCTTCCCCTTTTGTTTGTTTAATTAAGCACACAGGTATGACAGATTATCAATTTTAGTCCCTTTAGTATATCCAAGTTTATTAATATTGGCCACTAACTAGAGTGATCAAATTTATAGATTTTGTCATTATCTAACTAGAATAATCTATTGAATTTTATATTGTATAGCTCGGTTTTAACCATATTAGCCCCAAACCCCAAGTCATTGGATTTAGGGATGGCAATCAAACCCGAACCCGATGGGTAAACCCGAAACCCGATACATTTGGGACGGGTTTGGGGTTGGGTAATTGGGTATGGGTCCGGGTATGGGATTAGTTTTTATTTTTTTCGTGGGTTTGGGACGGGTTTGGGATTTGATGATATATCCGTTTACCCGACCCGATTACCCGATAAAGTATACCCGTTTACCCGATTAGATACCCAATATAATTTCTAATATATCTTTTTAAATATGTGTATATAATATATCTAATTGTCCATCTACATTGTCATCTTGTGCTAAAATTACCAAAAATTAGTGTATATTATTTGTTATCTATGTCTTTGATTGTTTTTATATGATTTAAGTATTTTATATTTATTCACTATAATCATTTACATGTATATTTAATAATGCTAAATGTAATTGGTTAATAGTTACCTCGTCGGGTTTTTGGTCATATATACTTAATGAGTAAGTTTAAAAATTAATGGGTTTACCCGAAACCCGCGGGTATACCCGATACCCGATGGGTATTTACCCGACACAAACCCGACGGGTTTTGGGCCGGGTTTGGGACAAACATACTTAATCGGGTATGGGGTTGGGATTACCTAAACCCGTCCCAAACCCGACCCATTGCCATCCCTAATTGGATTATTAAATACAAGATACGTTTTCTTAGAAAATTTTGGGGTGTTACACATAAACGAGCCAATCGGCTTAGTTTATTTTGTAAACGAGCCAAGCACGAGCAAAGGTCCATTAAAGTTTATTAATATTGGACACTAACTAGTGTGGTTAAATTTATAGATTTTATCATTATCTAATTAGAATGGTCCATCGAATTTTATTTCGTATGGCTCGACTTTAACCATATTAGCCCCAAACCCCAAGTCATTTGATTATTAAATACAAGATACGTTTTCTTAGAAAATTTGGGGTGTTACACGTAAATGAGCCAAGCACAAGCAAAAGTCTGCTTGACTCAGATCGGCTCGATATAATTTTTATTAGTTTGTTATATATATATATATATATAATTATATATACACACATTAATTTCAATTATATTTATAGTTTTATACATACCATTCTATTGGGTTTGGCTCAATATATGCACGTATACAAAAAAAATAAAATTAAATGCAAACCAAGTTACATTTAGATAACGGGTAAACGGACAACAAGCTACGCCGCTACCGATAATATTTATACTTACTGACCCAGTTAACCCAATAATAGCTTAACACTAAGTTTAATTGTAAAGCCCTAAGTTGTGAAAAAACATGCTTAACTTCCTATTTCCATTAGTTGTCCGCCAATAATCGTCTCCCGCTATCAACCTATGGCACAACGCAACAAACGTTCTCTGTATTATGCTCATCGCCTCACTAGCCTTAACTTGAGCCTCATTCTCAGACAACCAGACCTCAGACCTAGGACAATCGAACCTCAGTCATCACTAGGTAGCGAGGACATTAAAAGAAACATCATAAATTTAGGGTTGGCCGAAAAACTCCTTGCTCGCTCGATGCTCGCTCAGGTAAACGCGCCGATTAGCTCGGTTCCGTTTATAAATGAGAGAAGCACGAGCAAAGGTCGGCTCGGTTCGTTAACAACCCTAGCGAGGATGGCATTACTAAGTGCCATGTGTCCACACCCCAATCGTGTGTGTGTGTGTGTGTATATATATATATTAGCGAGGATGGCATACTAAGTGCCATGTGTCCACACCCCAATCGTGTGTGTGTGTATGTATATATATATATATATATATATATATATATATATATGAAAGTATACGATACATATCTACCTTAATGTGAGAAGTGTAGAAAGCCACCAGGGAATGACACCTGGAAAACCATAGTTAAGTTTATTTAACCTAATCCCGGTTGATTAAAAGGATAATTCAGTCTTTTTATTCTTTCGTTAATCTCTGACCCAATCACAGTTCAAAATCGAATAATTAGTAATTCAGATTCAATTCACGATTGAATAACTTCTTTTGATTCACGATCGATTCAATTGAGCCAAAACATGAAACGAAAACAATAACAAATACAGAGCAGAATTTTATAACCCATCACAAACTTGTCGTAAGAACCATAAAATTTATAACCCATCACATACTTGTGCGTTTATTAAATTGCAATTCATATCCCACATAAAAATGTACTAAGAACCATATCTATTAAGAAGTTACCTCTTACAACTCGAAGAATCGTGATGTCAGATGCTGCTTGGGGTGCGTTTATTTAGTGAACCCCACAAATATGTATGCGTTAGAAACAAACGCACGTATTGCCATAAAAATAGAACTACCATGGAAGCCTAAAGCAGAAGTGAAGGAAGTGAACGAAATGAAACCAGATAAACCTCAAACTAGTCGTTTAGAGGACAAAACTTTGACACCACAACCAAAGCCATCATCTTCATCAGCACAAACTAAACAACCACCATCAGAACCTACATCAAAAGCAAAGGAATTTGCGGAATTTATACCTGGATCATTACCAAGGTACAAATTTAAACATGTTGAATAGCCCACCGTTGGTGAGAAGGTGGATTTGCCAAAAGGAAAAGAAAATATAATCAAAGAGGAAACGAAGAGGGATGTGGAGGGTAGAAAACTGAATAACTTAGAGTCATTAATGGTGGTTTCTAGGGCTTAGTTGCAAGGAGAGGGATAAATGAAGATATGAAGTTGTTGGTTAATGTGGGTGTAGGTGTAAGTATATCTATTTTTATATATTGATTTTTATTAAGGTGCATTTAATTATATCAGAAGGTGTGTTTAATTATATCAGTTTGTTTTGAAGGTGCGTTTATTATATCAGGAAAAGGGATAAATGCAAGTGCGTTTAAATTCTAGATCAAGTGCATCTAACAAAATACAACGTACGTTTGAACATATGAATGTGTGATTGTTTGTTTGTCCCACCAAATGAACTTCAAACGCACGTCACCTATCGAACACATATGTAACGTGCGTTTAAAATCCTCTGTTATCACCAACTACGTTTTATTTGTCTGCAATTTCTTTTTAACCTAATTTTTATGTTTAATTCTTCTTCTTGAAACAAAATCGAAAGTATTTGACAACTAATACGAGCATTTATTCATAATCCTATGTTTTTCATATGACTAATCGTCCCAGTATAATCCTCTGTTTTTCTTATTTTTAGATTCAAATACCGATCTTACATTTTTCGTATGATTAATCGACTTTTTTTTTGTTATTTTGATTGTGTAATCATTCAGAATTTTTAATCGATTTGAAACGATGAAAAATCAGGTTTCAATTGATGTCTATTGTTTCGATTTGAAAGAGTTTTAAACGTTTTTCCTAATTTACCCTTGGTTAGATTAAGCCGACTATGATTAGGATTGTTAATTACCATCATGTCATCACCTATATCTAAGGGCTGAGAATGCTTCCTATGTTTCTCACGTTAAGGTTGATATGTACATTATCTCTTCCGAATATATATATATATATATATATATATATATATATATATATAGTGGAGAGTTCAAATGAGAATAAAATTTCATGTAAGAAGAAAAAGAAGAAATTTAAACGAATAGAAATCTTCCATTTGATAGTTGTATTATATTCATTACAACAAAATAGTAACGTTACTTATTATTAATAGTTATTTTAAAATAGCAAATATTTCAGGGAACAAAAATTTAGTGTAAATATATGTGTGTGTGACATCCGTCACCCTTACATTTGAGAAAGTTGTCTATTATAGTCCTTCGCGTATTAAATGTTCCTATTTTGGTCCTTGAAAGTTTTGTCATTTTCAAATCTAATAAAAAAAAGAATGAACTTAAAATTTAACATTTGCATTCATTATGAATCGGGTATAAGTTTTAATCAAATGCGTATGTTGAAACGTATTAGGAATAGATTCTATAAAAAATTTCAAGTTTTATAGAGTTTTAAAAACTTTTAAGTTAAGTTAGTTAACCAAGTTAACTTTTTATAAAGACAAAAACTTAACCAACACCTAACAAACTAACTAGGTTATGTAAGGAGGGACCATTTGTGTCATTTCAGGAAAATTGAAAATTTGAAAATGATGAAACCTGCCGGCCTCGCTTTTCTAGTCACCGGAAATTCAAGTCTGGCGACTATTCCGGCCAAGTTTCTGACCACGTCAAGAATGATGGGTGTTCCTTTTTAATTCGTTTTTAATATCCCAGATCATTTCTCCATGTGTTTCTAACCTTTTCATGTCTTAAAAGCGATAATAAACATGTCTAAAACGAGTTTAATCAGACCTTAAAGGTTTGTAACGGTCGGAATAATCTTTAGTCATTCAAGTCGTTTTTTAACCCACAATCCTATAAATCAAGCGAACCATGATTTTTTTGCACCATTTATCGTCCTAAACTCACCAGCAACATAAAAAAAATCGTGATTAGAAACTTGTAATTATCGGAGTTTTTGCTCAGTTTTAGTTTTTTCATTTTCGATCTCCTAGTGTGTTCGTAAGTTTTAATATTGTTGTCGTTTTACTCTTTGTTTACTCCCTTTCGAAACCCCTATAGTTTTGGGTCCTATCTTGCATGAATTGATAGTTATTAAATTTTGGGACAGGCTTAGGGTTTTGGAGTAGTTGATTAGGGAAGAAGATGAAGTTGGCTTTATATATAAATATTTATAACTTTCATTAAAAACCAATGTATTACATGATGGTGTAGTGGTTATTGTGTATGTTTATGAAGATTAGAGTGCAGGTTCGATCCCCACTGGATGCCTTACTTTTTGATTTCTTTTTTTTTTATTTTGTTTTATTTATAATAAAAGTCATATAATATGTTTAAACTTTTAAATATTCATAATAAATTCATTTTTGATCCAAAAATTATGAAAATTTAGATGTAACATCTTGACACCCTAAAGAAAATTATCACATTTTTATTTTCTGGAAAATAATATATTTTCATATTTTTATTAATTTAAATTGTTTTAATCATAATTAATCGATTAAAAATTCATTTTACATGTTTTTAACCCCAAAATTTCTGGAAAATATTTTCTAATCAACAGAAACTGAAATAAAAATTATTGGTTTAGAAAACATTTATTTTTATTGAATTTTCTATTTTAAGCATTTAAACATGATTTAAAGTCATTAAATCAGTTTTAAATGCAAATAAATTGAGAACATTTATGAGAAAATTATTTTCATTGATTTACATTAGAAAGTATTCATTTTCTATAAAAATATTATTTTTGGATCATATCTTGTATTTTTAGTCTTATTTATGTTTAATTAGACATAATTAATCATTTATTTATTTATACTATTTAACATCTGTTTTATAAATACATGTTCTTATAAAACAGAAATATTCTTAGCATTGAAAGACTTAATCCTCATTTGTTTGGATCATTGTGTAAATCCTAAACCACATTTACAAACTTTGGCATATTATTTTTGATATACAACTTTATTATTAATCTGATTTATCATAAAACTCTAATTCCCCAAATCAACTTAGTAAACCCTAATGCCTTAGAACCCTAGATACCTTAGACTCTTAGACTTTTTCCTTATTGGTATTCTTAAACTTTATAGGTTGAATTCCTCGGAATTCCCATTACTTTGCTCACGACCTCTTAAGTTGGATTTTGATCGCTTTCGCAGACTGTGAGTATATCTTTCCCCTTTTTCATGTTTTACACTTTTGGGGTGACTCGTGTACGCTTATTACTTCACTCACTTAATCATGTTTTATTCTATATTCACAATCGCAATTCTTGTATGTGTTATACTTGTTATGCGTAAACTACTTTGTCTTGTTTCCTACTATATATAATCATACTATTGGGCGAATACTATACATATATACTAGATATCCCATTATTCTTGGATATCATTTCTACTCTAAGGTTTGATTTTAGGTGACATTTGTACATAGCTTGAACACTAAATTGTAGACAGTATAACACGTGAATTGCGAAAGTATTTTTCTACTATATGTATTCAAAACAGGGTATGCTCACCAATACATTTTGTATTGACAAATACTATTTCCGTACATGTTTCAGGTTATTTATGAGATGACTTTTAAGCTTTTGGAATTTTTACTTAGATTTCGGATTCTTCGTATTTCAATGTTAGTTGTCACTTTAGAATTATTGTATCTTGTATTTTTCTTTCAATGTAATAAACTACTTAATCAATGTAACAATATTTACACTTTTAGCCCATGAACTATTGAACAATTGTCACTACGTAACACCTCGATGTTTCCGCCATCGGTTGGGGTGTTACAATATGTGTAGTCCTCGGGGTGGGGGGGGCAAAAGTAAAGTTGCACTAGTTTTAACGTTATTTTACTAATTTCGTGAAAAAATGTTAAAAACGACTGACGGTTAATCAAGCATCAGGTGGTGGCTTTGATAGCCAAAAGACATGGGGATACATGCACCAATCGGTTTTGTCCCGATTGCTAAGTATTATGTGGCTTATGTCTAAGTCTTGATACAAAACCACTGTTGAGCCATGGGTCTCACTGGAAGCAGCCTCTCTGTTCCCACGGGGTAGAGGTAAAGCTGTCTACGTCTAATTACCCTCCTCAGACCCTACCTTAGCTTTCCTATTGGTAGGATTAACTGAGTATGATGATGATGATGATATATGTATGCCATTTTATCCAAACGATATAAATATATAGGCACAAAATTTTGCAAGCTACCGTAAATTTTGTTAAACACTAAGGCCAGCCGGGTGGTTCGTGATGGCCACCCCGAGTTGGCGTGAAGCCCGCGAAACACTGCCCCCTTATGGTATCACGGTCGCGGTCGTTTTTTCCGTGATGTATATCACGTTGGCTTTAGCCAAAATGTGACCGTTGGCCAACGGTCGTTTGACCGTTTTGGGTTAAAAAATATTAATTTTTGTGCAAAATCTCTATATATATACACACATATTTCATTTTCAACCAAAATCAATACCACCAACAATCAAAACTTACATCCAACAATTAAAGAAGCAATATATATATATATATCAAATGGAGGCCCCTCGTATCCACTCGACTCGTCTAGTTCTTCCGACTCGTCGGGTTCTTCGATGGAGTTTTTTGCAATGGTTTGCGAGGCGGCGCAACTTCAAAATATGGATCGTCCAAAGAAAAGAATGTTGCAGTGTGATCGGTGGGGGCAAATGACGTTTTGATGAACTATTACTTTGTAGAAAACCCAGAGTACAACGACGAGGTGTTTAAAAATCGATTTCGTTTATCAAAGGAATTATTTTTAAAGATTGTCGGGGACATCGAAGCTAAGTTCGAATGGTTTCAAGTAGGGTATGATGCTAGGGGGAAAATGAGCTTTACGGCGATACAAAAATGCACATCCGCGATTCGTCAACTTGCTACCAGTAACGTTCCTGACGAATATGATGAATATTTTAATATGTCTAGTAGAATTTCAAGCGAGTCTCTTCACTATTTTTGCAATGCTATTATTGATTTATATGGTAAAGAGTATCTCCGAAGACCGACTAGACACGACATTACACGTTTGTTCACCGCACATGAAGCTAGATGGCATTTTCCCAGTATGGTCGGTAGCATCGACTGTACCCACATCGAATGGAGAAGTTGCCTGAAGGGTTTGTGAGGTCAGTTTATGAGAGGTGACCATAAAAAACCGACGATAATGCTCGAAGCCGTTGCGTAGAACGATTTATGGATTTGGCATGCGTACTTTGGTCCCCCCGGCTCAAACAACGACATCAATGTTCTATATCAATCACCGCTTTTCGATACAAAGATACAAGGAACCGCCCCGACGTGTCCGTTTACGGTGAACAGACGACAATATAGACGTGGCTTCTATCTTGTTGATGGAATCTACCCCGCTTGGTCAGTTTTTGTGAAAGCTTACTGGTTTCCGACAATCGAAAAAGAAATGTTGTTTAAGAAGCTATAGGAATCTGCGAGAAAAGACGTTGAACGGGCGTTTGGTGTATTGAAAGGTAAATGGCGCATAATAGATCGCCCGGTGCGTTTGGTTGATCAAGCGAAAATAAGGAGTGTTGTGTACGCGTGTGTCATATTTCACAACATGATCATAAAGGAAGAGGGGCGCGCAATATCTCTGGATTACGTTATGGATACGGATATACCAGCAAACGTTCCCCATGATGTTCTTTTGGAGTTCCGGAATGAACAAACCCACTATCAGCTTCGATTTGATCTAACGGAACACGTGGGTGGTTTAGATATCAAGTTCCAGGACCCTTACGCACCGCTCAGTTAATTTTTTTTTATTTAATGTAATTTTTTTATTTAATGTAATGTTTTTTTATTTAATATAATGTTTTTTATTTAATATAATGTTTTAATATATTAAAAAAAAGTTTAGTGATGAAATGTAATAAAATGTGAATACCGCCGCATGGGTTTAGTGATGGAATGATAGAATATGATAAAATGAAATGACAGAATCTGATTAGGTGTGATAGTGTGATGAATGTGATAGAAATGTTACTACCCCTTGTGGCCTAACAAAGGCCATGGATATGTAAATGCAAGCACCCAATTTTAAACCTCAGTGGGCCATGAGAATATTCATTCACATATACAACTATACATGCATCCAAACATAAATAGCCGCAGTAACCGATTGCTAGTTAATCTAGTTGACACCAAGATTTTGTGTCAGCAACGTGTGGATGAAGGGGTGGATCTATGTTAACAAAACAGTAATAAGCCTATTATATATGTTCCCCAAATAAATGTATGTCGTAAGAAGTAAATGCAGCCTCCAGTGATTTGGTGAGCATCAAATCGATGGCAGTTGGTTTGGACCAGACAAATATTTTGCCATAAAATCATTCAGGCCCGACCAGCATTACTCATTGCAAAGACTTCTTACCCTACTTTACCTTTGATAAGTCTTTGAGGAAAATAGGGTTAGGTATTATTTAGAATTCTATTTATTATGTTTATTGGAGGTAACTAGACATTGGACGAAAGCAAGCATGAAATAATTGTACAAAACGGGTAGAAAATGTGATGTTATGTGTGACCCTTTAGTAAAATCTCAAAACATTATGGTATGTCATCGAAATAATATTAAACGATAAGATATGGCCCGACACAAATTGGACTCATCGGTTTTTGGACTCATGATAGGTAACCTAGCTCCTATACCAATACTCCCAAGCAACCAATACGTTTTTTAACTTTTAATATCATCTAAACAGTATTATAACTTGTTATCCTTTGCTGAATTTCGATTGTTGATACCTTCTTTTAGAAGTTGATTAGTTACTTTTCTTGATAACTCTTATTATACGACATAGATAACAATAACTTCAGAACTTTTGGATTTTATGGTGTTTAAGGTTTTGAGGTTAAGGATGGGTTTTTTTTTTTTTTTTTTATAAAAAAAGGTTGGATTTTACATGTTATCGAGATTATATAAAACATGGATCTTGCTTCATGAGATTTAAACAAATTTTGGACGTAGAAATTTAAGGTTTAGGGTTAAAAATTGACTTAAACAGATGAATCTTCATCATGCGACACTAAGTGTTCATTCATGCGACGCTCCATGTGAAACTCACGGGTCCATTGGATAAGACCGCCCTGATCCGAGGTTTTCCAGTGATTGGATAAACATGGCATCTGTGACACTCCCAGAGTCGCACATGTATTTGTGACTCACTGTGCCGCATGCTTATGCAACACTGTTTAACACTCTGTGATGATACTGCTGATGGTTTGACAAGTCCTAATGGTAATTAGGAAAGTGTACGTGTTAAAATAATAGTTGACTTTTGTTGACTTTTATCATTTTCTCCCGTTTTAACACTAAGGTAATTTTTTATGTTTTTACATTCTTATTATTTTTTATAAAAACTTAAACTTTAATATTTTGCATAAGTTTTTTATTTTTCAGGTTTGTAGATTGGGCTTGATTTAAGTATGGAACATTGTTGAGCCCGGTTCGTGGATAACAAACCCAGTTTGTGTTTGGTTAGCCCATTAGTCCAGTCCTTTGATCGGCCCATCTGAATCTCTGCTGATGTGGCAATCTGTGTGAGAAAACACACGGGATTGCAACCGTTGGATGAAAGCCTTTGTAGCCGTTGATCTTGGTTGAAGAAACACAAATCTGCTACTATAAATAGCTTGTCTTCTCTAGTCTTTACAACTTTTGGCTCTTTCTGATTATTGTTCTCTCGTTGTTCACTCATTCACATTCTCAATATTAGGGTTTAACATTGATCATCTTGATCATTGATTCTAGTTCTCCTTTGTGTATTGTGACTGATTATCATAGTGATAATCTTTGAGTGTTTGAGAGTTTCATTTTAGTGAGGTTTCTTGTGTAATCTTGTGAGGGTTTGTACTTAGATTATTTTTACCATAATAAATCTGTGTCGACTGAATCTGTGTCAACTGTTTTGACATGGTATCAGAGCCCTAGGCTCTTGATTCTGGTTAGATTTCCGCTGCTGCCTTTTGATTAGGGTTTGTACATACTGGATTTGGGTACTTGCTTCTTATCTTGTAAACCTGATCTCTTTCTGGACTGGATTGCATATTTTCTTGCTCTCTGGTTGGTAACCTTAAGGGAAGGTTACAAACTACGAGTTGTTTGGAGAAACCCTAACTTGGGTCCTTCTGGTGAGATCTTTCTGATTCTTTAGGGTTTGTTCTAAGGAGTCATTTGTTTTGGGCTTGTGCCTGTGGTTAGCTTTAAGATTGTGTCTCTATATGACTAAGGCTCCCGAGTTAAGACTTGCGGTGGGATCCTTGTGAGAACCCACTGATCTGGATCACTGACTCAGCTTCGCCCGTGTCTTGAACTATGACTGTTGCTTGTCTAATTATTGTTTGTTTTTTATTTACTTCTGTGTGCACTTGTCTGCTTGTTGTTTTTCTTGAATATATTTGTCTTCATTATGGTTGACAATCAAGAACCTGTTAATGAGGGTAATGTTGTTGTTGTTAATGAAACCCTCATTAGCAAGCTTGATGCTAGTGACCCCTTGTACTTGCATCCATCTAATTCCAGTAACTTGACCATTATAACTATTAAGTTGAAAGGTTCTGAAAAAATTACTCTGTTTGGGCTAATGCATTAACCCTAGCTTTACAAGTTAAAAATAAATGGGGCTTTATTGATAAGTCACGTGTTAGGTCTCAAACTGATGTTGTTCTTGCTAAATAATGGGACAGATGTAATTCCATTATTTTAACCTGGATTCTTAATTCTATTAGTGAAGAGTTATATATAGGTCATGTGTTCTCTAGGTTTGCTAGTGGTGTGTGGGCTGAACTAAAAGAAACCAATGATAAGATTGATGGGTCTGTCATGTTTGATTTGTATCAGAAGATTAAACAAATTTAGTCAAAATGGCATGCCTGTATCTGAATATTATCATAAACTGAACATTATGTGGAAACAATTAGATCAAATTGTTCAATTACCTGCTTGTACTTGTGATGCATCAAGAGAGTTTAATAACTTTAATAACATGATCAAATTGATGCAGTTTCTTATGGGTCTTGATAGTGTCTATCAAAGTGTTAGAACTAGTCTTTTAATCAAGGATGTTCTACCCTCTGTTAAGGAGGCCTTTTATGTTGTTTCTAGGGAGGAATCCCATAGAAATTCTATTAACTCTTCAAAAAGAAGTCAAAACAATGTTGGTTTTTTGTTAAAACTAATGAAACTATGGACTCAATTAAGAAGGATAATAAGTCTAATGGATAGATGATTAAATGTTCACATTGTAATAAAAATGGACAGTCTGTTGAGAAATGTTTTGAATTAATTGGGTATCCTCCTTGGGTAAAAGTAAAGGGAATGTCTAAGAAAAAGGCTAGTGTCAATAATAGTTGTGCTAATGTTTTCATAAAACCTATTTTTTGCTTTAATGCTGGAAGAAATAAGGTTAAAGTGGGATGGACCATTGATTCAGGGGCTAATCAACACATTGTTACTAGTGAACACCTATTAACTGATTTTATTGATTTTTCTGATTTAAAGATATATGTTAATCATCCTAATGGAACTAAAGCTTCTGTATCTAAAATTGGAACACTTAAGTTAGGAAATGGTGTCACTTTGCATGATGTGTTTGTTGTGCCTGAATATTCTGTGAACCTTATCTCTATGGATAAACTTGTTAAGGACAATAGGTTATATGTTTGTTTTGATGAAAAAAATTGTTATATTTAGGATTTATTAACCAAGAAAGTCCTGGTAACTGGTAATCAGTATGATGGTCTGTATTTTTGTGGGGGTTTCATAGTTAGTCATCAGGTTGGTTTCAATTCCAGTAAACTTTCTGTTCTGTGGCATGCTAGGTTTGGTCACCCTTTTGATATTGCTTTGCAGAAACTTGAACCCACATTAGGAATCAAGTTTAACCCTAGTAACTGTCCTTGTGACATTTGTCACAAAGCCAAAGAGCATATGGAGCCATTCCCTTTAAGTGAACATAAGAGTACCAGTGTTGGTGATCTAATTCACTTAGATGTTTGGGGACCTTATAGGGTTCAAAGTAAGGAAGGGTTCAGATACTTTCTTACTATGGTGGATGACTATTCTAGGGCTGTTTGGGTGTGTTTAATGAAGCACAAAGGTGAAGTGTTTGAAAATATAACAGGTTTTGTTAATCTCTTGAAAACACAGTTTAACAAAGTTGTTAAATGTTTTAGGAGTGACAATGGAACTGAATTTGTTAATCATCAACTAAATTCCTTTTGTAGAGCAAATGGAATTATTCAACAAACCACTTGTGCTTATACACCCCAACAGAATGGGATAGCTGAAAGAAGCATAGGCATCTATTAAATGTTACTAGAGCTTTATTGTTTCAAAGTAATTTGCCTGTTTGCTATTGGACTGAATGTGTCTTAACTGCTTCTTATCTTATTAATAGGACTCCCTCCTCTGTGCTGAATGGTAGAACTCCCTATGAAAAACCCATCCTAAATCATTTGAAAGTTTTTGGGTGTTTATGTTTTGCTACAATTCTAAATGATTCAAACAAATTAAACAGTAAAGCTGATAAGTGTGTTTTCATAGGTTATTCAAATGAAAAAAAAAGGGATACAAAGTTTTAAGTTTAGAAGATAAAAAAATCTTTTATTCAAGAGATGTAAAATTCTATGAAACTATTTTTCCTTTTAAAGAAAAAACAATTTTTTCTATGTATGATGAAAACACACTTGATGAGATCAACTCATTGACTTTTTTTAATCTTTATGAAACACCCAAACCTTATGAAGAGCCCTATGATGAAGGAAGGGTACAAGGTAAGAATGAGTTATAAACACATGGGATTCAGCAGTCCCATCCTGAAATTCCTGAGAATGTTGTTCAACAACAGGATAATCAAATGGATGACAGGGCTGAACATGTGACATATAATAGTGAAGAGAATTCCAACTATGAGGGCAATGATTCTAATGTTTCAAATGAAAATGTTTTTGAGTCAACTTCAGTTAGGAGATCTAGTAGGAGTTCTATTATGCCTAGGAGGTTAGAGGACTTTGTTATTGAAGGTAAGGTAAGGTAAAGTATGGTATTGAAAGAGTGGTCAACTATTCTAGGTTATCTAATAACAATCAAGTGTTTGCTAGTATGCTTAATAAAAGTATTGAACCTAGAAATTTTAGGGAATTAAGCAGCCTCTGATCCTAATTGGATTGCTGCTATGAATGATGAAATTGAGGCTCTAAACAGTAACAATACATGGGAAATTGTTGACTTGCCTCGTGACAGGAGTATTGTTGGCTGCAAATGGGTCTATAAAATTAAATATAAGTCAAGTGGTGACATAGATAGATTCAAGGCTAGACTTGTTGCCAAAGGGTACAGTCAAAAGGAAGATATAGACTTTGATGAAACCTTCTCTCCTGTTGTCAAGTTTGTTACTGTTAAATGTATAATTTCTTTGGCTGTTAAAAATAATTGGAAGTTATTTCAGTTAGACATTAACAATGCTTTCTTATATGGTGATCTTAATGAAGAAGTTTACATGAGTCTTCCTGAGGGATATTTTTCTGATAAAGAAAATAAAGTTTGTAGACTTAAAAGGTCTTTGTATGGTCTTAAACAAGCTCCAAGAATGTGGAATGAAAAACTTGTTGGAATCTTAAAAGGTTTAGGTTTTAAACAAAGTAGATGTGATTATTCTTTGTTTATAAAGATGTGTGGTTCTCATATTACTGTTCTACTGGTTTATGTTGATGATATTGTCCTAACTGGGTCCAGTATAGTTGAAATTGAGAAAACCAAAAGAGTCTTAAAAATTCTTTTAAGATTAAAGACTTGGGTGAGCTAAAATATTTTCTAGGTATAGAAGTTGTGTCTCAAGATGATGATCTTTGTTTATCTCAAAGAAAATATTGTCTTGACCTTTTAACAGAGTATGGCATGCTTGGATGCAAGCCTGTTACTAATCCCTTAGAGCCCAATCATGTCTTAACTGCCTTATGCAATGAACATGCATCTACTTTAACTAATATAACTGGCTATAAAAAACTTATACGGAAACTGATATATTTATCCCATACTAGGCCAGATATATCATATACAGTTCATTACCTAAGTCAACATATGCTCAAACCCAAAGAGGGTCATTTAAAGATTGCTATGAGATTGTTAAGATATTTGAAAGGGGCTCCTGAAAAGGGAATAGTCTTTAAAAGGTCTGATAATTTTGATCTTGTTGCTTATTCTGACTCTGATTGGGCCAAGTGTCTTACCACTAGAAAATCAGTTACGAGGTACTGTGTTTTTTTAGGAAACAATCTTGTTTCTTGGAAAAGCAAAAAACAATCTACTATTTCTAGATCTTCTGTTGAAGCAGAGTACAGATCTATGTGTTCAGCAGCTTATGAGGTTCTATGGATCATAAGTCTTTTGTCTGAGCTAGATATACAGGTTAAACTACCTGTGTCTCTGCATTGTGATAGTACTGTTGCCTTGGCTATTGCTTCTAACCCTGTTTTCTTTGAAAAAACCAAGCACTTTGAGTTAAATTTATTCTTTCTCAGAGACTTGGTTACTAAAGGGGTTATTAAAACACATAATGTCAAATCTGTTGATCAGATTGCTGACATTTTTACTAAGGGATTTAATCCTGGTCAGCATGTGCAACTTTGCAACTTCTTGCCTATGTTTGATCCCTTTAAGTGTTAAAACTGAGGGGGGGGGGGGGGTTGTTAAAATAATAGTTGACTTTTGTTGACTTTTATCATTTTCTTCGGTTTTAACACTAAGGTAATTTTTTTTATATTTTTACATTCTTATTATTTTTTATAAAAACTTAAACTTTAATATTTTGCATAAGTTTTTTATTTTTCAGGTTTGTAGATTAGGCTTGATTTAAGTCTGGAACATTGTTGAGCCCGGTTCGTGGATAACAAGCCCAGTTCGTGTTTGGTTAGCCCATTAGCCCAGTCCTTTTAGCCCATTCCTTTGATCGGCCCATCTGAATCTCTGCTGATGTGGCAATCCGTGTGAGAAAAGACAAGGGATTGCAACCGTTGGATGAAAGCCTTTGTAGCCGTTGATCTTGGTTGAAGAAACACAAATCTGCTACTATAAATAGCTCGTCTTCTCGAGTCTTAACAACTTTTGCCTCTTTCTGATTATTGTTCTCTCGTTATTCACTCGTTCAAATTCTCAGTATTAGGGTTTAATCATTGATCATCTTGATCATTGATTCTGGTTCTCCTTTGTGTATTGTGACTGATTATCATAGTGATAATCTTTGAGTGTTTGAGAGTTTCTTTGTAGTGAGGTTTCTTGTGAAATCTTGTGAGGGTTTGTACTCAGATTGTTTTTACCATAATAAATCTGTGTCGACTGTTTTGATAGTATGCAAGGCTATGCATGCAAAACTGATCAAGTGTGTGCGACACTATATGTGCGATGCTGTCTTTGGCTAATAGAGAAAGTGATGCATTTCACATGGTAACTTTTACGTTGGAAGATTTACATGCAACCAGGTGAGTTTTAGATGCCCATTTTTACCAGTTGCAAACCTTTGAACTGATGTACATGCAAATGAAAATGGCTTACGAACTAATGTACTTGACTAACTCTGTTTGAATACTAATTGACAAATGATGTGTGTTTCATATTGACTAATAATTAACTGATAACTGATTGATGTTTACGTGGAGTTTAATCAACTAACTAATAGATGAAAGATGAATTAACAACTGGTGTATTGATTGAAACCTGTGAGCGCGGCTGCGTAGCATGTAAGGGAGCCTTACACCAGTGTAAGCCCGCTAGGTGAGTCCTTGCAGTTGATGGAGACGATTATATTACTATTTGATATATGTTATTGATATTGAAAATGTTTTGATGAATGTTTAAAGATATAAATTGATACTTCTTTATTTTATTAAAACTAGAAGTTGTTCACGGTAATTGACTTTTACTTTTAACATGTATGTTAGGTAAGAAGAAATTTGATGTTTGATACCAAGTCACTCATGGGTCAGAAGGCTACCATACTTAGAAAAATCTAGCTATTGACCTTAGTTGACCTTTGAGGAATTCATGTTTTGTTTTAGAAACTTAATGTTTAATGTAATTGGTACTTGATATTTTCCGCTGCCTATGAATGTTTAATTGGTTTAAGAACCGTGCTTTATTGCAATGAGCCAACCGGTGAGGTTTTCGGGTTTTTGGCCTTACACCTTATATGATTATTAGAATTGTTTTTTTTTTTTTTTACTTTTCGTACTTGTTTTTTATTTGCATTTCGCTTCTTTTAGTTTTAATTTATGTAACTTTTAATTTGTTTTAATGATTGTTTATTTTAATGTTTAATTTTTTTTTGTGTGTGAAATTAAAGTACTTACTTTAATTTTATATAAAAAAAGGAAACAAATGATTTTAGGGTACCCTAAAGTTGTGCTTCCATCAATTATGGTGTTTTAGGGTAGTATTTAATGTAAGTGAGGTATCAATAAATGACCTTTCTTTCTGGCTACAGTTAGTTTTTGTCGCATGACAATTACTCACTAATCCGTTTGAGTTCCTCATATATGTTTTTTTTGGTGAGAGACTTGTTGGCTATGTTTAAACATGTGAGTTTGTCGTGGATGAAAGGCGAAGTGCTTCATGGATTAGCAGTCATATCTTGTTGGATGATATGGAAAGCAAGAAATGAGTGAATCTTTTTGCATAAAGAAAGAAAAGTGACGGAAATCATTGCGGAGGTGAAATCGATAAGTTTTCTATGGTTCAAAAATAGGTACAAACGTAAAGGTGTAGGTTGGTTGAAATGATGTAGTAATGTGATGTACTCTGTTTTTTGGCGTCGGTAGCCCTGTCTCTTCTTGTGATAGGGTCAATCGCCCCCCCCCCCCCTTTTTTAATGAAATTTACTTATAAAAAAAAAAAAAACTAAAGTTGATGATAGGAATCTAGATCAAAAGACTTCTATGTTTTAGCTTTAGCTTTGGGAAAGGAAGAAGATACTGTTGGTTCCTACAGATTAAGTTCAACACACGGAGTTTGCATATTATTATAATATCATACAACTGTTGAACCAGGAAAAATGGGAAACCCTAATTGGAGAGGAGGCGGCAGAAGACAGTACAGCCAAACATCCGACAGTGATGATCCGGCAACAAGAACAACGTTTTATGTCACAAACATATCGGATAGGGTTACGGGTTTGAGACTCAAGGAGGCGTTTCGTCCTTTCGTTCACGTGACGGATGCATGGGTTCCTCGACGGAAGTCTATCAAAGGTAATGTCTTCAGATTCGTTAGGTGCCAGAAAATTAAGGATCCATACCCGGTTCTGGATAGACTCAATGAGATCTCGGTTATGGGCTCTCGTATCTCTGTTTCTTTGGCTATGTTTGATCGTTCACACAGGAAGATCTCTTATGTTATGGAGGAGCCAGGTAAGAATGTTTGGAAACCAAAGGAAAAGGATAAGAATATTTTGATGGATGAGTTCCCAACGTTAAACGCTGCGTCCGGGGAGCCGTCTGGATCTAGGAAAGTTTTGGTTGTTGATGATGTGGGTTCGGCGTATCCTTTGCACTGTGTGGGTCGTGCAGTTATTGGGTCAGCAGACTCTATTGGCCAGTTACACGCTGTCAAAAGGATGATGTTTGAAGCGGGATATCATGAGGCTGCCGTGTCGTACTTGGGGGGTTGTCTGTTCTTATTTCTTTCAGGAATGAAGAAGAGATGAGGGATTTCATGGAGTCAAAAGAGGGTGTTTGGAAGAATGCCTTAGCGATGGTGACGCCTTGGGTTGGCCAGCATATTCCTTTTGAGCGGATTGTTACTTTGAAGGTTGTTGGGATGCCGTTACAATTGCGGGATAGCGTTTTTTATGATAGAGTGGGTAGTCTGTTCGGTAAAGTCGTCTGGCCATCGGAGTTTTCCTGGGATGGTGTTGAAAATTCTGTTGGTTTTTCTCACGTTCTAACTACGGTGACTTCTAGAATTGACGAGGAGGTAAGTATTCACTGGAAGGGTGTTGGGATAAACGTATGGGTGGTTGAAGAGCTTGCCACATGGATTCCTGAGTTTGAAGAGGTAGGCGTGGAGAATGTGGCGGAGGATATGGAGGAGGGGGAAATCCGGGATGATGTGCCGGTGAACGGAGTAGGTGTGGACGCTGCTGCCGTTAATGGTGCGGATTTCCAGCCGGATTTGGCGGCCACGTTGCATGGGAATGGAAACATTCCATATGGGAAGGAGATGGGAGTTCCCGCCCATGGTTTGAATGGTGTGGGCCGACACTCGTCTGCTGGGGTGGGCCAGAACACTGAAGTTGGAATGGGCCATTTGGATGTGGGCCAGGTTATGTCAACTCCTACTGGGCCGGCTGCTTTTGGTCATTTGGGTTTTAATGTCGGCCATTCCTTGCAATTCAAAAGTCGTAAAAGGCCTAGGGTCTGTTTTGATAATACTCCAGAAGATGTGATTTCCAGCTCTGTTTCAAGTGTGCTAAGGATGAACTCGGCTCCTGTGATTCCTGTTCCTGTTCCGGATTTGAATTTCTCTAATGAGGAGGTGGATGTGGTTGGGAAACAAAGGTGGATGTGGATGTCGGTCAACAAGGAGGTGATACGGGACCAGCTCTAATTAGTCCTGGAGAACCTAACGAGATGGAGTCAGTTCCGGGTGAGGTGGTTGCGGAGGCAGTGGCCGTTAATCTGGAAGTTGACGATACGGTAAAGGTGGGTAATTTGGTTGGTATTAATCTTACCAATTTTGAGGGTTCGATAGCGGAGGAGGTAATTGCGGAATCTGGTGGTGCGGGTGATCAATGAATTTCCTCTCATTGAATGTCCGTGGGGTTCGGAGCTATGGGAAGACGGGATGGGTTAAAGGTCTGAAGTCGGCTTATAGTGTAGATTTTTTGGCTGTTCAGGAATCGAAGATTTCGGATCCGCCTCTCAGGTTGTTATCACAGTGTTGGGGTAATTCTGCGTTTAATTTTGATTTTGTTAATTCGGAGGGTACTGCGGGTGGTTTGATATGCTGGTGGGATCCGTCTTGTTTTACACAGACAGGGGTTGTTAGGTCCACTCATGTATTGGTTATTTCGGGTTTTATGACTCACTCGGGTGTTCTTATAAATATAGCAAATGTGCATGCGCCTAATGATGCAACAGCTAGGCGGCATTTTTGGGACCTGTTACTGTTTTTTAGGCGTTCGTTGAGTGGGTTGTGGATTTTTTTAGGCGATTTTAATGAGGTGAGATCAATCGATGAACGGGTTAATTCGGAATTCTTTTCACAGAACGCCTTATTTTTTAATGATTTTATTGTCGAAGCGGATCTGTTTGAATACAATATGGGAGGCATAGTTGCAAAAGTCGTCCGAGTTGACCGATTACTCGCCGAGTACTCGCTACAGGGTGGGTCACCGAGTATAGCCGAGTTGGCCGAATATTCTGAGTACTCCCCGCATAGGCCGATTCGACCCCCGAGTACTCGCCCGACTAGGCCGAGTACTCGTAACTCCCCAGTCGGCCGAGTTGGTAGCGCCTAGCGAGTTCTGCAACCATGATGGGAGGGCACAAATACACGTACATGTCGAGCAATGGGGAAAAGCTTAGTAAATTAGATAGAGCTCTGGTGTGTAATGAATTCATTTGTATGTGGCCGAATGTGATGTTAACGGCTTTGTCCCGTCACCTTTCTAACCATTGTCCACTCCTATTGTCCTTAAAGAATTCGGACTATGGTCATATTCCATTCCGGTTTTATAATTCTTGGTTGCTTCTCCCGGGCTTCGTGAATTACGTAAACTCGATTGCTAATAACTTTGATTTTGATGGTCCGGCGGATATTGCGTTAGCAGCAAAATTAAAGTGGCTTAAGGGTAGGGTTAAGCTTTGGGTTGATGCGGATAGGAAAAGGCGGGTTGTCAAATATGATGAGTGTAAACAGTTGGCAGCTGATTTGGAGCGGGCTGCTGACAATAGATCGTTGACGGAGGACGAGTTGAAGTTGAGGGTTGATGCCCGTAAGGTGGTGCTGGAAGAAGAACGAATTAAGGCTTTGGATGCTCGACAAAAGTCGAGGACCCGGTGGGCTTGTGATGGGGATGAAAATTCTAAATACTTTCATGGCGTTATGAAAATGAATTCGACTAATAATCGGATTCATGGGATTCGTTGTGATGGTGCTTGGTTCTCGGATCCGTTGGTGGTAAAGGATAAAATTGCCGATTTTTTCTTTAATAAATTTAGTTTCAATGCAGGACCGAAGCCCAGTTTTTTATGCCCGGATATTAATCAGCTTTCTCATGAGGATGTTCTCCTCTTGGACGCTTCGTTCACCTTGGATGAAATCACGCAAGCGGTGTTTGATTGTGACGGTGAGAAGGCCCCGGGTCCAGATGGATTCAATTTTAGTTTCATTCGGAAGTTTTGGTCCGTATTGAAGCAGGATTTCTTGAAGTTATTTGAAGATTTTTTTTGTGAATGGTGGGGTGCGTGATGGATGTTTCTCGGCTTTCATCGCTTTGATTCCAAAGGGCCGTGATCAGCCTACACTTGGAGATTACAGGCCGATTAGCTTGGTTGGGGTTTTAAATAAGGTTTTATCTAAAGTTTTAGTATTGAGATTGAAGAACTTGATGCCTCAACTTGTTTCGGAGGAGCAAACCGCTTTTATTAGTGGCCGGAATATTCTTGATGGCCCTTTAATCTTGAATGAGACTATTGCGTGGTTGAAGAAAACAAAGCGAAAGGCATTTTTATTAAAAGCGGATATAGAGAAAGCATATTATTCATTGAGATGGGATTTTTTAGAAGACGTTTTACTTCAAATGAATTTTTTATCAAAGTGGCGCGGCTGGATCATGTCTATAGTCCGGAATGCTCGAGCTTCTGTTTTGGTTAATGGGTCTCCTACTATTGAGTTTACATGTCAGAAAGGGCTTCGCCAAGGGGACCCACTATCCCCGTTTCTCTTTGTTTTAGCAATGGAGGCTCTTACTCGGATTATGCGTAGGGCTTCTCATCTTGGTGTGTTTAATGGCATTCAAGTGGGTGGTTCGGGCCCGTTGATCTCGCATTTTCTATACGCTGATGATGTTGTTTTTTGTGGGGAGTGGTCCTTTACAAATGCAAAAAATTTGAGGAGGCTTTTGCGGGGTTTCTATTTGATGTCAGGGCTGAAAATAAGCTCTAAGAAAAGTTGTGTATATGGGGTCGGGGTAGAGGAGTATGAGGTGAGGGACTTGGCAAACGACATACACTGTTCACATGATAGGTTTCCTTTCATTCACCTTGGAGTTCCAATTGCAATGAACATGAATTTGGTTAGGAGTTGGGAACCGGTTGTAGCAAAGGTTAAGAAGAAATTATCATCTTGGAAGTCTAAAAGTCTCTCCTATGGTGGTAGGATTACGTTGCTGAAGTCGGTGTTGACCTCACTACCACTTTACTATTTTTCGTTGTTTCGTGCACCTTTGCAGGTTATTGATAACTTAGAGCGGCTACGCCGAAAGTTTTTTTGGGGTGGCACGGAAGATGTCGACAGGCTGAGTTGGGTGGCTTGGGACAAAACTGTTTCACCGGTTAAGTATGGTGGCGTGGGGTTGGGAGCGCTTAGGGACGCAAATTTGAGTCTTCTATCCAAATGGTGGTGGCGATTTAAGACAAATCAAACTGATTTATGGCGAAAGGTTGTGTGGGCTATACATGGGAGTAGTCGAGGATGGAACTGCATACCGGTTAAGCTCTCTATGGGAGGGGTTTGGAAACAGATAGCGAGTGTTCCAAGATTGTTAGGGAGTTTGAATATGGAGCCACAAAAGTTGTTTAAAGTGAATCTTAGGTGCGGCTCGGGTATAAATTTCTGGTTGGACTGGTGGATTTCGGATGATATTTTGTGCAATAAATTTCCGGTGTTATTCGAATTAGAAAGGCATAAGGCATGCCTAGTTGCGGATCGGCTGCAGTCCTCTTCACAGGCCACTGTAATAAATTAGGATTGGCGTCGCGCGTCTTTGAATGGGGCGGAACAGCAGCAGCTTGTGGAGCTACTGCAAGTGCTGCAAAATGTCATTATTACCCCTGCTGCTGATTTTTGGACGGCTAATTTGGATGGTTCTGTTGGCTTTGAGGTTCGAGCGGTGAAGAAGCGGATTATACAGCAAACCTGTACTCGACCGGAGGTGGTTTTCGCGTGGTGTAGCTGGGTTCCTGAGAAGGTGGGGATGGTGGCATGGAGGGCGTTTCTTGATCGGTTACCAACGGCGGATGCTTTAGCTAGGAGGAACATTAATGTGGATAATCCGATTTGTCGTATGTGTGATGCAAATGTTGAGTCCGTTGATCACTTGTTTACGGGATGTGTAGTGGCCATGGAAGTTTGGAATGCGATCTGGGCATGGTGTCGAGTCCCAAACCTTTTTGCTTTTCATGCTCGGGATATTCTTATTTATTACAAGACGGCTTTTTCCAACTCTCGGGTTAAGAAGGCGTTTTATGGTGTGATATTGACAGGATTTTGGAGTCTGTGGAAAGCGCGGAATGATCATCTTTTCAATCATAAGCCGGTTGTGGCTCGGCAAATCTTTGAGGAGGTGAAGATCATGAGCTACCTGTGGGTCTCCAATCGGGGGAAAATGTCGGACATGTCTTGGGATTCTTGGTCTAGATTTGATATTACTAGAATGGGGTAGTTTCGGATTGTATTTGTTTATTTCGGTTTATGTACCCGGATTGTGAGTGCTAGCATCTTGTTAGCCTTTTGTAATAAAGTTTTGTTGGCCGTTCAAAAAAAAAAAAGCTTTGGGAAAAAAAACACCCAGTTGATATATTGATACAACAAATTTTTGCACATTTAATAAACTGTAATAATTTCATAAATAAAATTTAATACTTGCCTATACAAACATAATTAATTAGCCGTCTACACCGTTGTATTGATTCACTGTTTCAACTTATTGTTTGGTTTAAGCTTTACTTTGAACACATATTTTTAGCTTTAAAAATTAAAATTGAAATACACATAAACCTTTTGCAGAATGATCCGTAACTAGGTTGAAAAATTACTAAGCAATAAGGATTCAGTTAAATCATCTTAACTATAAATTCGTGAAATCTTTTTTTTTACACAACCTTTTTTTTTTAATACAAACCGACTATTAATAGTTACATATTCAAGTCGTATTTAAATTGAAATGTGAGGAAAGAAATACCCTAACAATTTAATAAATTGTACTTCTAACTCTTACTATTTATATTATTAATTTTTTTAAGAGCAATACGAGACAAATGGTTGTAGAAGTCAATAGGCACTCTTATATTGTTGAATTGGAGGAGTTATGACTAGTCAGCCTAGGCGGAGAGTACTTAGACACCGTAATTATAAAGTAGTTATTTTAAAAAAAAAAATTATATACACATCAAATATCATAACTTTACTAATATTTATAACAATATATGTGAATATCAATATAAATAAATAAGATACATGTTACAAATATTAAAGTAGTTCAAAAATTGATACTCATTCCTTGAAAATCATTTAGACATAGAAATTATGTTTAATTTTTTTTTTTAAAGTCAAACTCGATCTGAATTAACCGACTGCATTCCATTCTGATCAAGGTTGGTCTCCTTTAATCGATTCTGTATAGTTAGTCAGAGTTGAAGAAAATCGTCTCGACATCGTACCTTGTAATGATTACTCAGAGAGTACTCGGCTACGTAGATCTAGTTTTACAAGATTGCCACTCAAATAGTCATCCAAGATTTATACTTGATTTCCATAGGATTTTGCTAGCCAGGAAGTGATTACCGTTTTGCTCATTTTCATACCTGTGGTTGAAATCGGGTAGAAATCGATCAAGTGTAAATCTATTATTATTATGCGAGGGTGTTAAAGAAAATGAACAAGAAAAATGAAACTTTGTGAGTGAAACTGATTAAATTTAAGTAATATTTCTCATAAACCGCAAATGAGAAATATTTTAGATTATTAAAATCAATTTTGCTTTTTTTATAAATATAATGAAAATAGTACGTGAAACTAATAATCTAATAATTTTTGATATATAATATATAGATATATGTTATTTTATATATATTCACACATTAGCAACACATAAAAGATATGAAGAAAATGTTCCATATATCGCAGTTTAAATTTATGTGTTTTCTTTTGCTTCTATATATGCATCAGTTTATAGTTTATACATACCATCTTTTCACATATTTAATGTAACGTCCATCTGCATGAGGGAGGTAGGTGGATGTCCCAAACTATAAATACACATCTTACCTTTCTACATACATTCATCAATTCAATTCCTCAAAAACACTAGCTAATCATTTTCAAGAAAATGGCTAAAACTATGTACTCAGTGATGGCTCTCGTTTTTGTCTTAATAAACCTTGTGATCTCGATGACAATGGCGGTCCGAGACCTTCCAAACACCAACCTCAAGAAACCCGATGACATCAAACACCCCGAAAATTTCTTTTACTATGACCGCGGTTACCTAATTCCAGGCGTTGGACGAGGTATCAAACCGAAGTCAAAGAAAGGGTTCAACCCATTCACCTACAATCCAATTACCGGTGGAAACAATGGTTTCCCAGGTATCACGGTCCCTAGCTATGGTGGGACCGGGACCGGTGGTAGCAACTACTTGCCAGGCGGTGATGACACATTAGTTCCAAACCCAGGTTTTGAGGTTCCGAATCCTGGAGGCATTGGCAACACTCCAGTCGCGACTCGCCCTTGAAGGATGATGGTGTTACATTTTCGGTCGAGGTTTAGTAAGAAAATGAGTATGGGTATGGGTATGTGAAAGTAGTTAAGTCGTTAATGTTTGGACGTAATGCAGTTTGTTTTGTGATTTTATTGTACTTCAATTCCCCTAGCTAGTCTTGATTTTAAGGTGTTTTCAGTTGTGTAACGTATGATATGTTGGGTGATGGTGTAACCATTTAATAAAGTGAGTATGTTGGGACCTTTGGTATGGATTAGTTAATAAAAGTAACATTAGATTATTTTGTTTGTCACGTGTATTGTTTTCCTTTTTACCATTGGTTAAAATGGGTCATCGTTAAATACCGGTGTCTATATATACTTTATACACAATGTTTCCTCTGCTCTCACTTTAAGCAATCCACAACACATGATTCTCAACATTTTTTTTTAACGGCAAATTTTATTAGACCTTAATTCCATCTCACCTCACCTTGCATTTGCAAGGATTTGAACCCACAACCTTACTTTGTAAGGAGGGACATCATACCACTAGACCAAGAGGTCATAGGGACATGATTTCTCAACATAAGACTGTCAGCATTGCATTGGTGACCCAATCCAATCCAACCCAACCTTTTTATTAAAAAAATAATATCTCTCTCTTCCACCTATACAACCCAACCATATTCATTTTTTCACACACATTCTCAAACCCAACCTAATTTTCACTAACTAAATATACCATATGTTTATTTTTTATTGTAATAAAAATAATGAAATCAACAGTAATTATTTTATTTTGAAACAAATAAAACGTATTTGTTTTAAAACTAAAAAAATGTAAAATGTCATTTATTTTATGCTAAACTTTCTATTTATAGAACGAACTCTGTGTTTTACAAAATTTCTATCGGCATGTTCACGAAAAAACACAAAAATACAGTTTACGTACTTATTTTTCATATTAAAAGTTATATGAGTAATCAAGTTATCGGGGAATGTGTAGAAAAAAAAATAAAATAAAAAAAATTTAAAGTAGCTCGCTAATAAGATTTTGACAAGTGACATAGGAGGAGTAAAAGTAGGGATGATTTTGGTCATGGACCTTGGTTGCTGCATCAACCGGGTCATGGCTTTATTTTTATTTTTCATTTATTTATTTTACTAGTTGATTACCCCGGGAGTGTTCTGGGTTAAAAAAATCTAATATTACTTAATAAAAAACGATAAAAGAAGTAAACAGTCTCGACCTCTTTTAATGTTAAAGAAAGTTGTTCTAATATTTATACTATCAAAATGGGTTCTCATGCTGCGTTCCCAGCAGATTAAAAAAATGTCAACCTCTTTTAATGTTAAGCATATCGTTATAGCACATGAACATGGGCAATTCATATATGTAATAGTAGGTTCAAAAACATATATACTATCATAACATGATTAGTGACTTGCGTATATATGATTAAGAAATTACCTAAATGCATTGTGTTTTTTTCTGCATGAACAAAAACTCACTAAAAATTTTTTTTTTCGTTTTTGTATAGCACTATATATGGTGCTCGTTGGAAAGATAATAAAGCGATCGTTAAATTGGTGTAAATTTTTTTCAAAAAAAATGTCATACATAAAAGTTACTAACGTTTAAAAATTGTGAGCGGAAAATAAGAAAAAAATAAAGATAAAAATATTAATTAACATATTTGAAATTTTAAAATAATTAATAGTTCACTAACATTTAAAAAATGTGAGAGGAAAATAAGGAAAAAATATTAATTAACATATTTGAAATTTTAAGATAATATAGATATAGATTTTATTTAAAATACAAAACAAATAAATTTAAAAGAAAGCTTCACATGATGTCACATGGCACATTCCATTGAATGCCACCTCATACAAACTCAATTATTTTATTATAAGTTATAGATTATAGATGTGAACTTATATAATTTTAACAAGTGACAACCAACCTAACTAATGGTCACTATTCGGGTAGTCTAAACCCTTATGTTTTTCTTTTAAGTTTTATTAAACGTGTATTTTAGCATGAAAATCTAAATAACATTGTGTTCATTTAGTAGGAACAAATGGAAAAAAATGCTGGAAGAAATGGAAAAAATATTAAAGTTGCTAAAAACTATTTCCAACAAAGATATCAAACAAAAGATGTTGAGTAGGCGGAATCTAAATAACGTGGTGATTCAAGAAACGAGATGAACACTTTAATATTGCATACGATTATCAATAAAACTAAAGAAATTATCTGATACAATATCGAAGTAAGAATATAAACGACACCCCCTATATCTCTCTATGATAGCTCTATAATATTTTACTCAATGGGATTCTAAAAGTCTCACCTAGTTATGAAAGAAAAATATCTATTTATACTATGTACCCCATATTGGCCCACAGATAAATTAAGCCCAATAAACAATAAAAACACTTGATAAATACAAGTGTGAACCTACTCAACTTTATGGCCTTACAATATCCCACTATGTTTATGTTGTCTTTATCATGGCTTAGTAGGAAGATTCTTCATTTCTTCACTCTCACGCTTGGGTGTTTTGTTCTTCTTTAAGAGGAAAATCCACATTTGGGTCAGCATCAGCCTTTGCTTGAACATCTTGCTAAAAGAGAAAGTGAGAGGAGGATTCTCATAACTCGTTTCTTTTTCAATCCTTCAACTTCAAACATTTTCATAGGTACTTCTTCAGTTGTACTTTCATTGTCAAAAGATGAGTCACTTCAGTTTTTTCTGACTTAGGTACATGTTGTTATTGCGGTGCTACATGCTTGTCAGCAACTGGAACAATTCACTCTTCATCAACCCGTGTTTCTTAATATGTATCAAATTCTGCAAAATCTCAAAATTTTGTAAGCAAACAATTTTATGCAACAGAGGGTCCAGTATTCACATGAACAGCAAGTACAATCGAGTATTTCACTTCAAATTTTGAAATCCTGAATTTCTTTTCAATTTTTTGAGATCGGTCAAATCTTCAAGAATGGTCGGTTTTATTATAATTAAACAAAAATAAAAAATAAAACTAAAAGACAAAAACTCGAACTATTTACGATGCATATTTTTGTGAGAATCATAAGCAAGAAGATCATATCAGCTTTGTCAATCTACAAAGCACTATTTATATAAATTCTCACTATATTTATTAAAAAGTAGTCAAGGACGATTACTAGCATTGTTTATCCATATGTGCTGGATTTTGCCCGCGGGGTTATATCACAGCGTTTCGGGCCAACATACAATCAACACTGATCTACACCGATTCATATGGGTAATTGCCAGTATATTTGTCCCTTTAAACGTATTGCCTTAGACCTTCTTATTTGACTGTGCTTAATTAATTTATCATGTTTTGGTATATTAATTATGGATACTCAAGCAAGTCACAATCAAATCGTAGAATTATATGAGGTACACTCTATGATGCAAACAGTTTTCCTACCATATATTTTCATAGTGTCCGTTCTAAAATTTTGAAACATTGACTGGGACTTGGTTGAGAAGAGAAAAGAATAGATCATGAGAGATATGTGTAATATACAAATCAAATTGATTTCTCAAATGATATAGGCTTGGTGTTTTAGGCTCTAGAGGGCTTCTTTTGTTGTGCTCATTAGCATCTTTTTGGGCTCATTGGCATCTTTTTGGTGTTTTTGATATACAGCGCGACAACGTACAACAAGGTCAGCATATATATGGATACTGACATTGCCTAGCATCCCCAATTCTTTGCTTACACAAAACAAAGGGGATGCATGAGTTTGTCAGCAAAGGTTTCAGGCCTAGAACACATTGTGTATCCGGACATCACAGAAGAATTCAAATAGAAATGTACCAATTCCAAGTGACGTTTCCTACTGAGACCATACGTTATCTTTAAATGTGCCACTAGATCAACCAATTTTCCGGTCTTCAGGACCAAGCCTACCAACACATCACCCTAGAGCCAAACCATTTTGATACATATCTTACACGAGTCAGCCTTAATCCACTTAGCGAAAGTTCATTTCATCTTCCGCATGATCTCGCGTGATAACAAAAGATTCCAAAAGATTTTAGTGTGACAATCTAACAACCGATATACTATCATTTCTTCTTTTTCACACTGTGATATCTCCTTTTTAGATTTTTCTAATGTTGTTATATTAGATAAAGCATAATCCTAGAGGGAGATTGTTGGGTATATAATAGGTTTATGTTTAGTTCTCAGACAAGATAGATAATTCTCAGTTTTGTTATTGGGTTTTCGGTAGTCTAGTGGGTTTGGGCTATGGGGTTCTCGAAGGATAAGACAATGTAGGCCCATTTGAGAACCATCCACGTATATAAGGATGTTTAACGTTCAATTGTTACTTAGCGGTTTTATATTCAATAGAATTTTCTCTCTAGTATCACACGGTAGGTTAACCATATGCTATTGAGATTGTTTATTCAAATCGTTCGTGTGTTCTTGAATCATGTTAGTTATTGTTTCCGCCTTTGATTAAAATTACTTAATATCATGTTTGGTTTTTGGGATTTACAATTCTGTCATCAGGTGAGAAATTAGCCGGCATACATGGGAGACACACCCAAGGTCTCTGTATGATTGACATGTTGATGCTCACGATTTTGATAGCCATATACCAGTGATTTGGAGGAGATCTCTCGAAAAGTATTTTCGGTCAACCCTCCATCATCTTCCTTTGGCTAAGTGGCATTTGAATAAGTTGTTTTTGTCGTTCTCAATATTTTGATCCAGTTTTAAAACACGCATATGATGTTCCAAAGATGATATTCTAATGCTGACGAGAAGCTGATCATCTGCGAGTACTACCAAGCAGAATCCTTAAGCCGTGGTTTGGACGATCGTTACACCATCACTAAATACTTTCGGTTAGAATTCGATTTTCAATTTCTAATGCAACTCTTTTGATGTATAAACTGAGAAATGATCAATTCTTGACTTTCATTGATACAGGATATTGGAATTTCTCTATTTTCAGATTTTTAAGTGAATAACATAGGACACATTGATTCTTCAATTTCTCTATTTGCTTCCCCAAAACCCAGCATTCTACACATTACCAATAATAAACTACAATTACATGTAGATAACTGCAACAACTCATACTGCACAAAGTACAAATAATCCATGATGCAAATAATTTAGTGTTTCTCTGATGGAGTGTTTGGGTCTACTTCTGAGCTTGTATCTGTAATCCGTGCTTCTGATTTCTCATTCGAGTAACTAAAGACAGAAACAAATAAAATAATTTAAGGATGTGTTTGCATCACCTGGCTATACTGCACAACTAACTGAAAGATCGTTGAAGGAAAATACTTACGTAGAGAGTACAGTCACCCATACGAGCTCCACACAATCCACCCAAAGAAGTCTTTGCTCCACCGGAATCAAACCGTAAGTTACTAAGTGTGCAAATGGCCATAGTTTCCATCCAGCCTATCAAACACCATACAAACAATTTTATGTATCGTATATTTTCAGACAATGAAAGCACAAAAGAAAGCGAATCGAGGGAATTTGAAGTTATTTTAGGCTTATAGCATGAGATAAATCATAACACTTATTATCTGCTTAATAGTTGTCTGTATTTCTTGACCTAAAATGTGGGCCAGTTTTAGTTTTGATTGAATTCTGTGACCCGACCCGGTGACGTGGCGAAACTCGTACAAAACTTTTCTTGACCTGCACTACGATGCTTTAGCTTCGATTATGTTAGGTCATCTAAATCCAATACAAGTCGTAACTGAGTTCTCACCGTTAACAATGGCAAGAATGTTGTTTTGAGTTCACTGAATATATTTGCAGGGGACTCAAACCGCAGTAACCCCAAGACCACAAAATAGATGCTGTTCCACAATGCTGCCCAAGCGGTTTGGTCAAATGCGACCTTTATAGGAACGACCCACCAATCTTGAAATGGAATAAGAGCCTACACAAACATGAAAAACAAACAAATGTAATGCAACTTTTGTAATTTACCAGATTTGATAAAATGTGTTAACAATATAAGCGTCTTACCTCACATAATTGGTAATAGTAATGAGAAAGGGATCCATGGAGAGCGAAACCAACAAGGCCTGACCGAAACAAGCGGGTCCTATCAAATTCAAATAGTGGCTTCCCTTCATAACACTGCAAAATTAATTAAAAAAAAAACATTAATAAGCAACAATGTGCTGAGAAACAAGATTGCCAAGAAGTTTGGAAGTAAAGAACTTGCTTGTGCAATCCAATCGCCCAAAGAATAAACGATTCCACTGATCACCATCTTAGCCAAAACGGGATTTTCTTTAAGAGCTTCTTCATAAGCAATCCAATTGTGCTCGGGAGCGTATCTAAGTATTTCATAAAGGGTCCATCCCTATAAGATAAAAACAAATACGATAAATAGTCCATCATCTAAAATATATGGTTTTGATCCAAGTATCTAATGAGCTTGAATTAATAAAACATTAGGCAGTCTGAGCCGTTTAGATGTCAAAATCCAAGGTGCGCGTCTCTCTATGTAGAACCAAATAATAAGCTTTATTTGAAACCAGATTTACGTCTCTCTATAACAGTATTACATATTAACATAAGTATCAAGTAAACCTTTCATGATTTCTTCATCCTTTTAGCTGTTTTTTACATGTAAACCTCCTAAAGACCAAAATTTTGACCCAAAACCACGTAAGGTGCACTTTTTGCCCCTGTTGTTTTTTTCCTGAGCGCCTCGCCTTTTTAAACGAAGCCCACCAGAGCAGTCCGTTATTCTTTTTTATGTATCAAGAACACTAGAGTTTATTAAAAATATCATCACCAAGAACCTCTATGCGAAGTTTTTTACGAAAGAATCAATCTCTTATGTAAAACCTAAAGACCACAAACTCATTACTGAATCAAATTTTAAGATGTTGCTAGTGATTTAGATCAAATCACATCTATATAGTATGCCTCAAAGCAATATATTCAAATCCTAGCATTCTAAGTACACTTGCTCACCATTTAGCACCTGATATGATCTTTTATACCATATTTTCAAACATTAATGTATTGTAGTCATATCTTTCTCCACTTTTTTGACAGATCGGAAGTCAAAAAACTAATAAAGTTGACTCTTTTAAGAAATTCTTAAAAAGAGGGAGCGATTTAGTATATCATGTAGCCACAATACATAACTATGGAGGTGTCTTTCCGTGCCTACAAACTGATTATGGTAACTTGAAATCAATTTTAACTCTTTGGCTAAGATGGATTTTTTGAAAAGACAGCCTTATAATACATTATCATTTTTAAGCAGTGTAAACAAAATAAAAACTCGTATCTATTGATTTAGGATACATTGCCTAAATTTTCAGGTTTGGCAAGAATCTAGCCTAAATTCACTGTTTTATGCCAGAAATTACAGGTTTTGGCCGGAATAGCTAGACTGCCACTAATTTATGGCCGATTAGGACCGGATTTGACCTCTGTTAACCGCCTAGATATTAATTGGCTGATTAGATGAAAATTACTCGGTGAACATCCATCCGACTAGCGATTAATCAGCGACTAATTGGAGGCCAAGCGCGTATGTTCTACAACCGCGTAACTATATAACTTACATATACTACTAATCCCCTTAAAACAAAGTGTGTAAACACTTGTACCTATTATTTAACTGTATTACATAAACAGGATAATGTAGCCACGTAATCATATCTCTTACAAACACTTATCCCAAAATTCAAAACCATGTAGGATCAATCAAACTGACAATTAAACACACAATAACTTAAACAAAACAATCAAAATTCAAATAATAAAAACAAACTCACATGCCAATACTCATGATCAATAGTTAGCAACCTGGTGACAGCAAGAGTACCAAACCCAAGAACAAGCGAAGCATTAATCGCTTTACTCGCAAACTTCTCAATCCCATCTCCACTCTCCAATTCACTTCCATTTCTTTCATCTGGGTTGAACTCAGAGTCAGAGACAATATTCTTCTCTGTTACTACCTCTTTATCCTCTGCTATTGATTTGATCACTGGGTATGGCTTATGATTGGTTTTCAATAGAGAAAAGAATTTGGTTGGAGAGATGGAGAAGGTGGGGTTTGTGGAGGATGGAGAGAGTTTGTGGGTGGAGAAGAAGACATGATTGTTCACGGTGGCCATGAGTTTGTACGATCGTAACAAGTTTTTTTATTTTTTTTGGTATAAATTGAGGAGTGAATTTAATATTGTTACTTATAATAATAAATAGTTGGTAAGTAGTGTTTTACGTTTGGGGATTTAAGGATTGCAACGTGGGCTTTTGGTTATCTTTACATTTTCTTCTTTTTTGTTCATCGATACGCAAATAAAACTTTATGATTTAATCATAGTTTACAAATTTGATTTGTTGTCTTCTTTTCACATTTTAAGTATTTTTTTTTTTTTTTTTAAATTGGTAGGCCGTGAGGGTTGCTTGTGGTTGATGTGGTCGGCCATTAGAGTCTTTAATTGTATAGGAGGCGAGAATGGACGGTGTTGTAGGCTAGATAACAAAATTTATAATGATAAAATTCTACTGCTGAAACCCGGCCTTCTAACGACTAGCCATTTTATATAATAGCAGTAAAAAATTTATCAAAGCAACTATAGATCCAACCATACAACTTCATACCACAACTACAATATTTCTTTCTCAAAATTCTCTATAACAAATCTATTCTCTAAAAATTGTGAACCTAAACCAACCCTTGACTATGCAATTTTTAAATGAGGCAATCAAAAAAAAAAGGAAAAAAGAAAAGAAACATCATTTCCAAACAATGGTATCCCACTTTTAACAAGTTCAAACCTTCTAGACCATGAAAATATTTTTGGTATCACTAGAAAGCCAATTGTGGATAAATCTTCATCTTGCAGCTTAAAACTTCTAGAAAACAAACGACAAAGTTCTTGCTCATCAACTAACGATAAGAATACCATGGAACGACAAACATGGATTTTCGCCTCCAAGGCGCTACTTGTGATGACATGAATAGATGTATCTAAAGATTTGAGTATCAGGGAAAGCCAAAAGATCACATCATTTAGACATGGGTGAAAGAACATCCATACAAGGAGATAATTCTACTATTAATGATATCGAACCCTGACAGTTTATTGTATTATAAACTTACTTAAATTATCAGTAGAATAGCTTAAATAGGCATCATATAAAAATATTGCAACCCGGTGTTAGAAAATCTAATGGGTTACTAGATAAGTTCTATAAATATCTTAAAGTCAAAGTGAAGAAACATTAGTCTAAACGGGTCAGTTTAGCATTATGTTCAACCCGGTATAATTTGTGCATTTTTTCTATTTACCACTATCTCTTTTAGAAGTCAAGCAATATAAAAAAAAAAAAAAAAAGCACCATTAGGCTTTTTATGAGAAGACAATGGTGTAAATGATGCGCAACGGCTCGAGAGCTACTCGGGATCGGTTCGGTAAAAAGCTCGAACGAACCGAGTTTTAACGAGCCCGAGCTCGAGCTTTTCATACGAAGACCGTTTAGACTCCCGAGCCTAAACGAGCCCAAACAAATTTTATATTATAATTATTTTATATATAGTATACCTACTATTTAACATTGGCGAGTCGAGTTCAAGCCGAGTTTTGGCTCATTTTGTAACATCGCAAAATTTTCCCCAAAATTTTAATACATAAAAAGCCCTGATATATATATATATATATATATATATATATATATTTATTACACCTTTATCATTAATATTATACAAATGTGCCTAAGTCTTTATTTATCCTAACTCACAACTTATATACATACATAAATGTATATAAATAATAATAATAATAATAATATGATTCTAAATTCTTTTTTTTTTTTTTTTTTTTGTAAATAAAGCCTTGAGTCAAATAGTCAAAGTCCTAGTCAAAGTCTTAGTCAAACAGTCAAAGTCTTAGTCAAATAGTCAATTCATCATAAAACCTTACTTTATGGTGTTGACCAATTTTAATGGCTAATTGACTCCAAAACTAGTATAAAAACCCACCTATGACCCATTATACTTTGCACCTCTAAATCGATTGTTTCAATCCGATTAAACTTTCCCTCATACCTTTCTTCTATAGTCTATTACTTCTACAATTGAAGCTTTGATTATAAGCTCTTATAATTGGCGAATTGGAAGCTTGATATTCTTTCTTTTTCGTTTTCTTCAATTTGGACTAGCTACGTTGTTGAGTCTTTGGGATTCGCCTCGCATACATTCACAACACATTATTCTATTTTTTTTACGAGACATAACATTTTGCTAAGGTGAGTTTTACATGGCCCTTTTTCTATTTATCACCATTTTTGGGGTGAAACATGTTACAACATTATTTATGCAATTCAAACATCAATGTGTCTATGTGTATTTCTATGTTGCATTATGTCTTGAACATGACTAGGGTAAGCACAATTCTAGCATAAACATTCATCAGCCAAACGGTATACATTGATAGATCTATTGGATTGACAATCCCACCCGGATACGTGCCTCCTACAAAGGTTACGTGGGTGTTTGTTACTGCAATATAAACGAGTGAACCATGAGCGTATGGGATGTACCACAATTACAACAGTCACAAGGTTGATTATGCACTCGATTTACTTCTAGTATGTTTTCGCATATGGACTAGATTGCCATGACACATGAATTGCACAACAATTTTATTCGATTATCAAAACCTATGTAATTCTCACCAACTTTTGTTGACCCAAAATATTTTCAACTTAACATGTTTCAGGTTCTACTTGCTTGAAGATTTGCTTGAAGATATATGCATAGTTTTATTCAAATTGATGTACGAATTCTTGTAGAACAATTGTATGTAATTTATTTAAATCATTTAATGAAATTTATTATTCACCATGAGCTACTGAACAATCATCGATACGTGACATCCCGATGTTTCCGCCATCGGTTGGGGTGTTACACATTTAAGCTTTGAAGCAAGCTTTAGCCAAGCTTTTAACTCCTTTAAAATTGTTCTATTATTATTTCGAGCCGAGCCGAGTCGAGCTCGACTCGTTTACACCCCTAGACAAAGGTGGGGGTTGTTCTCGTAACCACCATCCAATGTGATAGTCTCTTCTATAGAGAAAAGTATGTGTGAGAGCTGAGAATGCATCTGTCACATGGTGTGGATGAGTCCACTATTTGTAGTCCAAGTAGTGGGATGTGATTTAGAGGAGGTGTTGCTTTCAGGATATCCAATTGGTCTCCTTTACACTAATCGTTAGTGGTGGCAGAGGACGGTCGTACTGGCATAACATTATTGGCCTGACGTTAATGCCATAGTGTCCTTGTGCCTCCTCCTTCCTAACTGTTAGTTGTGACTAGAGAGAGTATGGATTTGTGAAATGCTATTGGCCATTTGTCATTGTCGGATCATCCTTGTTGTCCCTTTTTCAGCAACCCCTAAACGGCCCTGTCGTCTAGCATGTCGAATTGTTCTTGTCCTTTTGCCACGAGTCTGTGGCCATGGCAAATGAGCCCCCGCGAGCGACGTGCTTTGGCATCTTTTTGAGACATGGGTCGGGTTTAACCCTACTCAACGGAGGATACAGGTCCCTATCTCTTCACAAAGATTAAAAAAACAAACTCGGTTTCTTTTTTATTTTGTTGTTAAAATATTATTATTTTATGACAATGGAATGAAGAAATCAAAGTTAAATGCTGATAGAATATTCAAGCTCAAAAATAAATTCTTAATATTAGAATGAGTGAATTGCTTGGTTGGTCCTTGTGGTTTTCAGATCTTGCACACTTGATCCCAAGACTCTACTAATTACAGACTTAATCCTAAAAGTTTACAACTTATCACTCGTGTGTTCCTGTAGCTTCATTTTTTATAACACTGTGACACCCGGCATGTTTGGGTCAACATTTTATAAACACATAAGTCTACCTTAGCGAAAAACGTTTATTAAACATACTTGACGGGGTCAGTCGAGTCGGAACACAGTCCGTATTGTCCAGGGTTCAATGATTCGGAGAATCATTGGGTTAGTCACACACACACGTTACGAGTCCCATTGTTGGTGAATTACATAAACTAAATTAGGTGTTATGCGTAGATTGATTCTTATATGGTGGATTATATGCAAATATGTGTTTAAACGATGTGTAGATGATTATCCATGCTTATATATGTTAAACATAGATTAAGATTGCATGTTCATGTGTTAGGATGCGTTAAAATGCGTTAAACACGACAAACTGGAAAAATCTAGAAAACACAGGTCCAGGTTCGACCCATAGCGTGGGGGCGAACCTGGGAAATGATCTTGGTTCGACCCTCAATGAAGGGGCGAACCTGGGATGTGAAAACAATAGAAGTTCATTCGACCAGTAAAGGTACATTCGACCCTGAACAAGGGGCGAATGTGGGTACATTTGACCTTGTGAAAGGGGCGAATGTGGACTAGTATAAATATGAGCATGTGTATATTACTAGACTCTAACGAGTTGAATTATATATTTGTCGCATCGGATATTAATCACGAAACATTGTAAGTTATTTTGGTACCTTATAAACAATTTGGGGAATAAATGCCTCATGACCTGTGCACATGCCATGACGTCACTGTAGTTGTCAAAATCAGCCGTTTCACAGAATTGATTTACAGAGTGACACTTTGGCGGTCCTTTTTTAAATTCAAACCGTCGTTTTGTGCCTATAAATGTGTGGTGAGGGTTTTAGTTTGAAGATATTGGGATTTCCCAATTCCTCCCCTTACCTAAATTCTGATGGCACCGTAGTCTGGGACGTTGGGCTCAGTCATGAGTGTTGCCAAAATTAATTGTAGCTCGTCGGTAACGGCCTTTAATTCCTTCTTGAAGGACTTCAATATATTGCCTGAGTGGAAACCTGGATTACCAGTTGAGAGCTTTCGGTTTCGCGATCAGGTTGTGTCTCCGGCACACATTCGAGGTCGGATTCTTCTTGAGAACCCGACATACCACCTACGTTAATATTCATGTTAGTTTCAAAACCCATTTGACATTGAAAATATTGTTGGGGCATGTTAAGTAGTTGCGAAAACCTCATCGTACTCATGTCGCAATCTTGGTAGTTAAAGGTTGGTAGCGGTTGGGTGGTGTTTGGGCGAGATTGAACACCAAAAGGGTGGCGGAATGGATGCATGATAATATGTTTTTTTAAAGATATGAGAGAGTTTATAAAAAAAATGAGAGAGAGTATAAGATTGTAGGAGGGAATGTATAAGAAATGAGTTGAGTTAGGGTTAAATAGGTAGAAAACGAATTAAAAAATTTTGTTTTTTTATAAACGACTACTTTTAATGGTTATATAATCGTTGGGATCGAACAAAACATTTGATTGGCCAAGGCATTGAACAAAGCAGCATGAAATCTTTAACGCTTGGACCCATAACACCATATTCACGCCCGAGAGGTTGGTGTGCACTTGTGAAATTGGGCGTGAATTGCCCCTTCCACGCTCGAATTGGTTTCGACTACACACGATCTTACCGTGTTATTCTCCAAGGATATCTTAAGAACAAGAAATATGATGATGTAGAGAGGCTTCTACAGGAAATGGATGGGAGAAGTTACACACTTGATGCTTTAGCTTTATCGTTGTTAATAGATCGAATCGCAGCTGCTTCACTAGATAGAAGTTTACTTAAGTTGATAGGTATGCTTTTGCCAAAAGAGTTAATGACACTCCTTCCTAGATAACAGGCTCAAGAAGAACCTGAATGGTGACTTGGTGAGGGTGGGTTGTGATTCATTGGTAGGATGAGAAATGAAGATTATATCCAGAAATGTGTACTAAATTCCATTTGGTCTTCATGTGGTTAGATTTCTAAACTGTTTGTTGTGTTGAGTTGTCTTTTTTGCCTCTTTTGTAGGATGTTTAGTGATTATATGTGTTTTATCATTAAGAAATTCCTTGATCAGTGTATCTGATAATGGGGAGATCTTTGCTTATATAGAATTTTTAGAGGTTTGTGATATTGCATTATTAACCAGGCTTATTATTAGTTTTTTTTTATAAAACCTAATAGTTGGCTCCTTTATTAGCTAAATGTTATTAATGCATATCCTATTGGTAATTTACATGAGTTGTGTAAGTGGGTCATATTTTTAGGTTGTTGTAAGTTCTCTGGGTCTTAATTAGGTTGAATTTTGTATCATTTTGGATTTTTTTTAGTTGTGAAAATTTTAAACTGAGTTTTATAGGTTTTCTTCAACTGTTTGATGTGTAGATTTCTTGTTGTGCAGTGCAACTCTTCTTATTTGGTTTAATTGTGGTGTTGTCATGATCTATGAATTGTATAATTATCTGTTTCAAAAGGCTGGTGTCTCTTATTAATATGGAAAGTTGATTTTTATTTTATAAGAATCACAATTCACCATGCATCTTGCAATTTTTTTACTTTTCAAGGTTGACTATCCACAAATTGCTACATTTAATTTGTGGGAATCATGAAGACTGATATTGATACATTTAATTTGTGGGAATCATGAAGTGACTGATATTGATGAATCAGGTGCATGGGGGAATGGTAATGCATGTTATTGATCTTGCTTATGCAATTTTAAATTTGAGGCTGTCCATTTTGGGTAAGGGGTCAAAATGGAAATTTTGCTTTGCTCAAAAGAGGGTCAGGTTGGGCTAATGGATGAAAGAGGCTTTAAACCTCATGTTATATAGTGGATGAAAGAGATCTTGTCAATCTCATTGTTCGGTTGTAGGAAAGTCTAACAGCAGGCTGTCACAGGTAGCACGTGGGGTTTTGGTTATTTAACTGCATGTCGCACGTGAAAATTATTTTTAAAAGGGTCCAGTGGGCATATAAAAAAAGGAATGTGCTAGATTGGGCAGCAAAATTCATCGACAGTGGAGTTGTTGTCACAGGTGACACATGGGTTCTTGGTTATTCAGGATCGTTGACTGGTCTGAATCATTTGAAGCCTTGCTAGCATTTATTGTTGACTCATTATGGGCTGCAGATGCACTGTTTTATTTAAGAGCAGATTGAGCATGGGAAGAAGCTGCTCGGTTATCTTCCTATGTGTCATAGGTCTGTATAGCAGTCCCGCGGCTGGGACTCGTTAATACCCAGTGACAGTTCACGACTGTGACTATGTTATGGACTAAAATCATTGCAAGGTATGAGACTTGTCCCACATCGGTTGTATGGGCAACCAATGTGGGGTTTATTCACATTACAACCGGTGGTGGCTGTAATGTGTGGAAGAAGAGTGGTGTGTGTGTAAGTCTCAATTAATCTCATGTTTTCGTTCGTTGTTATTATCCGATTAATAGCCCCATGATTTCTGGGGTTATTGTTTGTTAATTGGTTAAATTGATAAACTAGGGTTCTTAGTCGAAGCTTGCTTGAAGGTGGATGCAATAACGAGAAGGAAATGAAGGGATTAATGCTTAGGGATGGAGCATGGAACCTGTTTTAGTGTTTTGGGAATATCCATGACACAAAAGAAATAATTAGTTGAATATTGTTGTTGATGTTGTTGATCACGTGCAAAATTTATTGAATTTTTTTGGTGGTTATAATACACAATTAATTCATAAGAAGAGGTGGGTTGAGAGATAAATTGATGGAATTTAATTCCAATCGTAGAGATGAAGTTGGGTGATGGTGGAGGTGGTGGACGGTGAAGGTGGTGGTGGTGGTTTAAAGAGACAAATAGGGGGGGGGGGGTGGCAGTGATGATAATAAGTTATTTTTATAATAATAGTTTAAATAATAATAATAATAATAAGATGTTTCAAAAATGTCCCAAAGTTTTGGTTTTCACATTTTTGCCACGAACACTAACCAGATTAGACCTCCGTTAGTTTGGGAGTGATGAACAAAAATAAGTTGGAAGTTTGGAGTGCTATTGGCCAAAGTGATAGTTGGGAGTATTATCCGCCAATAGGCTATAGTTGGGAGTATTAAAATTCATTTTCCTATTAATAAAACATTATGTTGTGTTTTGATTTGTTAATTATGTCATTTGCCAAAAGAAATTTTATATTTGTTGTCTTCTATTCTATACAGCTAATTATTGATATTTTTCAAGAATTTACTATCTATATTTGATCCACGCTTGTCATCTTTTTATTGTTTGTGTATATTTCCTTATATATGACCTTCGTTGATTGTTATTACAACTACCAAAGTGACCTTAATTTTCTAGGAATATGTGAGTATGAATGTATAGATTTTGAGAAATATAATGCATGTGCAAGAGAATAATAAAATTGAGATTCAGAGATTGGATAAAGAAAGACATGATGGCTTTTTTGGCATGTTGAAAGGATTCGTCGTATACATCTAAATCTTAAATATTTTGTTACATAATTTTGGAATTACATCTATCTATATATGAGTGCCAATGAAAAGAAACATATTCTTATGGTCACATTTAAATTGTTTTAATAAAACTTTTACCCGATGCCGTAACTATGGTTTCAAAAGGGGATGGGTCTGGTCGAACAAGCCAAAAACAATTTATTTACATATAATTTAGGTTTTTTTAGTTTATATAATTGTAGATTCTTGATGCTACCTTCTTATTCTAATTCATATGTATTTGAATTTGTAGAATATCAGCTTGACTCTTTGGAGTCATCCACATAAGACATTTGTACCTACTTCACACATTACTTGTACTATCGTATTATGAACGTCTCTTTTACTTGGCATTTTATATTGTATTTAAATTGATGTTGTACACGAGCTTTTAACCTAGAGTATTGATAAACTAACAGAAGCATGTATAGATTTGCAAATTGTCAGTGTTGCACCATCACAGGTTTATTTGATTTTCTAATTTTTAGTCCATATTTTATTCAATTAACTATGTAAAAGCCACCACCTCATCCTCTTGGGTTCATGATAAATGAGCACAGTCATCCCGAGTATGCTTAAGAAAACATACGTACCCGCGGCAACGCACATACGTTCCTGCTAGTATAATTATATACACACATATAACTTTAGAACATGAGCTAATCTATGAATTTGATCTAAGTCATAAATTTGCCCATTACCAAGCCGAAGCCTAACTAAAACCCATAACTTAAGTCTTAACCTTAAACGAATTTATTCGAATTCGCTTCGAATTCGAGTTTCTAATACGAATTCGAATTGAGTTTTTTATTCGAATACGAATTCAAATTGAGTTTTTTTATTCGAATACAAATTCGAATCGAATTGGTCATCTTTTAACTGAATTCGAATCAATTACGAATTCAGTAAAAAAATAAATTATTCAAAAAATCCGATTCAAATAATTTGAAAATTCATTATTTGATTTGATGAACACCCTAGTTTGTCTTAAAAAAGGAGTAATGGATTTAAATAATCCTAACTATTGACGATTGGCCAACCCAACTATGAAAATAACCACTAGCGGTCCCAACTTTCAGACATTTTGCTCTCAATGGACCCCCCGTTAACTCACACTAACGCAGTTAGCTGAAACTCACAATTATAGGCAATTATTCACGGGATTTGAAAGAGGGAATCAAGATGATGATATTAGTATGTATGTTCAATTGCAGAAATAAGCATGGTTCGTCGGTTGTAGGTTGATTTTCTCCTTGGATGGGAAGGCCGGAACCGACGATTAAACCATCAAACCATGCTCATTTCTGCAATTGAACATACTAATATCATCGTCTCGATTCCCCTCTTTCAAACCCAGTGAAAAATCGTATAGAATTGTGAGTTTCAGCTAACGGCGTTAGTGTGAGTTAATCGAGGGGTCCTTTGAGAGTAAAATGTCTGGAAATTGGGATCGGTAGTGGTTATTTTCGTATTTGGGACTCTTATTGACTAACAGTCCGAGATTATTTTATTACTAAAAAAAAAAAAAACACAATTTCTTTCAACAAATCAAAGAACTGGTGGATCTGAATAACGGATTGAAATAACAAATCAATTTTTTTTTGGAAGGTAAATTACAAATCAAACTGAAAAGTTCAAATAAATTGCTTCAAAATGACAATATAAAAACGAATTAACGAATCTTGTTGAAAGAGGTTTTCACGGGCTTGCTTGTTAAACCTGACATAAACATAAATCCGTTACTCTAAAAAAAAGAAAAAAAAAAAGCAAACAATTCATTTCAACAATGTCCAAAATCCCTGATATAACATGAATGCGCATAAATTAATTTAGGGCATGCTTTCTACGTTGCTTGTCAAACCAAAATCAGAGTGTTTAGGTTGAACATCTCTCTGTTGTGAGGGAATCATCGACGACGATGATGATGATGATCAGTCGCTCCAATTCACGTCTTCATGCCTTCACCAACCTCAATGGTAATGATTTCATCACAAACACCTTCCTTCCTTCTCCTCTTTCATCTTCTTCTTCTTCCAGATTAGGTTTAGGATTCAGTCTTTGCTCCACTTTTATAGCTTCTCTTCTTCACTCTTCAAATGCCCATTCTCCCCCTCCTTCTAAGTTTACCAATTTAGATGATCCCTTTAACCTATTCGATGAAATGCCACACAGAAAACCCAGACTCCCTTCTTTTATTAAGTTTAATAATCAGAATCAGGTGTTGAATGATCCTCTATCTAGGTATCAGAGTGTTACAAACTTGGATGATGCTCTCAGCTTGTTCCATCGAATGATTCATAGACGTCCCCTCCCCTCGATTATTAGGTTTAATCAGCTGCTGAATTCTGTTGCCAAAATGAAACATTTTTCTCCTTGTCTCCATATGTTTAAACAAATGTGCCTTTCTAAAGTCCCTGTTGATGTCTACTCTATTAATATTGCTATCAGGTCTTGTTGCAGGGTGTTCCGCACCAATTACGGTTTTTCACTCCTTGCTTCTTGCTTCAAGCTGGCTGTTGTACCTGATGTTGTCACCTTTAGTACACTCTTAGATGGACTCATTCGTGAAGATAGGATTCTTGAGGCTGAGATATTGTTTAAGAAGCTCATCAAACACAAACTCTGTGAACCTAATGTAGTTATGTATTCCACAATGATTAAAGGCCTTTGCAAGTTTTGCATTAATGATATCGCCATTGGTTTGCTTAGGCTCATGGATGAAAGAGGCTGTAAGCCTGATGTTGTTGCATACAGCACCATCATTGATAGCCTCTGCAAGGACAAACTGATAGATGAGGCTTTCAACCTTTTCAAAGAAATGGTATTTCACAAACGCATTCTACCAAATGTCGTCACATACACCATTATGATCTATGGCCTTTGTATCTTAGGTCGTTGGTACGAGGTATCTAAGCTACTAAAAGAAATGGAAGAAAAAAGGATCTCTCCTAATTTTCAAACCTTTAGCATATTAGTTGATGCATTTTGCAAGGACGGTAAAGTGGTTGAAGCCGAGGATGTTATAGACATCATGGTCGAAAGAGGTGAGGTTCCAAACATTGTGACCTATAATTCACTAATAGATGGTTACTGTCTGCGAGGTGAAATGACCAAAGCAAGGACAGTTTTTGATTCACTTACGTCTAAAGGTCTCGCCCCTTGTGTTATTACTTATAACAGTTTATTGAACGGGTATTGCAAGAAGTTGAAAATCGAAGAGGCCATGCATATGTTTCATGAGATGACAAGAAAAGGTTTGAAGCCCAATGTCGTCACTTACAGCACCATGATACAAGGACTGTTTCGGGTTGGACGTTGTGGAGACGCACGCAAACTCTTTGATGAGATGCAAGCACACGGCCAAATTCCAGATGAATGCACTTACGGAATTATTTTAGATGGCCTTTGCAACAACCAACAAGTAGAAGAGGCGGTCTCCTTGTTTCATTTGGTGGGTGAAAGCAGGCTAAACTCTGATATCGTGGTGTACAATATCCTTATTGAAGGTGCAAGCAAATGTGGGAAGCTTGATATTGCCAAGGCTTTTTTCCGTGACCTGACTTTAAAAGGTTTGAAGCCTAATGTTCGGACACTTAACGTGATGATCAGTGGCTTATGTAGGGAAGGTCTACTAAGGGAAGCAAAACAATTGTTTCTTAAAATGGATGAGATTGGCTGTCCGCCAAATGATGTTACTTACCGTGTTCTTCTCCAAGGATGCCTTAAAAACCAGTGTTACTTTTATGTAGAGACACTTTTACAGGAAATGGATGGAAGAAGTTACTCACTTGATGCTTCAACTTTATGGTTGGTAATAGATCAAATCCCAGCTGGTTCACTGGATAGAATTATGCTTAATCTGATAGGTAGGCTTGTCCCAAAAGAATGGATGGACACTTCTGCCCTGATAACAGCCTGGGAAAGATACTGAATGTGGAAAGTAGGAAATCTGTACCATATGCATGTTGGTCTTCATGTGTTTGGTCATTGGGCATTTTCTGTTTAATGAGTTTGAAACCTTGAGATATAATTACTTTTTTTGTAGTTTAATGATGTTTTACTAATTTTATGGATATTGGCAGTTACATGTTTGTGATTTATTTTTTGCTTATTGAGACATGATGTCACCCACTTCCTCAAGATTATATTTTTGTTCTTGTTTGAATTTTGAGTTTTGTGGTTAGGTAACAACCTTCCTTTTCTTGAGAACTTCATTTTTACTTGCTCCGCTCTCTGCAAATGACATCATTAGACTTAATAGTATAAATAATTTCTAGACTTTTAATGTTGGAATATAATGTTGACTCATTATGGACTGCAGAGTGTAGGAAGAAGCTGCTCGGTTATCCTCTTCCGGGTCATGGGTTTGATCACCAGCCCCATGGCGTGATTCACAGTTATAGTTCACTGTTTGGATGCTTAGGTCTAAAAGATGCTGTGTTATCATTCGTTGTTTCCCATGTTTATGCAGATTGCAGAAGCAGCTGCTGTTTAGAGGCTCGAATTTCTTTAAATCTTTGTCAACGAGCATAGTAATTTTCTCTAAGGTTCATGCAGAACTACAATTACTAATTCCACGATTGTATTTCCAGGTATGTAGATCATGGGCATGCTTTCAGTCTAATCGCTTCAATATAATAATCATGTATTGATGAGATGTGGTCTTTGAAATCATCAGATATATTGACCCCATCTCTTCATAGGAAATTATGTTGACCCACAACTTGGAAAATAATTGGTCTTCTTCTTTTAGCTTGAAAGGCACTACTCGTGTCTCTTAATGTTGTGGACAGTTGATTATAATTTGGTAAGAATCATTATTCACCGTTTATGTTGCAATTGGTTGACTTTTCAAGGTTGAGTATCCACAAAAGTTAATTATTAGTGTCAGTATCACTGGTGGTGGTGGCACACGGGATTTTGGTTATTAAGGATCGTGGACTTGTCTGGACTCTGGATCATTGGAAGCCCTGCTGGCATTTGATGTTTTGATCAGCAGCCCCACAGCGTGAGTCTATGCTACAACAGATGCTGTGCTGGGTTATCATTCTGTGTTTCTCACGTTTATTTATTCCCAAAGCATCGACCATCTCTTCTTAGGCGATTCTGTTGATCCAGGTCAACCCAGACACCCCTTAGAAACCATTATTCTTCCAGCAGCTCCAAAGGTACCACTCATGTCTCTGCCTGTTGTGGAAAGAGGTTTTTGGTTTGGTAAGAATCATAATTCACCATGTATCCTGTTGCAACTGTTGACTTTTCAAAGTTGACGATCCACAAAATGTTAAATTTAATACGTAGGAATGATGAGAGAATGAATGGTAATCAAAGTTTAAAAGGACGGAAACGCGCCTCGAGGCGTTTTCCCTTCGCCTCACGAGGCGAACCGAGGCGTAAGCCCGAGGCGGAATTAAAAAATTAAATAAATAATTATATATCTTTCAAAAAATAAAATGCTAACTAATTTCATCATCAAAATTCATCAAAAACACACATAAAGACATAAAATGTCACAAAAAGTCGAAAACATAAAAAATATACCTGAAAATCCCCTGAGGCGCAACTTTTCATAACGCCTCAGTCCTGTGAGGCGCATACCACTGTCCAAACATCTGAGGCGCCGCCTCAGAAGCGTTTTCAGACCAAATCGCCTTGAGGCGCGCCTCGAGGCGCACGCCTCAAGCGTTTTTTTAAACCATGATGGTAATGCCATGTTATTGATCTAGCTTATGCAAATTCAAATTTGAGGTTGTCCATTTTGGGTAAGGGGTCAAATTGGGAATTCTGTATGGGTCAAAACAGGGTCGGGTTATTTGAAAACTTTTTGTTCAATATTATTATCTTTTTTGCTTTTTAAGTTAACAGTACGTCTATAGTTTGTTTTGCTAATAAAATAGTTGGAGCAGATTTTATTCACTATGGACCTATTTGAGATGTTTCCTTTTCAATTTGAAATATGCACCAAATTCGATTCGCTATGTCTCTGATGTGTTGGTTTCAACACTGTTTATTTGGTTGTTGATAATATTGTAGTTACAACCAAACACAGTGATGCAAACATTATGTCTGGGAGTCTCAAGCTGGTAGGTCTTTTTCTGTGATTAGAGACACCATGAATTGTATTTTAAGAGGAAAAAAGCATGTAGATCTATTTATCTTTGGAATCAGATTTGCAAGGTAAACGACACTGGTGCAAATTTGTTGGAATAGATTACTTTGTTTTAACTGAATTTTAGCTTGAACGAAGTAATAGCCATTTAGTTTCAAATGCCATTGTTAGAGCAACTTTTCGAAAATTGGCATTTTGAACACTATAACGAAAGTAGCCTACTTACATTTTGCATCTATTTTTCTTGCGCTTTCATGTATATATAACTTAGTAGGCTACCGTTTAGTTATGTCTTCTAGCCCTTTAAACACCTTTGTGTTGTTCTATATGTTTTGTTACATTTACATGCACGTTTGGTACCGGTATGCTACGGTATTTGAAGATAAAATCGGTAACCGGTACCATACCAAACCCAAAGTACCGATACCAACTTTTGATCGGTATGGTACCAGAATTTTCAGTACCGGTTCTAAAATGCTCATCCCTACCTTCAAGTGTAACTGTACTATTGTAGTAACTAGGAGGTATGGATTCAAGTCAACAAAACTGTAGGATAGATGAATATATATACAGTAGTAATTATATGCATTAAGGAAATTACGGCCCAACAAATTTGCTTATGTGCACGTATATTGCTCTGGTGTAATTAAAGTGGTATTATCAAGCGTTACATCATATATTACATAGTTTTCCCATTTAAAAGTTAATATCATAATCAATTTGTAAAAAATGAAATTGCTATAGGATTTTATGCTTCACTAATGGTTGCACTATTTTTGTAATAAATGGAGTATTAACTAATGCTTGGTGGGTTTAAACATAAACAAGAAGCTTGTGTTCTAATTTAGTTGATGACATGATCTCTGTCTTGATGTTTTGTAGCTCCTTAGAGTTGATCCTCTACAGGGAATGTTGTCCAGTTAGTGTTGGTGTTAGGGCTTACAATCAGATGGATATCAATGTATCCTTTTCTTGTCTCGAATAAAGGAACATATATGCCCAACAATTAGGCTACTATGTAATGAGAGTTATGGAGGTTTGGCTTCTTACTTTGCATTTTATCCATTTCATTCACATGCTTAGTTTGCGTTAGTGTGGGGAAATGGGCCTGTTTTGTTTTGAAAGCAAGTAAAAAGTATTTGTTTTATACTTGTTTATTTATGATATTTGTTTTATATTTTGGCTGAATTGTTCATAATTCAAAAAGGGCATCATAAGGACATGAAATTGCAATGGAAAGGATATGAAATTGCAAAAGAATGTTTCTAAAAAATGACAATCCAAACTCAATCCTACCTTATCACAAAGCACATTTTACACATTATATAAAGCATTTTATATGGACAAAATTGTAATTTGAGAGGAGCAGATTAGTCACTTGCTCATAATTTAAGACGCTAATTAGGTAATTTGGAAAATTCCTTCTTCTGGACAACAGAGATGATGAGCGTGAGAGGACATCATCTCCTCATGTTCTTCTTTATTATATCAATCATATCATCCTCTTCTTCAATCGTCTCAAGCTTGTAACCAACGTGTAACATTTCATCATCGATAACACCAAAATCAGTAATCAAGCTTGTCCTCTTGTTAACTTGATTTTGATTGACTGCATATTTGCTTTTGCGGAATAGAGAGAGTTTAAATCAATCTCCATGCTCTCATAATCAACATTACCGACACCAAAGTATGCATCTACGGTACGATATACATCATAATTGATATTAGGTGGGACACCCGCTGCAACGCGCAGTCGCGCGGGCATTCCCACTATAGCCTATAAAGTACTATCTTTAGTTAAATAATTTAGCTTATCAGACAATGTTAAAGATAAATTAACGCCTAAATACCTCATATAATCATCTCATGCCATTTCTAGTTGTGTTGGATACTATTAGTTGTGTTGATTTGTGGTGGTGAAGGCCCAATGAGTGGTCTAACATATTCACAAAAAACAAGACGAAATGGCATTAGTGGGTGTATTAATAGAATCATAGCAGACATGCACAGTGGGTGGTAAGAGTGAGGGCCATTTTCCATTATTTTAAAAAGATGGATGGAAGATGGGCCCAATGATATTGTTTATGTCAAATAGATTTCTGGATTGGGATGGGTTTATAATGATGATGGATTGGTTTGGTGGCCCATATATATGAGGGGACTAATGTACTAGGCCTAGAAGCAATGTATTATGTATATATTATGGGACATGATTGTTTGAATAAATGGCTCCTTAATCTAAACTTCCTGAATAAGAATTTGGAGGCCCGGAATGTTGTATCTTGCAAAATATGGACTAAGTGGTTACATTGGGCTCATTATCACAACCAATAAAGGGGCCCAATTGGTATATGGGAAATTGGATGTTGGGCCTATCTAATGGAAGTAAATTGTTGGGTCAAGAATATATGTTTGGTCTTTGTGAATGGATATTTTATATTAAGAATTTTTCTAGTGGGCCTCGAGCCCTCGATGTCAAACTATGGACCCTCTTTGTGATAAATGGATTGACAACAATCTTGACAGAATTTGGGGCAGGCAAAATCATAAAGCAAGATGGACCTGGATTGTTGAATTGATAGTAATAACTGTGAGACATATGTTGGGACTTACTGGGAATAGGTTATGTGTATATCGAAAAAGACTAGTCTGGAGCCCGCGCGTTGCAGCGGAGTTGACAATACGCAATTAAAAGAAAAAATGGTTAAGACAATTAAGTGGTCAATGAAGTGAGGATGCCCTGGGAGGTCGTTATACAACCTACATGTCATTTATATTTGTGTACACAACCTCGTAAATAGCTTTTATTCAAAGATATTATCTATATCTATACTACTATATAATGGGTGCTTGATGGCTAAGAATGTAAATTTACATCTTTTTTAAGATGGCATATCAAGAGTCTTAATAGAAATCTATAATTTTTGTCCAATTTCTTCCTTTTATGCCCTCTTGTACAACATTCAATGCCAATTGTATATGTATCTAATACATACTTTATATCCATCTCAAGATGTAACTTACCCTCATAAAACACAATAAATCTTAATTGAATGCTTAATATTAATACCTTTGAGTATCCATGAAGTGTATATGTATCCTCACCTTCTCATGTCTTAAAAATTACATGCTTCTCATTCTTCTCATCTCCAACCATAGAGAAATAGAATATTCTTCCAATTTATCTTTAAAAAGGGAGGACCAAGCTAAGACTCGCTAATCTTATCATGTAGCTTTTGGGGTTTTATATCTTTTTTTTATTGATACTAGATATTTGATTTAATTATCTTATTCCTCCTAACCACCGAGTATGGCTTCAATCTAACTATATAGTATTTTCCAAATTACTTTCTATAAGTCGTTACATGTGCAAACCTTTTTAACAATTGGATTTGGCACATAGGCTCATTTTTTTGTTTTGCTTTTAATCAGAATTATATGTTTAGGACATGGAGCTAGGGGTGTGAATTAACACGCCATCAATCCAACACAAATTTTTTTAAGTAGGGTTTAGTCTAAATGGACTCGGGTCAGTTTAATATTGGTGGTCCCAATTCTTATCAATTTAATTCAACTTATTAACATAATTAATTTCAGTTTGCGGAAACAACCAACCGGTTGAACATAACAAACACAATACTTGTTAAATAAACTACATACAATGAAAAAAACTATAGAATTTACTAGGAGATGATTTTTTTGACTGCATCATTTTTAACTCTGTATTACATTTTAAAAATCGATGTTATAAAGCTTTGTTTATATACAACCTAGTTTTATAAATGTCAAAATATCACACAGTTATATAAAGTATCCAACGGTAGTTTTACAAACTTATTCAAGGTACTCAAGAACTCATGGATACTAAATAATTTATAAATAAATATTAAGTTGTTGCTTTCTACATACTTAGTATCACCATAATGAATCGTCCATAAATACCTTATGAATTTTAGTTTAAAATTATTATATATGTAAAAAAAAGTTTACGGGTGCAGCCCCGCCGCAACGCGCGGGTTTCTGCTAGTTGATGTAAAAGGGTATTGTTATCATAATTAAATTTCATGATAATATTTATACAAATATAATGTAAATAGGTAATATGGGGGATTTTGTTATCATAACTAGGCCTGTAAACGAACTGAACGTTCATGAACTGTTCGTGAACTGTTCGGCGGGAAGTTCGTTTATGTTCGTTTATTTAAATAAATGAACGAACACGAACACAATTTTTTGTTCGTTTAATTAAACGAACGAACATGAACACACGTTGTGTTCGTTCATTTATGTTCATGAACGTTCGTTTATGTTCGTTCATTTATGTTCGTTTATGTTCGTTTATTTTGTTCGTTTATGTTCGTTTAATTAAACTTAGCTTTATTTTTATTATTTGATTCCTTTTGTTAAGTAACATTAATTCATATGTTCTAAAAACTTAACCCTAACCCTAACATTCTAAACATATCACTTATTAGCCGCTCTTCACACTTCACAACCCCACACTTCACAGCCGCTCTCCACCCTAACCCTAACGTTCATTTATGTTCATGAATCATTATTAACTTGTTTTTGTTTGTGTTCGTTTATATTGATCATTTGTGTTCGTTTATGTTCATGAACTGTTCGTTTAGGTTTAAATGAACGAACATAAACGAACACGAACACGGCAAATTTCTTAATGAACGAACACGAACACAAAAATGTGTTCGATTATGTGTTCGTGTTCGTGTTCGTGTTCGGTTAAAGTTAAATGAACAAACACGAACACGCCTGTGTTCGTGTTCGTTCGGTTCGTTTACAGGCCTAATCATAACCAAGTAAAAGATATCTTCAAATTCTTGAAATTTCTAAATTTTTTCAAAAACTTTATTTTTACAATATATCTAAGATTTCTACAACTTATGTTCATATGATAAAAAGAACTAAAATTTACATGGTAATAAACATATTATAGTTGCTACTGAAATTTTCTCTCTACAATAGACATTAGACAACCAAGTCCTAGGCTTGATGTTATCAAATCAAGTAGTTAAAAATTATTTGCACTCCACTGTATCATGACATTTATAAGTAAAGACAAAAGTTAGAAATTATACTTCGCTTTAACATCAAACAAAATTACTTCTTTTAGACTCAAATGAAATCAGACACAACTCTATTTTTTTTGCACCTATAAAACAATCGCGGCTATTGACGAGTCTTTGAGGTGGCACACAACGAGATTTGATGGTTTGGAAGTCTAGTACAACTCTGGTTTTTCTGTAGGTAGCTATTAATGTTTTTAGGATTTGATAATCCATGTGAGGTGGTTGTGGAAATACCATGGGATAACGGATGATGAAACTAAGATGGAATCAAACAACAATCTATAATTGGTTTTTCCTCCCCTTGTTTGACATCACAATTTATAGAATCGAAAAAAACTGACTATTAAGACTACTTATGTACCGGTACATCAAAGGTTGTATTATTTATTTATTTGAGATTTTGGTTTTATGAAGTCAAGAAATTTTAACCACATAATTATTAAGTCTATAACTCATATACGTTTAATTTCATTTTGATATTTACTTCCTAGTCTTTTTAAATTCTTTAGGATTAATTATAGATTTCAATGAAAATTATATATATAATTTCTTAACATAATATTACTCCAAGTATAAAACTTGTATTTTATTTTAATTCATATTTTTTATACATACAAATTTATGAGAAGAACTTCAAGATTAATGTTATATCAGTTCAGAAAATGTTATCGTCATTACTATTGAGTGCCTCACCGACTTTGTTGTTATGCAACGGTTAGCTTTATAGATTATCTGGTTTTTTCGGTGTGGTTCGCGTCATACTACAGTAACACAATCGGTAGGGATCGGTATATATATATATATATATATATATTATAACAATCAAATTTTTGGTAGAAAACTTATGGAATTCCCTTTAATTTAATACATACATTATTCATTTATATCTATTTCATGAACAATTTAATAGTCATATAAAAATACTATTTTGCCCTCTTACTAACTTCATTAGGGCATATACCATATGCATTATATGTTGTAACTACTTAAATTTGGTTGGAATCCTTCCCTCATCTCTATCTCTATTACCTTATTAAGGAGGAAGCATGTCCTTAAAGGTAATTTTACTTAAATTTTAAGATGGCATGTGAAGGGTCAATTCACAAATCTTCAACTTTTAGTCATTTTCTTCCTTTTATGCCCCTCTTGTACAACCTATAATGCCAATTGTATAATTGTCTAATGCACACTTTATATCCTCTTCATTATGTAACCTCATAATAAACACTCATAATACCCAATTCAATATACATGAGTTACAAATCCCTTCCCTTATCTTTGTATACTCACATTCTTGAATGTCATTCACAACCAAATTGATGAATTCGCCTTTTAATTCATCGAGAGAAACCTTATTAAGGAGGAAGCATGTCCTTAAAGGTAATTTTACTTAAATTTTAAGATGGCATGTGAAGGGTCAATTCACAAATCTTCAACTTTTAGTCATTTTCTTCCTTTTATGCCCCTCTTGTACAACCTATAATGCCAATTGTATAATTGTCTAATGCACACTTTATATCCTCTTCATTATGTAACCTCATAATAAACACTCATAATACCCAATTCAATATACATGAGTTACAAATCCCTTCCCTTATCTTTGTATACTCACATTCTTGAATGTCATTCACAACCAAATTGATGAATTCGCCTTTTAATTCATCGAGAGAAACCGCCTCGCCAATTAAATCCCCATCATCACTTCAATTATTCAGTGTATCTTCCATTTCAATTACCCCTTTATATACGATAGTCAGGAGACCACGTTTTGCAATCCACTTCCCTAATTTCAGGTTGGTTCTATTTTTTTCCCAGCAATTTTTTTTTCCGTTCAACCATTGATCTGTAGATTGTTTATGCCTATCAATGATTTTTTTTTTCTATTGTAGATACAGGGAATTGATTATGGAATTCAGGAACAAACCAGGTATATGGTTTTTTGAATAAAAACACATTTCATGAGCATCTTTGTCTCACTCACAGCTTACCATCACGTGATTTTTATTTGCATTTCAAACTTTTTGTTTAATCTTCAATTTCTGAATTTGCAAAATTTCTTGTTTGAACTTGTGTTTTTTTTTCTAGCTCAATTAAATAAAACAGGAACCAAATACGTTGTTTTGTAAGTATGAATAACACCTGCTCGATAAAATGTCTGTGTGAGAATTGCATAATATAATGAATCTGATATGAACTTGTGCCTATGGGTATTAGGGTTGCTTAATAGCTATTGTAATATATAACTTTGTCTATAACCCGTCCTATATTTTTAATTTTGTTCCATTTACCATATAGGCTACTTCTCATGGTTAATTCTTTCAAATTTGATTTGAAGCTTTCTTTTCAGAAAAATCCATCACCATTGCAAATTAGGAAGGCATTCAATAAGTAATTATGGTTCATGGATAAAAATATTATATAACAACTCTGTTATGAACTGATCTTGAACATGTTGTAAAAGTATTGTTGTAAAATTAGGCACCACTGGTCCTGAACTTATTGCACTAAGTTTCTACAAATCTAAGCATATGAAACCATTGTAACATCGGAAAAGAGAGAGAAAGAAATAGGACAGCCAGCTAGCTTTTGGAGATTTGTGATGGCCATCACACAAAGATGTTATCACGGTTGTGATACAATAGGAGGGGCGGTGTTCGCGGGCATCACAACCATCACGGACCATCCCATCCACCTTAACCAAGAACATGGCGTCTATATAGTCAAATTACTCTATTTTTTGCTGACCAGCATGTACTAAAACAGGTTAGTGTTAATTATTTCTTTAAGTTAAATTTATACCAATGTCATAGAAATCTCATTTTCCATCTAAGGTTCCCACAATGCTTCCCTATATGGTAATCAAATAAATACTTATCTTTTAAGTTTGAATCTAATAAAACATAACAAAATGTGCAAAAAAAAAAAAAAAAAAAAAAAAAAACTAAAAGTATAGATCATATTTTTTTAAACACAACAAACCTTACCATTTGGCTTATAACAAAGAGCAGTCACAAAATCACCAAAATCAATCCAATCAAATACCTCCATCTATGTACATCCAATATGCATACTTTGCCATCTATGGAACCACTAATAAAATAATTATCATCCACAGGATTAAACTCAGCACTTGTCACTGTTTGATTTATCGTGATTTAGTTTCATGAATTTTGGAAAGAGAATATGCATTAGATAACACTCAGCATAGTTGTAATGAGTAAAGATTCTGAGGCACTTATCATGTCCAAGTTATGCACAAAAGATGATGAAGATACTATATCATGGTAAATAAAAAAATGCAAAAAACATGGTGCTAACAAGGAGGAGCAAGCCTTTTGAAATTCCTAAAGAACACAACAGTAAAAGAAGGCAAGAATAATTGAAAGCCAGTGTAACATGTTTGATAATGCTCAGCCATATGAGACGGCAACTGGTTTCACGCAGTAAGGTAAAGGTATATATGAAAGATTGGGTTTTTATGTAGACCCTTGAGGTCAATCGAACAATTTAATGCTTTCGCAAATATGCGTATCTAACTTTGGCGTACTTTGCCATTCATAATCTAATAATTGTTACTCGCTCTTTTATACATCATTTGCCTTGTTGATGTAGTAAATGTAAGGTCAGTCGAACAATTTAAAGTTTTCGCGAATATGCATATCTGACTTTGCCGTACTTTATAATCTTTTAATTGGTCCTCACTTTTTTATACACCATTTGCCTTGTGTCATAGTATGATATGCGTAAAAACCGTTCCGTAACGCACGTCAAAAAAATATCCGCGGCAACGTGCGGGCATTCCCACTAGTACTTTATAATATAGTATAGATACTAATCAGACTTGGGCTGAACTTCATAATACGGATGGACTGGACTTTTTTTCGGATGGAATACTATGAATATGGAGCATTCTACATATACGAAGATTGGGTTGGGCCTGAACTTTGCAAGCTTTTGGGCTGGTTTTCTACCGCCACTATGTTGGTTTCTTTGTATTTTTGGGTGTGTCATGGGCCTTTGTTGGCCTTTAGGATTTAGATTTTGGCTTAGGATTGTTAATTGTATAATTAGCCCACTTTTTGTTTGTTTTTCCTTTAGGTCTAAATTAGTCCTGGGGCATATATCCTTGGATTGTAGTAGTCAGCATAGATGATAATTGCATTAGGGTTAAGCTCTCAGGTCACTTTTAGAGTGTGTTTATGTTTGTACTTTTTAAACTATATTAATAAAATGGCTTATTTCACCTTAAAGATAAGACATATGGACATGTAAATATGTAATTTTAAATACTCTCAAATAAGGCTATGCAGATGGATGTAACCAAACCGAAGATTGGGCATTACGTGAACACAAGACCGAAGACCACATCGAGGAAGACGCTACGGGATGATTAGTGGTGGACACAATCCTTATTGATTGCAAGAAAATGTGGAAAGATTAATATTGCAAAGGCTCTTTTCCATGACCTAAGTCTAAAAGGTTTACAACCCCGATGTTCGAACCTATACCATGATGATTAGGGGCTTATGTAGGGAAGGTATGCTAAAGAAGCAAAGCAGGTGTTTCTTAAATTGGATGGGTGTGAATGCCTTCTAGATAACACTACTTACTGCGTGAGCGTGCTTCTCCGAAGATATCTTAAGAAGCAACATTACCATAATGTTGAGATGCTTTTACAGCAGATGTATGGAAGAAGTTACTAAATTCTTCAAATTAGTCATTGTTAATGGATCAAGTTTGCTGCTATACTATTATCATATCATTAGGTGTTCATACTCATTATTCCTGTTTGGATGGCGTACTACAGCATTTTTAAGGAAAAATAAAACAAACTTCCAAGGGGGCTGAAAACTGAAGTTACTTTGCTATTTTGTTAACATGCTACTAAACTTAGCTCTGAATTAACTTACTAGATTTGATAAATTATAACTCAAATCCAAATTTCAGATTTACGTAACATGCTTCCTTTGGGCAGAATAATGAAATTAGTTGCCAACAAAAAAAATATGTGGTGTTGACATTAAATTCTTGATATAAGTTACACCGCTGATTATTTAACAAAATTGAAATTGATTTTCGTCTGACTGAGTAACCATATCAAATCAGTTTAGTGGTTTAACCACGGTTTGGTTTTCAATTCAAAATTTTCAGTTGTACCAATAGTTGTCGATAGCGAATAGCGGTCAATAGTGACAAGCTACTTATATGCTATGTAGCAATATCAATGAAATAACGTCCATAATTCAAGCCTATGCTTGCGTGATTGCATATTTGGTTTTGAGTGTTATATACTAGCACATTACTTGCTAGTCCAGATAAAAGCTGAGAGGAGTGTATCATTATGAGGGGTGTGTAGCATGTGTATATGACCATAAGCATGTTAGGTTTAGTTAAGCAAGTCTTGAATTGTTAAAAATGTGTACCACCTGCTTGTCAGTCTGTCAACCTCAATTGTGCTAGTCTATGGGACGGTTGTGATTGGGGGTCTTGAAAATTAATAATGGTAAGGGATTTGGAAGTGAATTGTTAAAGAGGTGATTAGTGTTTTGTGATAGTTTGATTGGGGACAATCAAATATAAGGGTGGGACTGTGATGGAGCAGGTAAAACCCGGGTGCTAATGTGATTAACCTATTGGTTTTATTGTGTTTTGGGTGATTATATGGCTTGAATAAGATAACTACGCGAATTCATGGCTTTGCAGGTTAATCGGTTAATTGGAAAGAATAAAGACCGAAAAAGATAGAGCATGCTGATCAAAGATGATAACCCAGGCAAATGAGTTGTTCAGGACCTAATCGGTGTGGAATGAAGATAGAAAGGGTCATGAATGAGAAGAAATGGAAGTTGGAGGTCGTTTGTGTGAACATCACAAGTTAAAGGATGGAAAAGACAAAAGAAAACAAACACGCCGTGGGCTACAGTTGTTGAACCGTAGCTTATGGTTGATATCATGTTGTAAAGGTCGAAGGTCAGAAAGCTTGAAGCGTAGCCACGACACTCCAACCATAGCTTACGGTTGGTGTAAAGGAAGAATCGTCAAAAGTCTTGAGTCGTAAGCTACGGATCCCAAAGTGTAGCTTGCGGCGAGTCTGTTAGGCTTCGTAATGCGTTTGTTTTGAGCTGTATAAAAAGGGTTTCCAATTCTAGACGAAGGGAGTCGACTTAGGGAGTATTCTAGGAGATTTTTTGTCACACCCTCAAATTCCACTTGTGGGCTTTTACCGCGAGGCGCGTGACATACCAGGATCCAAGTCAACGGCCACAATAAACGACAACTATATGATATGAAAATAACGTAATAAAACCAACCACGCAGTTTAAAAGTTTGCATAAACCAAGACCACAGCGGAAGCAAATATGTTTACAGACCATAAACCAAAAGTAAGCAGTTTAAACCAAACATAGTTCAAAACATGCACGACTAGATAAGACGCCGTGAGACCCCAGTGCGCCTAAACTCCCTGCTACCTTAGCGACATGAGAAAACATGCAATGTTAGTCAACACATACAGTGCCGGTGAGTCACAGAGATAAAGTTCGTAAAAGTTTGTAACGTTCGTAAGTTTGTAAACCAGACCCAACAATCCTAACATCTAACCTGATGCTAGCTAGACGTCGTTACATGATACTATAGTGTCGTGAACCACTGTTGAACGTTAGAATGCCTCAATACCCGTCACCGGCTCATCACCCGGTGCCGTAAAGTTTGGTAGGAGAAATATGCACCCGCCACCGACCTCCAGTCAGTCTGAGTGGGGCTTGCCAGGCCCAATAGATCTATTCACACTTTCCCCGCTATGTTTCCACATATTAACGGTTCGCTAAATGTTTGAGAGGACTTTAATGATGAATAAATGTCACTAAGTATCCATGTGATATAATGTAATATGTTGGTCTAAAAGTTCGTAAGTTTGTACCGCATGTTTTGTAACATTTCGCATTTAAACTTGTACGTTACACGATTATTATTAATAAAACGTCAAGTTCTATCTATAATATTCGCATTAATTATTTTTGTCGCATTTTTGAAACCTTAATACTATATATATATCATATATATATATGATTAATGTGGGATAATTATACAAAAATAAACACTTGGGCCGGGAATCGAACCCGCGCCCAAGGCCGGCCCAAACCACCCAAACACACAAACCAGCTGGGCTGGCCAACACATTTGTTTGAATCCCAGCGCGTTATAATTATATGCTTGATTTCAAACCTTCACAGTTGACTAAGAAAAGTCAACTGTGGGAACGCGTATGTTATAATCAATCAATTAACTTGTGATTTGTATAATTTTGGTAACCATACTCGATTATCGGCCATCAGTGACTAAGCATTACGCCAATTACAAATCAATTGACCACCAATTAATCATAATACGCGTATGGACTTCAATGCTTGGTCAACCATGCCGATTTGATCACTGATGCATCCACACTATAAATTGATCGTCCCCAAGCCATCACAACTCGCCATTAATCTCTTCTCAACCTCCAATCTTCATTATTATACTCTGATTGTGCTTCGCGATTACAATTTTGACTTTGTGGTCTTGACCGAGCAATCGAACACGATACAACATTGTAAGTCCAACATTTTCTGTGGGTTTTGATCTTCGGCGTTCACACATCAAAAGCCCTAAGATCAATTGAGCTATTGATGTGTGAATCAGATTATTGCTGGAACTAGGGTTCGTGGCTTTTGATTGGGGATAAATTGTTTCAGCATCGTGTATATAATTTATTTAGAACAGAAATTATCACAACCACAGGCCTAGGCCAAGTGGTTGTGACTGATGCTTGAAACCATAACCATCCGGGTTCGAGTCCCGGCTTGGGCGCCCCTTTTTCCACACATTTTTCATTTTTTTTTTAAAAAAAAAACCATATAAATATATATTATACATTAAATCTTGTAAATTCATTTTAATTATTAAAACCTTTTTATAAATTCTAAAAAAATTATTTTTATCAAATCTGATGTAAAATTTTTATCTACAATTTTTAGTATTCTGAAATTCATTTATTTAATATTTATAATAATTAAATCAATTTTATGCTAATATATTTATAAAAATCCATTAAAATATCAAGACAATTTTATAAATTTCTACAAAAATTATCCTGAGTTTGTACAATAATAAACTTTACTGAAATGATTTTTAATTTTGAAAAATCATTTATTTTATATTTTTAATCAATTTTTGTTAGTTTTAATCATAATTAAATCATAATAAATTCAATTTTTATTATTTTTGCACCAAAATTTTATACAATTTATTTCTGAATATTTAGAACAGAAATATAATTTTTAAAATAATAATTCTTTAATTTTAGTATTTTTAAATATTAAAGTTTAATTTTGGCAAATTGTAATAAATAGATTTAATAATCTATTTTAAAGAAAATAATTTTATAAAAATTATTTTTATACTTCAAACACATTATTGTGAACATCCTAAATTCAAATTTTATAAAAAGACTTTCAATTATTTAATTATCAAATTTCCCTTTATTTAATTAACATTTTATGACAAATTCAACAATTGGATATCCCCAAATCGAAACCCTAGAATATACTTATAGACTAGATAGACTTAGACTTATTTGTTGCCTTATACATAGGGTGATACTTGGCAATCTATTGGGCTACACTTATACTATTCCTCAATACCTAATACTATACCAAGGTGAGTTTACGTAACCATGTTTATGCGATTCTTTATACTTGCAACAATTTTAAGCAATTCAACATGCATGTCTAGTAGTAAACTTTATTGCCTCATGAATTAGTCAACAGTTTCAACATTACATAATCATTAGCTATGGCCAAGCCGGCGATACTCAATAATAGATCTACTGGATTGACAACCCCACCCGGATACGTGTACCTCCTACATAGGTAACGTGGGTGATTGTTATCATTCCAACATATTACTAAGGTGAACCGTAGATGACGGGATGGACCTAAACTAGTCGGAGGTTTGATTATGTCAACATATTATACTATTCTTGTAGACTTAAATTTTACGAATGACATACGAATTGCTAGACTTTTATACTTAAACTATTTGCTTAACATGGATTATGTATTCTCACCAACTTCTAGTTGACCCCCCCATTTTTACAACTCAACAGGAAATAATGATGCATGAAGATTAGAGAGTTTTATGAAGACAATAAGGAGTCTATGCTTGCTTGATTCTTGTGTGATGTATTAGATTTCCTCATTTAAAACTCTTATGTATTTCTATTTTTGGATATTTGCAATTTAAATTTATTTCAATTAAAATTTGGATTACCATGTGCTACTGTATACTCATTCTTACGTGACACCTCGATGTTTCCGCCATCGGTTGGGGTGTTACATGTTTCTCCCCCAGATATGAAAACAGTAAAAGAATGGGGCTGTGACACTCACCTTAGTTTGCGTTCTTCAAATAAAGTATTACCGACACAGTCCGATAGTCCCAAATACCGTCGATCTATCATAAAAGTTTGTATAAGTGTTTTGACTAATAACACTTAGGTTAACTAGTCTACGATCATCCAGATCTAGTTAACTTTACTTACATTCACATCATGTTACTTAACTAGGGTTAGTTATGTGAGTCACATGTTGCACAGTGTTAAACTAGTAACTGCATAACAGAGGTAATTCGGGGAATTGCTGAACTACGTATACTAGTATCGAACCCTGAACGTTGGAGAATTGAGAAAATAGATAATTGTGAATTGATTGTTTGATATTAATTGCAATTACGTGTTTTTGTGAATCTATGTGTAAACTGTTATCTGATTACGTGAATTTAAACCGAACAAGTTATCAAATTCGTAATTGACGAACCTTTAGGATGGTTGGGGTCTAAATACATAGGGTTACGCTTAGTATGCTCCAAATTAACGAAAACATCAAAGAAAACGTGCAATACGCTGAACTGGGCCGCGCGAAACGGGCCTGTCAAAGTGAACGGCCGTTCGCAGGGCCCAGACGGGTTGAACCGACTTAAATCATCTATTTAAGCAACCTTAAGCCCCATACTTCTCATAATCACAACCCTAATCGTCCATAACAACCCCCATACGAAAAATAAACCCTCTAACACCTGCTAAGGCTCAAGAACATTATCCGGGAGGATTGGAAGGTGTTCGGTTCTTGATTGTGAAGTGCTTTAGGTATATTATCTTAAACCTTTGTGTTTTTAACCTTCTTGATTATGTTTAAACACCATAATATAGTTCGTCCAGATCTGAAAAAAGTTATAAAGATTAAAACATGAGTTTTCAAGAGATTAACATGTTAAACATAAGGTTTCATGATAGTTATATGATTATGTTTGCATGTTAGTGTATGTTATTGATTGTTGAACATTTAGGGTTTGTAGATGATTGTATTCATGGTGAATCTTGCATGTTTTGGTCATGTTAATGTATAAGGGATATTCTATGATGGTTATTTGAGGTTCTTGATTGATAATATACACCTAGGATTTGATATAGTTGAGAAGATTGCATGTCTAAAATCTGGACAGAAGATGATTGTTGACTTGTAGGCTCTGTAACTTGACTTTAAATTATTGATTTTAATCGATTCTTGTTATGTGTAGGTTGTACATGGTCTTAGGTTTCTGAAATGGGTAAGATCATGCGATTTGGTTGGTGTTTGATATGTTTTTGTAATTTTATTCTAATAAAGGTCTAAACTGATTTCCGGATTAAAAACTTGAGTCAACTTTAATCGGCTATAACTTGAGTTTTATAAAGAGTTAGATCATGAAATTTGGTCAGTAGGTTTCGATGGGAATAGTTTGGCTTTTCCAAGTAGATTCATCCCGTTTGGATGAATACACAATTTTTGAGAATTTTTATCATAAACTGACCTGATGTGAAAGTCTTCATAACCTAGTTGTAGTATTTGATTTTTCATAATTTTTCAACATGGTTTTTATGTGAAATAAAAATAGTGGCATGACTACTCGAATCCTAGAAATATTCAGTAAAAGTTTGGGAGTCTAATTAGTTGGATAGGCATTTTTAATAAAATCGTTATCGTAGTGCATAATCTGTCTTGAAAACACAGATTGTGATATATGTGTATATGTGCTTATTTGGAGTCTCGTATGACTTGATTTTGATGTGATCTTGCATGTACACGTATATGAGATGTAAATGACGCGTATGATTGATAATAAACATAACGTTCACCAACGGGTTCGTAGGGTCTACTTGCGCATGTAGTTACGATAGGTGTCATTTAAACGTTTTCGCATAAACTAACGTCATGGATAAACGAGTTATTTGGTGTATCGTGTATACACATGTACTCACATAGTGGCACATATAATAGAGAGTCGGTAGCACGTCCTTATTTGTGAAGTTTGGATTTGGCTTGCAACCTAAGGTGAGTTTCACTACTCTTTTCTCAAAAGCATGCGTCTCGGGTTTGAGACAACTTTCTAAACTTTTTCTAGTCCGGTTTGGGACTACTTTTACATCCCGGGTTTTGGGGTGCTTTGGTTCACAGGGTGAATCGGGTTTTACTAATTCATGTCTTTGTCCTTGATGAACTAAACCATACTCTATCATTGAAGTCCTTCTTTATACCAAATGAGTTGCCGGGTTGGCAAGCAGGTTATTAGTTGATAGCGCTATTAGGTTTCACAAACCCACATCATGCTGGGAGCACGGGTGTGATCTATAACTTAACATTTATAATCATTGTTGATAGGCAATGATGCAAGACACTTTTCTCACTGTTGTGAGAGCTCGTTGTTTAGTAGTTCGATATGCCTGTATTTAGTTATCATGAGTGGGTTAGCTACCTCTGGTATGTGGTGAATTAGCGGTTACATGGTTTTGGAAACCTAAGCATTTACTTACTCTTCTACTTTGCTTTGTGAACTCACCAACTTTATGTTGACACACGCTAGCATGCTTTTGCAGGTCGCTAGGTTTGGAGCACTATAGGTCATGCATCATTGAGTCATGGGTTATTGAACATTATTAAACTTATACTTTATTTATTATTTGGTTTTGCATACGGGCGCGTTGTTTTGCGCAAGAACTTAAAACGGTTATGTTTGGTTTACGCTTTCGCAACTTACTTAAACTTTGGATTAAACGTTAAATCGTATTTTTGAAAACGAACTAAATTTTTTGGGCATTTAGAGTCGTTCTTATGACTTATGGCGATGGGATATTGGGATGTCACGCACATCGTGGTATAAACCCCGTAGTGGAAATTTGAGGGTGTGACAAAAGGTTTGCGACGACGATCGGCATAGCTCTTCTGTCGATCCCAAGCTGCTGCCATACGGTTACGAATCTGTACTATTTTCCCAAGCTGCTGCCATACGGTTACGAATCTGTACTATTTTCTCTGAAGTTAGCTACCTCTGGTATGTGGTGAATTAGCGGTTACATGGTTTTGGAAACCTAAGCATTTACTTACTCTTCTACTTTGCTTTGTGAACTCACCAACTTTATGTTGACACACGCTAGCATGCTTTTGCAGGTCGCTAGGTTTGGAGCACTATAGGTCATGCATCATTGAGTCATGGGTTATTGAACATTATTAAACTTATACTTTATTTATTATTTGGTTTTGCATACGGGCGCGTTGTTTTGCGCAAGAACTTAAAACGGTTATGTTTGGTTTACGCTTTCGCAACTTACTTAAACTTTGGATTAAACGTTAAATCGTATTTTTGAAAACGAACTAAATTTTTTGGGCATTTAGAGTCGTTCTTATGACTTATGGCGATGGGATATTGGGATGTCACGCACATCGTGGTATAAACCCCGTAGTGGAAATTTGAGGGTGTGACAAAAGGTTTGCGACGACGATCGGCATAGCTCTTCTGTCGATCCCAAGCTGCTGCCATACGGTTACGAATCTGTACTATTTTCTCTGAAGTTTGGTACACAAATTCTGGACCAGTGTGCTGACTCTCACCCACTTCGGCCCAACAAAGAGGAGATCGGCATTTCCGTCCGTAAAGAGCCTCGAACGGAGCTGCCTTAATGCTAGAATGGTAGTTGTTGTTGTAAGAGAGCTCCACCATGCCCGAAGCATATCCTTTAACGTTTGGATTGTTCGCTCACTCTGACTGTCAGTTTGTGGATGATAAGCCGTATTCATATTCAACTGAGTACCCAATGCTTTATGTAGAGCCTTCCAGAAATTCAAAGCAAAACGAGAATCACGATCAGAAATGATAGAGACAGGCACCCCGTGTCGAGAAACCACTTCCTTAAGATAGATGCGAGCTAACCGCTCAAGACCATCAGTTTCCTTAATGGCCAGGAAGTGTGCTGATTTTGTCAACCGGTCGACAATCACCAAAATGGTATCACAACCACTTGTTGATTTCTGTAGTTTGGTTACAAAATCCATCGTGATTCGTTCCCACATTCATTCAGGAATCTCAGGTTGTTGCAGAAGACCAGACGGCTTCTGATACTCGACCTTGACTTTCGCACAAGTCAAACATTTGCTCACATAAGAAGCTATATCAGCCTTCATGTTTGGCCACCAATAGAGTATCTTCAAATCCTGATACATCTTGTCGGAGCCAGGGTGAACAAAATACCGGGATTTGTGAGCTTCATCCAAGACAAGCTCCCGCAATCCTCCAAATAATGGGACCCAAACTCGTTCTGCAAAGTAGTGTAGGCCATCAGACCTAAGCTCGAGGTGCTTATCGGCACTATGCATGGTTAAGGTTCTCCACCTTAAAAGCTTCCTATTGTGCAGAACGAATCTGGTTAGGCAAACAAGAATGGATGGTGAGTTGCAAAGCTCGAACACGACGAGGTTTTGCAGATTCCTTCCCGCTGAAGGTGTCTGCCACAACATTCGCCATGCCAAGATGGTACTTAATAGCATAATCATAATCGTTAAGGAGTTCGACCCAGCGACGTTGCCGCATGTTCAACTCCTTCTGATCAAAGATATGCTGAAGACTCTTGTGATCGGTATAAATGGTGCACTTGGTATCGTACAAGTAATGTCTCCAGATCTTTAAAGCGAATAGAACCGCACCCAAATCCAAATCTTGGGTGGTATAGTTCTTCTCGTGAACCTTAAGTTGAAGAGAAGCATAAGCAATAACTTTCTCGCGTTGCATCAACACACAACCGAGACCATGGATAGAAGCATCACAGTAAACAACAAAGTCATCCGTACCCTCAGGTAAGGATAAGATAGGAGTAGAACAGAGTTTAAGTTTCAGCGTCTGAAACGCTGATTCCTGCGAGTCACCCCAGTCAAACTTCCGGTCTTTCTGGGTAAGAGAGCTGAAGGGTTGAGCAATCTTCGAAAATCCCCCAATGAAACGACGATAATAACCCGCGAGACCTAGGAATTGCCGCACCTCAGATGGCGTCTTTGGTGCTTCCCAGTCTTTAATGGCTTTGATCATAGCCGGATCGACATGAATTCCTTTTTCATTAACCACATGACCAAGGAATTGAACTTCGCGTAACCAAAAGTCACACGTCGATAACTTAGCATACAGCTTCTCTCGCCTCAAGAGTTCCAAGACTAGTCGCAAATGTTCCTCATGGTCCACCTTGCTCTTGGAATAGATCAGAATATCATCAATAAACATGATGACAAATTTATCAAGATAAGGCTTACAAACACGGTTCATTAAATCCATAAACACCGCTGGTGCGTTGGTGAGACCAAAAGGCATGACAAAGAACTCAAAATGGCCATACGTTAAACAGTCTTCGGAATATCGGCTTCCTGCACACGCAACTGATGGTATCCAGGCCTCAATCAATCTTCGAATAAAAGTTAGAACCCTGGAGCTGGTAAAAAAGATCACCAATACGAGGAAGAGGATAATGCTTCTTGATGGTCACCTTGTTCCACGATAGTCAATACACATGCGAAGGCTTCCATTTTTCTTCTTAACAATCAGGATAGGGGCTCCCCACGGTGAATAACTAGGTCGGATAAAACCCTTTTCCAAGAGTTCCTGCAACTGGTTAGAAAATTCTTGCATCTCAGGAGGTGCAAGACGATAAGGAGCTCGAGCAATAGGGGCTGCACCAGGTGCAAGATCAATACCAAACTCAACTTGACGATGAGGAGGAAGATAAGGCAAGTCTTCAGTGAATACATCAGGAAAATCACAAACCACAGGAATATCTTCAATCACAAAAGCACGTGCATTTCTACCACCGCCTCCGTTGTTCCCGTTACCACCACCATTCTTTCCACCATCACCCTGCTTCAGCTTGGGACAATCCCGCTTAAAATGCCTAGCCTGACCACAATTGTAAGAACCCTAGTTAGGCTGATTAGCCGGTGGGGGAACAGTATTGTCACTCAGACGAACCCGACAAGTCTACGCCTTGTGCCCCGGTTTTCCACACCGCTGGCACTGAACCTTGTGGCATTGCCCATTGTGATGATAGTTACACTTGTTTCACTTCGGGTAACTACCATGATAAGAACCAGATTTCTACCCAGACTGGGCTCCAGATGAAGGGGTAGAAGAATAAAATTTCTTCTATTGCTGTTGAGGCTGTAATGGAGTAGAATTCTTCACAGAACCATCCCACTTGCGCTTGTTGTTGTCTGTAGTCCTTGGAGCTGCACCCCTGGGTGAAAGAGCACCCTCTTGAATTTTCTGATTAGTTAGCTTGTGAGCCAACCTGATCGTCCCCTGTATGGTAGCAGAATCATTTGCGGTCACCAACCCGTGAACCTTGGGCACAAGCCCAGCAACATAAAACTCGATCCTTTTGAAGTAAGGAGTAGAAGCATCCAAACACATAAGAGCCAATTCGTGATATCTAGCAGTATACGTCTCAATCTCTGATCCAATCATCTCATGATTCCACAGTTCATGTTCCAACCTCTTGACCTTGTCCCTGTGATAGTACTCTGCCTTTAAACGAGAAGCAAACTCGGCCCAAGGCATACCATTAGCCTCAACCAAACCCATAGCCTGAACAGTAGAGTTCCACCATGTCAAAGCTGGACCCTCGAAGGTACCAGAAACAAACTTCACGTGATTCTCAGCAGGGCAACTACACATAGCAAACGAAGACTCGACCTTCTCCAACCACCGGAGCAATCCCACTGCTCCCTCAAATCTAGAGAAATTGTGCGGCTTGCAATCCATAAACATCTTGTAAGTTCAAGCGGGAGGAGGTGGGTTAACATCATTACCTGTACCAACACAACCCATAAAACAAAACGAATACACCACCAAAAGGTAAAGATAAGAATAGTAGTAATCAAATTACCACCAAAGCCTTGCTGCGCATCCTGAAATGCAGCAAGAGCAACAGGCACCTGTTGCTGGATTAGGTTGTTCAGTTCCTCATGGGTCATAGTGACGTTACCACCGCGACCCCCAGTACGACCACCACCGCCACCACGGCGTCCACCAGTATAACCACCACCACCACGAGCTGCAAACATCTTATGGAATCCAAAATAATTTGATGTTCAGATTCGTCACTAGCATCAACCACTAGCAACTAAGATAAAGAATCAACCCGATCAGACCAATCCGTATCAATCACAAATCATCCGATTAGGATACTAAGACTTATAAGAATCCCCGAATGAATAATCATCCCGAGGTGTACTAAACCCAGTAAAAGTGCAAGATAGTGTGTGTAAGTGAGTGTGTCTATCGGAGCATAAAAGGAAGATGTCCGAATCCTGTACAGATCTCAAGGTACGCCAAAACCACTCCAATGTACAACACCGCCGTGAAAGGATCAAGAAGCTAGTCCCTTCGTCTTCAAATCCCGAAGAAGAAGACAAGATAGAAGATAGATATAAACAACGATAGAACATATGCTGTAACACATAAGTATGATGATGATATCGACACCCCGACAAAGGTAGTATGTTCCCCACTTATAACAAGTCATAAGTGTGTGACCGTCTAGTGTGTGAGACTCAGCTATAGACCAGACTCTACATGCAGTCCTAGTTCACTATAACCATTGGCTCTGATACCAATCTGTCACACCCTCAAATTCCACTTGCGGGGTTTTACCGCGAGGCGCGTGACATACCAGGATCCAAGTCAACGGTCACAATAAATGACAACTATTTGATATGAATATAACGTAATAAAACCAACCACGCAGTTTAAAAGTTTGCATAAACCAAGACCACAGCGGAAACAAATATGTTTAAAAACCATAAACCAAAAGTAAGTAGTTTAAACCAAACATAGTTCAAAACATGCACGACCAGATAAGATGCAGTGAGACCCCAGTGCGCCTAAACTCCCTGCTACCTTAGCGACCTGAGAAAACATGCAATGTTAGTCAACACATACAGTGCCGGTGAGTCACAAAGATAAAGTTTGTAAAAGTTTGTAACGTTCGTAAGTTTTATAAACCAGACCCAACAATCCTTACATCTATACCTGATGCTAGCTAGACATCGTTACATGATACTATAGTGTCGTGAACCACTGCTGAACGTTAGAATGCCTCAATACCCGTCAGCGGTTCATCACCCAGTGCCGTAAAGTATGATAGGACAAATATGCACACGCCACCGACCTCCAGTCGGCCCGAGTGGGGCTTGCCAGTCCCAATAGATCTATTCATAAATTAATCAAGTATATATAGTTTACACATAAGGTTCAAGCATAAAACACTTAGTTTGCATAAAAAATTGCATATAAGAAGTCGGGGGGTCGAATCAGTGGGAAATCCTGTTCATTCGACCTCCTGGTGGGTCGAATGAGTATATGAGGGGTCTATGAGTCACTAAGTGGTTCATTCAACCTCTCTGATGTTGGTTCGACCTCCCGAAGGTGCAAACCAACTGCTCGTTTGACCCAACTGCTGCAAAAACTTATAAAACGCACCAAATCGCATCAAAACAGTCAAAAAACATCACGAAACATTACCAATCATAGCAGTCCACCATATTTATTCTATCCCCACAAAACCCTACCAATTTTGTCCCGAAATGAGTCCGTTTCACAACTTTCCCAAAATGGCAAATTATGGAAATGTCACATCAATGCATGTAATCTTTACCCAAAATGGAAACTTATCAAAATCATCTTAAAATAGGACTAACATGCTCAGATTATCATGTATATGAAAACCCCTAATCATTTCATCAACATTATTATCATGAACAAACCCTAGATCTAACACAAACCCCCCAAAATGGGCAAAACATCATTAATCATCGATTCCACCTTATAATAATCCTAAATCATCATCTAAAACAGCAATTGATCATTATTATCATCTACACATCATTCAAACAACAAATAATACATAACACATCATTAACACATGTATTTTTGGGATAAAAACTCATTATTAATGAAAAGGTTTTGTTTAGAAAGGTTTTTATCCATTAAAACTTCCTTATATCAGATCTGGACCTTTGGGGTTTGAGAAAAACGAACGAAAAATGTTTAAAAAGGTTTCATATCAAGAACACACCTTGAATCTTCTCTTGTTTATGATGTAGAAGGTATTTTTATGTTAGGATCTGAAAAAGGAGGTCAAAAACTCCTCCCTACAGGTTTGAGGTTGAGAGAGAGCACTTTAGGGCGGTTGGGGTTTGTGAAATGATGAAAAAGTTGCAAGGCATAGGATTTACAGTATCAGTTCGTTCGCACCCTCGATGGGGCGAATGAAGATTTTCAGGGGTTGAATGGGGACCATGATCCTTGGTTCGACCCCCCTTAGGGCTGAACCAGAAGTCTAATGTTCAACATTTCATGGTTTTGTGGTTTAAACGTGTTTTAACACTTGTTAACACATTCTAACACATGAACATGTAATCCTAACTTATGTTAAGCATGTATAATCATATAAATGTCATATAATCACATATTTACACATTTCAGATCATATATGGATCAATTCATGTTTGTCACTTAATTCAATTCATGTAATTCACCAACAACAGGACTCAAGACTCGTGTGTGCGTATGTTACCCCCAATGATCCTCCGAATCATTGAACCCTGGACAATACGTAATGTAAACTGACTCAACTAACCCTGTTAAGTACGTTTGATAAATGTTTTTCACTAAGGTAGACTTATATGTTTGTAAAAGTATTAACCTGAATATGCTGGGTGTCACATCATCCCCCTGTTGAAAGAATTTTCGTCCCCGAAAATTGCCCGAAGCTGAAAGGAAGAGACGAAAAGAAAGAAAAATTTTCTGGTTGCTACATTTTTGTTGAGTAAAAACAAGAACACAACATTATTGAATCATTCCTTGATCCAGAAGAACATGAATTCCATAAAAAATCAATCAATTGAAGATTTTTCAGCACCATGAGCGACTTAGTCACTTATGAGTCTCCTCGGATGAATGGTTAGTTAAGATTGTTAGGGTTTTGTTTATTTTGTCAAATATTGGATTGAGTTTGTAATCTTTTGATTTCTAAACCTTCAATTGTGGTTTGTTTGTGAAACGGTTTGTTCTTAATTATCAATTGGTTGAATTACTTGTTATAGATCTCATCACCCACATCAGTCTTTTATCGGTGGTCATTGATTGGCATACTAGTTATACTTCATTCAATTTCATTAATAATCGGTAATTTGCTAATTGGTAATTAACTAAATTAACAACATCGGTCTAGTTATCGGCTGTCAGTGAAGTCATTAATCAATTTACAAATTATAACATTTTACCAACCACGAATCATGTCTATGTGATTCCAATTGACAAAGTTTGCAAACCTTGGCAAGATTGACTTACCAGAATCTTAGAGAGATCACTCTTTCTCCATTATTGTTTACAACTTAATTTACTGAAAGTCTTCGTAGTTTAATTTTAATATTTCAAAATAAAACAAAATTAATTTTACTTTCTTGCTTAGTTTAATCAAATAGCTAAAAACGACACTTTTCACAGTACTCCTCGTGGTTCGACACCTGACTTGCCCTATGTAATAAGGTAGTTCAGAACACTCTAAAAAACTCTTATCTTTGATCGGTCCTTTGATGCCGATTAATAAGAAATATCTACTTGACACACATTAAATTCCAGGGTTCAAATGGTGACACATTGCTACTTGACCTTTTAGCTCATTTCTTAACCTCCTCATACGTTCTTATTAGTTATTAAGCATCTAGGCTTTCCCTAGATTACTTACATAATACATTAGTCTTCTTATAGAAGATTCCCAATCATTCATTACTAACTTAGTGATTATGCTATTATCATTAGTTATACAGGATTTTTGGAACAATATAAGGACTTATTAGGATAAGTCACACACCTTTGCCAATAGAAAAGACGTAATCATTTTCCCCTTTTAAACCTCATAATCTGACTTCAACTTTCAAATAAGAAATGCGCATCATTCAAAGATCTTTCCATTCATATAAATAAAACCTCCATACTATTTTTATATGATTTTATATGATTTTCAAAGATCAGGTTAGCACATAAAATGGTCCCAATCAGCATGATGAGAAGACTACAGTTCTGCTGAAATCATAAATTTTGAACCGTTTAACATCCGAACTAGTTTAACATGTTCAAATATCAATTGTAAAAGACCCAGAGAGCTCTTCAAGCATAAAAGGCTCATCTTCACAGGAGTTTTCTGTGATTTTATACATTTATTATAAAACATACCTGTAGCCTATTTTGTTTCAATAAAAAAAACTAGAATTTCTAACTTCCACACTCTTTTAAGCATTTTTACAAACACTTAGCGGTCATCATTTTCTAAGGCTAATTCCATAGGTAAAGCACCTAAACACTTAGCGAATTTTCATGATTCAACATCTTAACTTATTAATTAGCACCGGGCTTATCAATTACACATTCAATCATACCTAGGCATCATTCTAATCAACATGAGAATGTGGATTTAAGGGTCAAAGCCCACTTTTCACATACTAGTTCATCTTCCTATGAATCATTCAATTTGCACAATTAAACATCAATTTTACATAATGGAGGTTTCTTATCACAAGAGTGACCCCTATTAACCTTCAATTTCTATGAAACAACTAAAACCCATTTTCTTCACTTTATGATACAAGTTCATGAATCAAGCTAACACAATTTTTATGATAATCTTGCTTGTATGAGGTTCCCTAACACCTGGGAAACATCTTTCATCTATCAATTTCATCAATTTAACAAAACCACAAATATCATCATTTTCATTAACCCATAAAAAATCACATAAGCTAAAATCAAGAGTTACTCTTGGTTTATTATACCCAAGATGACCAATTTTAGCTTCATGCGCCATCTTGGTCTCTAATTTCTCTGTTTTGGGCTACAAGATGTGCATGTTGTCATCCGCTTTTCCTCATCTGTAACCCATGGTTTTGCCTCTTGATCGTTTCTAGTCCCTCTAGTTTCACCCATATGCTTCTATTACTTAACTAAGTGTTTTGGTCAAAAATTAACAAGCTAAAATTAACTTTGTATTCCAAATCAGAAATGTGAGGTATGTGCTAAGGATGTTTGTTTTGTGTAAAATAAGTTATATTCCGAGAATTATTCAGTTTAAGATGCAAAAGAATAAATATAACAACTATGATTAGGATGTCAAAGTACATGTTTAAGATGCCTCTTGATAATTTAGACAGTAGTATCCTCAGGATGGAAAAACTTGTTTAAACTAATGAAAATGAAACAATGCAACACAAGAACACTCGATGTACGAGGAAAGCCCTTGATCAATCTAGATCGCCAACACAAAATCTCGAGATGAGACTAATGCCCCTGCCTTTGTTGTTTTTATTAAATAAGAATGTAAAAAGTACAACTTTGGAAATGTGGTGGACAATCAACTACGATTACAAGAGTGAGTGTGTGAGTACAATGTAGCTGCTCAGAAAATAGTAAGTATAGAAGATAAGAAAGTGTTGTGTGTCCTCTATGATCATCCCACACCCCTTTTATAGTAAAGAGATAACATCTAACATCGCGAAATATCCGGGATATTCCCAACTAAGTCCATTAGTCGTTGCACTATCTTCCCACGTTTACACGACCTTCAAACGATCATCAACCAACTCTCCGAAGATCATGCATGACTTAGTCATCCATTACTTTTGTCTAATTGATACCTGCATTCAAGTAAAAATAAAGTAAACAGTTAGCCCATCCTCAGGATGTACACATAAGACAATACATAGTTATATCTTCGTCTCAGTATCATCTTTGATATCCTGAAGATGTACATTCATAGTGCAAGTAAATTATATCCTGAGAATTTCACCACCGACACTAAGTTGACTTAGTTAAGTTTTAGAGTTATTTTCGTTCATTTTCTACATGGCTAATTTAATGAGGTTATTTCCCTATTAGAAACATAACCCTCGTTTTTAACATTCAATTCTTTTTCCTTACCCAAAACACGCATATTAGCATAATTATGCGAAATGAAGTTTCGGGGTATTACATATTTAATTTAATTAATTTAATTTTTAATAATATTGGGTATTTTTATCCTTTTACATGCAACTTATTGAAAAGGTTAACCCACACCCAAGTTGGACACCTATCGTGTTAAGTTCTTGCATAGTATTTGGATGAAACCTGCCATTTCTCATACTTTTCTAAACCGACCGTCTACGCCCTCTCTGAACCATTAGAAGTTTGTTTCAACATATGCTACGGTTTTTAAAATAGACGTTTCGACACACGATACCTTAGTTTAAACATAGCTTCGCTGTATTTTGGGTTGTCGACAAAGTAATCTTCCATTAAAACAATATTGCCTCCCTCCGGATCGCTTGACACATATCTTTTTTTAGATGTTGTTGTGTCTTCTTATTCGGCTCACTTGGCAATATCCGTGAAAAAATCAATGCTACTATCGCTTGATTGTAAAATCGGATTCACTTCGAGTGATGGAATGCATGTGTGATCTTCTTCAACTTCAACGTCACTCATTTCTTAAAAGAATGGAGAGAAAACATGGAGTGAAAATGTTATATATATATATATATATAGTTATTATAGGAAAGAAAATGTTTTTTTTTTTAAATTTGATTGTTGATGGTAATATAATCGTTGGCAAAAAAAACAAAATCAAAATTTGAATATCCACACTGGTTGCCTTGAACCAGCATTTACTCCACGGGAATACTACTCGTGACTACGCGGCGATGTTCCCGTGTGTAAAGGGGTGGAGTGGACGTGACCAATACGGGTTGCGCCCTGTCATCCCTTATATATATTATCAGACTAACATTGTATCAAAAAAATGTAAAAATGTATTTTAAAAATTTTCATTGATGTATTTAGCCCTTTTTGTAACATTATATTGTTGAAATTGTTGAAAGAAAAAAAACCAATGTACCCTCTTTCACACCTTCTCTCTCTTCCTTCTCTCACACAACACCTTCAAAACCATATTTTCACTCTCCAAGATTCATCAAACAAAACCCAAAATCAAGATCCAAACACATCCTTCTTAGCTCCAGCAAGTGATGAGAGAGAAAGATAATGAGAATGAGAGCATCCCCACCAAGTGTAGCTCCACTAAGCAGTCCATGTAGTAGCAGCCACAGTACTAGGTGTAGCACTCTTGGTGGTGATGATGAACACTGGAGGAACTTCGATAACTCAGTCAGTGCAGTGTCTTTTGGGTTGGTTGCTACTGCTATTCTTATTTGTATGTTTCTTGTTATGGCTCTTTTTGAACGCTTTCTCCGGCCACCGTCCTCCGCCGCTGCTAGTGCCCGGAGTGTTGGAGATCTTCAGACACAACAACATGGGAAACTTGACTTCACTTCTACAAAAGTACGTCAACTACTTCTAAGTTTTTGTTTTTAATATTTAGTATTTTATTTATTTGTTAAAATTACCTTCTTACCCTTTATAATGTGGTTATTTATTAATTGAAGTTATTAATATTTATTTATTTATAGTTTATAAAAACATTCCATTAGATTTTTAAGTTATTCTGTTTTAATGGTTAAAATATTTGTCTGTTTTCAACTTAAATATTTATGGTCAATGTTATTTCGTTTAAAAAGGGCTAAAATATTAGACTTAAAATACATGTGTGGTATAAACCATGTATAGAATTTTTTTTCTGACCATTAATTTAGATGCTAAATAAATGGACCAATCTTAGCTTTGTCATTCAAAATTTCAAAGATTACTTTAACACGAAATTTTTAGAACCATCTGTATAACATCTTATGTCAGGAAATTTGTAGCATATTGTTTAAAAAATAGTAATTAAACTAAATCGGAATTGTATGAAACAAACTTTTTCATACATGCATCATTTTAATTAGCTAGTTTAGAGCGTTCATGAAAGGCCTAGGCGCCTTAGACATAGACAAGACCTTGTCGTTCATCTAAGGGTGATCGAGGCACTCATTTTCGTTTAGGCGTTTAGTAATTAGTTCTGTTCACTTCATGAATTTGTCAATTTGAAAACTAGACCATATTGGTTGGTTCAACTGGTTAGAAACTATCTGAAATTTTTTTCTTATAATCCTGTAAAAGTCAATCTAAAATCATCAAACTAGACTGAACCGGTATAAAGTTGAAATAGACTAGGGACAGAGTCCTCCAATAATAGTTAGCAGTACTAAACAAGCGAGTCACCGGTCCAAGGAAAGAAACGGACTGCCTTTGAATGAGAAAAGAAAAAAAAGAAACTCGCTTAACTTGCTAGGTCTTCAGAGCAAAGGCGATTCACTTGTTTACTTAGCTACAAGTATAGCACATTCTTACACAGAGAATGAGAATTGTGAAGTGCTTATATATTTATCCTTGCTTTATTTTTCTTTATACTAATACACACGGGTTAAATAAATAAAATTATCAATACTTAATGATGAGCATTTGTGAATTCGAAGGTGAAAATAAACAATAGCGTTGTAGAAGCAAATAAGAGAAGTGAGAAAGCCTTTTTGGGCTCAAACAATTGTAACATGTGGCATTATAAGTTACATGTTATTAGGTGTAGACGAGAATATTTTTAATCTTGTATTATTTTTTTTCCTTATGAGACCAACGTGCTATATGCCAAACTTCATCTGGTAACAACCATGTCCCTTCTGGCTTCTGCTCCTCCCACTAGAACTACAATGGAAAAAATTGGGCTTTTGTAGGGTCGTTATTTATGATCTCTACATTGTGTTATGAGTTTCGGTCTTGGCGGGTCTAGATTTAGGGCATTTGTAGTGTTTTGATGGAGGGATGTTAGCTTTGGTAGTAAATGTCTTAATGAGATGATCATGAAGAGATTCGATGGTGGTGGTTGAACGAATGGCGATAATGGTGTGATCGTGGTGGCTGAACAAGAAAAAATGTAATATGTAAGAAATTGAATAGTTATATTAAAAAATAATCAGTTAGTCCACAACTTGTAGCCTAGTTGGTTGAGGGTCTAAAGTTTTCTACATTTGAAGGACATTGGTGGAAGGGAAATGATGGATGACCCAGCCATTGGCTTGGGTTCGAGTCCTGATCCCGACCGGTTTTACCGATTATTTCACTGTCGTGCCTTTGGGCGGGTTAGTGGTCGGGTTTTCCCGGGAATTGGTGGCAATTGGTGGCCCGGGTACTCTCGAGTACCTGATTCGCCAAAAGGGTGCCTGAGAGTGCTCAGAAATTGATTCGTTAACCGTTAGAAAAAAAAAAAAAAACTATTTGAAAAGTAAAATATATGAAACAGTCACTAATATATATTGACATGTGGATAAATGATGATGTGGAGACTCTTTAAGTAAAATAAATGACTAGGACGCCACATCATCAAAACTACTCCCTTCATATGAGTCATACTTCAATTTATAACTACAATGTCACATCAGTCTTCATAATTCATATGATTTATACTTTTGACATATATTTAACCAATAATATAGCTTGTTGGCAAGAACTGATTCAACTTTTTCTCCATAAAATACGAGTTAAGGCATATTTATTGAGTGTGTTTTTAAGTGAATAATGGCTTTATTTATACTTTTTTTTCTTTGTCTAGTGGTTTTAAAAGTAGATTTTGGGTATTTTCATCTATGATTTTGTCCAAAAAGGATGTGAGACTAGACAGGAGAGGATTTTACTTTAAAAAGAAAAAGAAAAAAAAAAAACTTTATTAAGTGATAATGTTCATCATTTTTTTTTTTTTTCAGATTTGTGGGCATATTTAAATTTCTAAAAATCAATAAACTTTTTTTTTATTGAGTTTAAGAGTATAATGATGTTCTCTTGAATTTAGATAATCTGTTAAAAGAAACTTTTATAGATTTTTTTAGTAGCCCATAAGTCTAAAATAATAAGTTTATTTACTCAAAGGAAATTCTGTTATAAATATCACTTTAGTTCAATAGCAACAATTCAACTATTTTTTTAAGGAAAAAGTATGATTGCTTGCAACAGATTTGATATTTTGTTACTTTATTTATGATCAGGTTTCATTTTGTGGAACACCCTTTACAAAAAGGCCCACTACCATCATATCCTAATGTGAGGCTTGATTTGAAATGTCAAACGTATGTTCGTCTAAATCATCATCATCATTAATTTTATATAGTTCTACTAAATTTTTAGGATGGTAATGTAAAAAAATATATATAAAAAAAAGCCAATTTTACCCTAAGTAACAAATGGTTGAGATTTTATTATTCCTACATAGAATAATTCATTTCAAACTACTAGTCAAATAGGAGATAGGGTCAATTTGGATTATAAATCCCACATTTATTGCCCAAGGCATTATTGCCTAGTGGCATCTTGGTGGTGAGATAAGACTTAGGGGCCATAAGGTCCTGGGTTCGAATCTCACAAAGGGGGTTTTCTCATAATTATGAGTTTCCTCCTGAATTGGTGACTTGGTGGTGGAATATGATCGCGTGGCAACATTGGTGGCACGATGATACTCCAGTGTTACGTGAGTGATTCCAATTTATTGGCCGTTCAAAAAAAATCCCACATTTATTGTGCATACAATCGATGTGGTACAAGTCTCATACTTTGCAGTGGTTTCAGTTCGTAACAATCAACCCTTTTTAAGGGCAAACGTCCTCATTGCTCACTACTGACTCCATATAGGCCACCATTGTTACGAAGTAGTGGAACCATCGTAAAGTATGGGAATTCTGAATTCTCCCACATCAGTTGTATGGACAATAAATGTGTTTTATAATCTAAATTGGTTATCCATCTTATCGGACTAGTCTTTTAGGACGAGTTCTCTGTTTGGATTGTAACATAACTCTACTAAATTTTGCATTATAGTGTAACTAAAAATATCATATTTAGTCCTTAAGTCATATTTTAATAAATAGTTGAGATTCTATTCTTATATCTCTTCCATTATATCAATCAGACTGTTATTTTATCTGATCCATGATTATTGACTAAAAAGCGATCCCATTAGTTGATTTACTTATGTTTTTTTTATTAAGAAACAAAATAAACAGTTTCCTTGAAATTCATGGCTAAGACAGGACCATTGATTAGAAAACATAAAAGGGTATTAAAAAACTAGAATAAAGAATTAATTCACTACTTTATATGAATCTTTAATACTTTATGAAATAGACACAAGCAAAGGTAGACATTAATATAATGGTGTGTTTGCTTTTGATGATTTGTTAGGACCAAGAAGTCACCTATTTTGGCTACAAACATGTGGTGATGTCCAAGTTTCAATTAGTAAATTTATCTACTTTTAATATCCTTGAATCTTGGTACCCTAAAACCATTATTGTTTATTACCAACCCCATGTGGCTTTTTGGTACAAATCAAAAGTGCAAGAAACCCTCATCATGTTTGACTTGTCAGTGATAAATAAGTTAGTTTTCGTATTAAAAAAATGAAATTATTTGCATGTTTGTTATGTATGCAATTCTATTAAAAAAAACTTATAATGTTTAACTAGTAATCTAGTTCAAGATGATAGGTTAACTATTTATCTAATAACTTAAAGCTATATCACAAGGCCTTATATAACATAACATGTTATTAGTCAACTTTAAAAAAAGTGTCTTGATTATCATGAGCGAATTTGTGGATCATGAGACGTGTTAGCATCAAAGAGTAAAAAGACGATGCCAGATATTAGAGGAAGTGTGGATCGTTTTAAAATATGATACATCTAAGGGTAAAACTTGACGGATCATGAGACTTGTTAGCATCTCATAATTCTCTCTATCCGTTAGAAATCAAACACGCCCAATGATTCACAGTAAAAGGAAATTAAATTCTTCGTATGCATGTCTTTTTTGGATGTTTTAACTGAGATTTTTTTTAACAGCAAATTGTTATTACACCTTTATTCCACATCACCTTGCATTTGCAAGGATTTGAACCCACAACCTTATATTTTTGTAAGGAGGGACACCATACCATTAGACCAAGAGGTCATGTACTTCTCATATTATCAACTTATGATATTGTCTTATTCACTAATCTATTAATATAGTTTAATGAAAGCCAAAGTAACTTCTGGTGATCTTGTTAAATGCCAATCCAAACTACTCAACTAATTTCATATATGATGAATACAAACATCAATAGTTATGCCAATTAACTGTACCTTGATTCATAGTTCACCAAATATTTGCATTGGATATCACTGTTATTGCTGAAAGTCAACTCAAACATTGGTTTTCTTGCTGGTTAATTCAGGTCTAAAGTGATGTTTTTTTTTTTTTTTTTTGCTAGAATTCAGCTCTAGATTATTGTTAGTTTTTGGTGCTGAGTACTCAACTCCAAATTTTGTTCTTGCTGGCCATTTTTTTCCTTCTAAAATTCAACTATAGAGTTTTTTTTTACTGAAGTCAACTCCCATTGGGCTTCTTGTGGGTCAATCAGCTCTACATTGCTATATTTTCCTAAAATTTATTTCTAAATTGCTTTTTAACGTAATTTTCTTTATCCGGGAATAAAAGAATGCAATTTAACGCTAGTAAAAAAAATTGCTTTTTTTTATTTGCCAAAAGTCAAGTCAATTTCAGCTGTAGACTGCTTTTTTTTTTTTTTTTTGTGTGCTGAAATTCAACTCAAGATTGTTGTGTTTTAACTAAAAGTCAAAGTTGTGCTTCTTGCTGGTCGATTCAGCTCTAGATTACTACTTTTTGCTGGAATTGAACTCTAGATTAAAAGTTCTTCTCCAGGTTTATAATTTTTGGTCAAACTTACAGTGTTGATTGCTGAAGGTCAAATATTACGGCTCGAGAGCTACTCGGCATCGGATCGGTAAAAAGCTCGAACGATCCGAGCCTTAATGAGCTCGAGCTTGAAACATGACTCGTTTAGTTATCGAGCCCGAGCTCAAGCTTTTCATACAAAAACCGTTTAGGCTCGCGAGCCTAAACGAGCCCAAACAAATTTTATAGTATACCTACTATTTAACATTGGCGAGCTCGAGCTAGAGCCGAGATTTGGCTTGTTTAAGCTATCAAAGCGAACTCGAGCCGAGCTTTTAGCTCCTTTTAAATTATTTTATAATTATTTTGAGCCGAGTTCGAACCCTTGGGTTTTACTTTCGAGCCGAGTCTCAGGCTCGGCTCGTTTACACCCCTAGTTTTATTGGTTGTCTGCACGGGCGGACCCACTGTAGCCACAAGTGGTGCGGGCGCCCCGCTTACGGCTTTGCGCATATAATGTATATATGTGTGGCCCTCCGAGGGCAAAAGTAAGTTGCACTAATTTTAACGTTATTTTACTAATTTCATGAAAATAACGTTAAAAATGACGGACGGTTAATCATGCATCAGGTGGTGGCGTTCATAGCCAAAAGACAAGGGGTACATGCACCAGTCGGGTTTGTCCGGATTGTCAAGTGTTATGTGTCTTATGTCTAAGGCTTGATACAAAACCACTATTGAGCCGGGGGTCTCACTGGAAGCAGTCTCTCTATTCCCACGGGATAGAGGTAAGACTGTCTACATCTTACCCTCCTCAGACTCTACATTAGCTTTTGTTATTGGTGTGATTAACTGAGTATGATGATGATGATGATGATGATGAGGTGTGTTAAAATCTCGAGCGCCCCCCGTAGAATTTTGCAACCACCCCCGTAGAATTTTGCAACCACCCCCTTAAAACTAAAAAAAATAGAGTAAAAACGGACAAATGAGAACATAATTTTACTTTTTCCGGCAAAAATGAAACACCGTCGACTTGTTGTAGGTTTTTAAAGAAGAAGAAGGTAAATGACTTGGTGTTTTTGTCTTTTAGTTAGTCATTATTTTTTTAAGCAAGTTAAATTATGGACTCACACTATAAGTGGCATTGTAATCTAGAAATTCAATATACATAAAAAAAAAATTTATACATTAGTTTAGTAAGAAATATAGTAGAATTTATCCATCACTACGACACCGATTTCATTAAACTTAGTTATTTATTATTTTCATTTCTTCTAAAAAATTTGTAACCATGATATATTTTTTTATTATACAATATTTATGTAGAAGTTGTTTTTCTTTTTCAAAATCCTTTATAGTGAAGTTTCTTAAGATCAGTTTATGTAATAAGGTTATTTTTGTTTCGTCTAAACTTAACTATTTTAATATATCTTCATGTATTTTTACTAGTTTCAAGCAAAATGAGTCGACATCTGGTTCTTAATTCAGAGCCAATCAATATGATTGATTCAACAAATGGACTAGTAACATGACCAGTTTAGTGTCCAGTCTGGTTTTAAAACATTAGTTATGTCTAGATTGCATAAAATGAAAACCTGCGGAGCACGATTTTAGATATATTAGATTTCATATGCATTTGTGATTATGTTTGGAACTATTTTTGATTATATAATATTTAATTTGACTATTCCCAATCCAACCTGATCCGGGAAAAATATTTTAATATGATAGACAAATGAACCTTAAAAAAACTCGCACCCCATAAAAATATTTCCTGGGTTCGTCATTGGTTGTCTGATAATATGGTTGTTATGTTTGCAGATAAATATTTATGCAAGAGAAGTGTCTGTATTAATGCCTGGAGATGAAACTCCTACTTTTATTGCAAATCCTGTTCCTTCGGTTTGTCCTTCATAATTCACTTGTATGACCAGATTTATTAGAAGCAAAGAAATTTGTGTTAATCTTTTCATACCAATTGATACTTTATTTTATGCATGTTTTTTTCTTCTAAATTTCTAATCAAAATGTACAAAATGTCACCAACTAGTTTTATACCCGCCGCGCGTTGCCGCGGCGGGGGCGAACGGGTTACTGCGTCATATGTTGCGTGGTTGTAGACCTGCACCTGACTGAAACCTAGCTCACACCGGAGATTAATATATTATTTTGTGAATATCTTTACATGGATTAGAAGAATTTAATTGATAATTCGTCGATATATATGATCAGATAGTGATAATATATTCAGAAAATACTTCTTTTTTTAACATTCGGAAAGAAGATGGTTATTTTAATAGCATGTGTACTATGTGTACTGTCAATGTCAAAAATCAAAACCATATGCACCTCTCACTGTTTTCTCTACACTCACCAAGACGACATCAACTCCACACACACGTCAACACCACCACAAAACTGTCACTCTCTCTTTTTTTTTTTTTTTAATCCAAATGACAAACCATAAAACTTCCATCACTCTCATTCCCCTCAATCTCATTCTCTCTCATGAACTTTCTCTCTCTAAGAAACCCATGGCAATCGCCTCTTCCGAACCGCGGCCTCCGACAACGACCGCCACAATCACCACCAAAACCATCTCTGACAACAGTGGATTCAAACACGACCACAACCATCTCTCTCCCTCTCTATGTTTTAAACCCGAAGATTTTGAGGTCAAAAAATCTCTTAAGAATATAATTTTAACATTATTTAGTTAGCTAAAAATAAAATAAGCAAAATTACATAGGGAAAGAATTATGTATTTATGTTCTTAAATCAGATACCCCAAAAAAAGGCAACTAAAACACCTTAGAGCATTCACAACCCATCCCGCATCCCCAACCATATAATTTAAGAAAAAATCATAGTTTTCTAAATTTGCCACTCACTTTTGCAAAATCTCTCACATCCAATTCCCCATTCATATCCCCTATAAACTTTTTTTATTATTATTTTATTTCTTTACAACCAACATTAATTCACTCCACCTTTCATTTGTATTATTTTATTATTATTAAATGATATGGGGGAAGGATGGAAGACCCCATATATGGGGGCTCAACATAGGTTTTTTGTAAATTTTAGAAATGGGGTATGGGGAAAGGGGTTGGGATGGAGTGAGTTTTTGTAGGATTTTCTTAAATTTTAAGAATGGGGGAGGGAATGGGGGATGGGTTGTGAATGCTCTTAGAGCATTCATAATAGAATCCCCATCCCCATCCACTCACAACCAATCACAACCACATATTATATTAAATCCCATTAAATTTTCTCTCTCCTCCACTCACAACCACTTTCAACAAATATTAAAAAATAAATACAGTTTTCCAGTTTTCCCAAAAAGATCCCCAAAGAATCCAATATTTACCGACACACTGTAAATTCCCTATTTTATTCACTCACAATCACTTCCAACCCCCAAAAAAATTTTAGGGTTTTGTCACCCAATTTTTTTAGGGTTCTACTGTGAATGCTCTTAAACAAATTATCAAATAATTTATCTATTTATTTTGGAAATCATGTAAATAATCCCTCTTTGTCACGTGTTTGGTAGGTGGAGGCCACAAAATTAATCCATCTCTCAGACACACAGCTCTATGCCTTCTCTGTCTACCACATCTCTATCTACATCCTTGTTCAGGCAAAACCACCATCATAACCACCCTTATCATAATCATTCACCACCGATCAACATCAGCCTAAACAGCACCGTCGCCTTTAGCACAACCACCGTCATCAAAACCACAACCACTGTCTGCGCACCCACCAACGTCATCATCACCAAACAGTTTCCACATCACCACGAACACAACCACCCTACGCCACCACCATCTTAACCATCACCGACTCAGATCTACGAATATGCAAAAGAAAGGAAAAACTGAAAACAAATAAGCCAAACAACTCAGATCTACAATAATCATCATCGTTGCACCCGATAGCTTTGACGACAATGGTGAAGACACGGGTGAAATAGAAGAACAAAGTGGTTGGTTTGCTTCCTTCGTTAGCGATCCGACGCACACCAGCTCAGTCTACGTTAACCACCACTATCATCGCAGAGTTGATTTTATTTGATTGGTGAAAGCGCATTCCACAAGATCTGCGTCTGAAGCTCCATGGTGAGCACAGTTTCTGATTTAGATGGCAATCGTGGTGGTTAACGACCGGTTGGTCCGGTTGGGTCTTCGATGGTGGTTTCGTTGAGCGATTTTGGCAGTGGTGAGGCGTTTGGAGGTGAAACCACCGTTAAACTGATGGGAGTCGGAAGAAAGAGAAAGATGTGGGCATTAAAGATTGTACGTGACGTTGGCTGATGTAAGCGATGACGAAACTACGCTTTAAATGATTGTATCGAGCGAAATAGTGTTCTCCTCTCACATCATAAGTTACCATTTGTGTATATATATATATATAATAACATATACGTACCGTTAGTTTATTTAACATTGAGTTAATTGGTTTGATCCTTCTAGAAATCCTCTTACGGATACACATTTCACAATATTAAAATGAAATAAAAAATAGATTTTTGTTGAAAGTGTTTTGTATCATCCAATTGTTAAATTTAGTGTTAAGAAATTTAATCAATGGGAAGTTTTATAAATATATTTGAAAATGGGAAAAGAATAAACGAATTATCTTTTTTTTTCTTTCTAACATCAACATTTCTATATAGATTTAACACCCAACAAAAGGCTGGAAAAAAGAAACAAGTACTTTAAATTACAACATATCAACTTACTGAAAACTATAAACTTAGACCTATTCTTATACCAAATAAAAGAGTCTTCTTTAACAATCTCCACCGTCTTCGTAACTGAAGTCGACTTCCCATTGACGGGATGTTTGATTTATCACTTTACTCTTTTATTTCTTTTTAACGACACTAGTCTTAATGCACTATTACGTTTCACTTTAAATATAAATCCAACAAACAAATGACTTTCATTAGTTTCTTCAATCTCGTATTTTTAGTACACTTCGCTTCTATTAAAAAAAGTTATATAGAGAGAATTACTATTTGCGTTCCTGTGTTATGGTCAATTTAATTACTTGAATTCAAAGTTGAAAACTTTAACTACTTGCGTCCCTAAACTGAAATTAACTAAAATATTGAGTCCAAATTTCTAACTCTGTTAACTAAGTCTGTTAACTTTCAGTGAAAAGTCAAAAATACCCCTTATACTAACTCTGTTATCAAAAACCTTTTCCTTCCAACTCAGATCAGATTCATATTTCTTCACAAACATTTCAATATCTTCAAAACCAAACCCTAATAATAAATCACCAAACCCCACATGAATCATCAAAACCCTTAATAATCAATCAATCAACACAAATCATCAAATGAAAGCTGATAAAAATGGCTATTCACACTCTTCTTCACAGCCTTAATCTCCTTATTAATATTCATCACCTCTCTCCACAACTACAATAACACCTACACTTCCCATAAACCCTACACCACCGTCCACCGTGGCAACGGCTACCCACCAACGTTTGCCTACTACATCTACGGCAGTCATGGTGACGGCGACAGAATATTCCGTTTGTTGCTAGCGGTGTACCATCGAAGAAATAGGTATATGTTGCATATTGGGACAGAAGGGTCTGATGAGGATGACGACTAGGGTTTGTGGGTTTTTCGTGTTTGAGGGTGTAGATGTTGTGGAAGGGTTAGGTGGTTCGGTGGAGGGTGAAGGTTGTTGCAGGATAGGGGGTTAAGTGGTTCGATGGAGGGTGAAGGTTAGATCTGGTTAGAGATGGTTAGGTGGAGGGTGGTGGTGCATTGTTGTGGTGAATTGGTGTAGTGTTGTGATTAGAGGTGGAGAGTGGTGGTGCAGTTGTTCGGTTGAGGGTGGTGGTTCTAATCTGGTTAGATTAATGTGAAGGCAATATTTGTGGGATTGCCTTGACTTTTCTTATGATTAATGTGAAGGCAATATTTGTGGGATTGCCTAATACCCCGTCAATGCAAGGCGGAGGATGTAGACGAAGCATTGCTCGAAACTTCTCAAAGAGCGGCTTTGGAAGACTCTTCGTGAATATGTCGGTGACTTGTTGATCTGTTGAGATGAAACGAGTGTGAAGGCGACCTACAACAACTAATTCTCGAACGAAGTGGTAGTCAAGATCTACGTGTTTAGCTCTTTTGTGAGAGATTGGATTTTGGCTTAAAAATATAGCACTTTTATTGTCACAAAATAGTGTTGGGGATCCCGGTGGTAATGCATGAAGCTCTCGAAGTAGATGAGTAACCCAAATGATTTCCGAAGCCGTGTTCGCCATTGCTCGATATTCCGATTCACAACTTGAACGGGAGACCGTCGATTGTTTCTTTGCACTCCAAGATACCAAATTTCCACCTAGATAAATGCAATAGCCATAGGTGGATCTTCTTGTGTCAATGCAACATGCCCAATCTGCATTAGAAAAACCTAATAAAACAGTGTTAGGTGGTCTATCAAACGTTAGACCATATGATAAAGTTCCCTTGACATAGCGAATGATTCTTTTGACAAGTTGAAAGTGAGTGGTGGTGGGTTATTGTAGGTATTAACTGGCTTGGTTCACAGCAAAGGAGAGATCAGGACGGGTAATGGTGAGGTATTGGAGAGCACCGATGAGAGAGCGATAAAGAATGGGATCATGAAAAGGTTGTCCGTTGGAGTTGAATATATCCTTGGGAGTGAGGGGAGTGGCTACAGGCTTGGAATCAAGGACACCAGCTCGTGATAGAATGTCATGGGCATACTTTGATTGGTTTAAGAATAGATCTGTCTTTGTGTGAGTTACTTCTAAGCCAAGGAAGAAACTCAGAATACCAAGATCCTTGATTTTGAATTCTTTGTTTAGACGTGATGTGAATATGGAGATAAATTTTTCCATAAATCTTCCTTGAATCAGATCTAGACACTTAGGGTTTGATAAAAACGAATGAAAAATGCTTAAAATGTTTTAGATCAAGAACACACCTTGAATCTTCTCTTGTTTATGATGCAGAAGGTGTTTTTATGTTAGGATCTGAAAAACGAGGTTAAAAACTCCTCCCTACATGTTTGGGGTTGAGAGAGAGCACTTGGGGGTGGTTATGGTTTGTGAAATGATGAAAAAGTTGCAAAGTATGATATTTATAGTATCAGTTGGTTCGCACCCTCTTGGGGTCGAATGAGTATTTATAAGGGTCAAATAAAAGCCAAGGTTGTTGGTTCGAACCCCCTAAGGGTCAAACCAGAATCCTGGTGTTCAACATTCTATGATTTTGTCGTTTAAACGCATTTTAACACATGTAACACATTCTAACACATGAACATGCAATCCTAACATATGTTAAGTATGTCTAATCATATAAATGTCATATAAACACGTATTTACACATTACACATCATATATGGATCAACTCATGTTTGTTACTTAATTCAATCCATGGAATTCACCAACAACGGGACTCAAGAATCGTGTGTGCATATGTTATCCCCAATGATCCTCCGAATCATTGAACCCTAGACAATACGTAATGTAAACCGACTCAACTGGCCCGGTTAAGTACGTTAGATAAATATTTTCGCTAAATATGTTAGTGGCTTACCCATGCAGATTCAGGACACGGTGTGGGGAAGGAACCCTGTTACCCTCGAAGAGGCCAAGCGTCTAGCAGCTACCTTAACTGACAATCACGTAAAGAACGGGACCTTATTTCGGAAAGGCGAGAAAGCAAGTATTGTAGCCGCAGTAACTACTGAAAACCAGAAACGCAAGACCAGGGATCCTGATGCAAACCCCACTACGCAAGCTTCTAACAAGAAACCTTATACGAGAAACTTTCCTTTGTGTAACATATGCAAACGTCATCATCCCACCGTTTCACCATGTCGCTTGTGCAGCAATTATGGTAAGTATGGCCACCTGGTCAACACATGTCGTGAAGCCCCAAACCCCAATACCAACCAACCAACCAACTCTGCTCCGGCTGCTAATCCTAATCGTCCCGGCAGATACAACTATGGTCAGTGCTATGAATGTGGAGACCCAAACCACTTCCGTAACCGGTGCCCTAACTATAGTTATGTATAAAAATGCTTAAAAAATATAGTTATGTATAAAAATGCTTAAAAAATAGTGTGTTTTAAAATTTTGTGTAACATTTTTTACTAGTATAATCATTATATAAATATATATATAAATATAGTTATGTATAAAAATGCTTAAAAATAGTGTTGGTGCTGGGACTCGAACCCGAGCCCAAGCCCAACTGATTAACACAAACACAACACACCAACTAGGTTACAACCCTTCTTGTGATTTCTATCCAAACCCAACATACTTAACACCTCACTAATCTGTGTCAGTTGACAAAACAAAGTCAACACCCGATTGAACATTCCAAATCAAGATCAATTATGAGTTTTGAATTGTGATTTTATATTGTATGATTGAAATCGGACTCTAGCTTATTCCTCACGCCAAGAAATCGTGTAAAAACATACCAAGATTAGTATAATACGCGTTTTATAATCAAACCATAGTCAAACTTTCCAAATTGCTAAAACCGTATGTTAATCTATAAATTAGACCCTTCATTAGAGCCTAAAACTGCTGAAAATCATCACACCACTCTCTAATTCTGTAAACAATCCATCTATAAGCAAAATTACTTCGTGTTTGACTTTGTGGGTTGACTCGCAAATCACATTCGATTCATACTAGTAAGTCCTGATTAAGCTTATGGTTTTATTCCTCATTCTTGCCCAAATGATAGCCCCCTGAATGCTGGGGCTATCGTTTGTTAATTGATGCAATTAGAAAATTAGGGTTCTTATTAACGATTTGGGGAAGATGACTCGTAGTAGTCATCACTTGTATTGAAAACCAACTGAAAATAATCACCAAATGATCTATAGATTAGTTGGTGAAACCTTCTTGGTTTAAAACGTGACCCGGTTCGTGACCTGGGATCGAATCCAGGCACAACCATATTAATTTTTCTGACTTTTATGAATTAAACCCAGGAACTGTTATAATTAATTAAATCAAAATCTAAACGTTCTCAGGGTCTAGGCTTGTGATATAAGACACAAACCGGCCAGAGGCCCGGGTTCGATCCTCGGCAACTGCAAACTTTTTTTTTTAAAAAACCATTATGCCTTATATTTAATCTAATTAACTTTTAAAATAGTGTTTAAATACCAAAAATGATTTATAAATTCTATAAAAACTATTTTATGTTAGTCAGAAGGCAAAGTTTATCATACTATTTTTAGTTTTTCAAAAATCATTTATTTAATATATATATATATATATATATATATATATATAGGTAGAGGATCTGGTAAGAAAATTGATTTGTGTAGGAAGTGTAGGAAAGATTTATAGCCATAGGATCAACTTTTGAGATTAAGGGCATTTAAGACTTTTTAACAATTTTTAAATTAATCAAATCCCACTAATTTAGCACCATATCTTTAACATATCATTCAAATTATCTCCACATTCTTATTCAATTTCTCAGATAAATTCCCAAGAAACCAATTTATATTTATCTGAATTCAATTTTTTTCAGACTTACGTTTTTATAATAACATCAGTAGTGTTTTATACTTATCAGGAGTGTTTTATAATAACATCAATAGTGTTTTATATTTATCAGGGGTGTTGTATAATAACATCAATAGTGTTTTATATATCATTTTCATCACAGGCTAACATCAGGAGTGTTGTATTCTTATATGAACCTACAACTTTGTTTTACATCACCACAAAATTACCAAGTCAATTTTTGTAAGTCATAGCACTTAGCTTCTAAACAGTGTTTTATATGAACATTATACAGTGTTATATCTCATCACTAAACATCAAAATTTTACTTTGTTTTATATCATCACTATATAAGGAAAGCATTAAATGTTTCTAGAAGTAAATAATAATAATTAAAAGGGATATTTAAGAATGATTATGGCAAATAATAATGATAAGAGAGAGAGAAGAACCATAATATAAGGAAAGCATTAAAAAGGTTTCTAGTAGTTTAGCATAAAAAGACATTGATACCCTCATTTAAAACACATATTCACAATCTTACCATGAATTTCTATAATATATTAATTAAATTTTAAGTACATCCAAACTTTTAATCTCCACCATCCATATTTAAATCCAATGGTTAAAAACACTTCTTACACTTCCTACACAAAACCATTTTCCTACAGAAACCCTACCCTATATATATATAATATATTACAAGTTTATTCATTTATAAGTTAAAAATTCTATAAAAATATCTAAACGATTTTATAAAACTCCACAAAAATTATTTTGAACTTATGAATCAATAAATATTCCAGAAATAAATTTTTATTTCAGAAAAAATGTTTATTTAATATTTTTGATCAATTTTTACTATTTTAATCATAAATAATTCATAATAAATTCATTTTTCACTATTTTTACATCAAAATTTTACATAAATTATTTTTTTTTTCATTTAGAACAGAAATATAAATTTTAATTTGAAACTTTATTAATTTTAATATTTTTAGACATTAATACTATATTTTGACAAATAAATATAAATATACTATATGTTCAATTATTAAGAAAATAATTTTATAAAAATTATTTTCATATCTACAACATTATAATACAATCATCCTTAATCAAAATTTTATAAAAAAGTCTTTTATTTATTTAATTCTAATTTCTTTTATTTATTAGATCATTTACAATTTATTTAATTAACAATTAAACAATTGCCTATCCCCAAATTAGGAACCCACCCTATAATTACTTGTAGACTAGAAAAACTTAGACTTATTTATTGCCTATAGAGTAATACTTGACAACATTTGGACCACACCTATTCCATTACAAAGGACTTGAGACATTGCTAAGGTGAGTTAACATAGCCCCTTTTTACTGTTTTACATTTTGGGGTGAAACATGTTTAAACATTTTATACACTATCATTTACTCATTGTTACATTGTTGAAACTTGTTGATTCAATTTGACTGTAACAAAAAGACACAGTACAATCATTAACATTGATCAATCCGCCTGTTTAGATTATAGCGCTATAGGTCTGACAAACCCACCCCCCCCCCCCCCCCGCATAAATTCAGGGATGATCGAAAACAGTTACACTTTTACTAACTTGCGAGTTAGGTCTCAGTCGACAAAAGGTTTGATTGTACAAAAGACGCATTGTTACATGTTGGACTCATATTCTTACATTACTCATTATTATACTTCAACTATGATTGCTATACAACATATTGTTTTTCAATTATATGCAAAACCTATGTATTCTCACCAACTATTTATAGTTGACCCCCCCATATTTCCAACTCAACATGTTTCAGGTTTTACTTGCTATTGGAAGTTGTACAAGTACTCTTGGATCACATAGGAGCTTTGGACCTAGTTTATGTAAATTGAGTTTATGTATTTATTAAATTGTATGACAAATTGTAAATTGTTTAGTAATATTCAACTTCCATTTAGTACCATGAGCTATTGAACAATCATCACTACGTGACACCTCGATGTTTCCGCCATCGGTTGGGGTGTTACATTGTGTAATTAGTTTACCATAACCAGTAGCTATGGATATAGCCTAGAAATGCTTGACTAGATCTATTGGGTTGACACCCCTACTCTAGGTTAGTCGCTCTAACCCGGATACATACGACAAAAGAGTGCTTGTATTTCTTTTATGATGATACATTGCCTTCATTGTGCGATGTGCGAGGCACCACTCACCAATGTTTGGTTATGGACTCATGATCGTTTATTATCATTGATATTAGCTAGACAATGATGGGTCATTAATTCATAGATTTCATTAAACTTTACATTTTCAATTATTTCAAAACCTGTGAACTCACCAACTTTATGTTGACAAAGATTTTATGCATGTTTTTCAGGTAACTAAGCTATGGATGGGACTTGGGATACATTTGGGCATTCATTCACCATTATCACTATTTGTGTTTTCAAAACTTATGTTCCTATGTACGGTTTTAAACAATGTTTTGTGATGGTTGTTATCATCGAACAAGTTTGGTACTTTTATTATTGAATAAATTTGAATGTTTGCTCAAATCTTGTGCCTGAAAACCTTTCGTGGTCGCATCCCGTGTTTCCGCCTAGGCGGGGTGTGACACATAGGACACATGTAGGTTGGATCTAGTGTTTTGGGTTTACTTTACTCACTTTTGCATGGACATGAGATGAGTTTCACGATCCCTTTTTACTATGCATGCTATATTTACATTGTTTAGAATGACTTCCTATGAAACTTACATGAGCATGAGATGATATATTTAGAGAACTCATAAAGCCCTCGTGTTGTTTCTCTATATTGTAACCATTATCTATGGACCTAGCCATGGAACACTTAAAAAGATACATTGGGTTGATACCCCTACTCATGGTTGGTCGCTTCAACCCAGATACAAACGACAAAAGAGTGCTAGTATTTCACACATGATGATACATTGTTTTTATTGTACGATGTGCGAGGCAAAACTCATCAATGTTTGCTTACAGACTAATGTTGGTCACATTTATTGTTATCTTAGTTAGGCATTGGCTTGGTTATTTACGGATTTCATTAACTTGCATTTTATCTTAGCTAGGCATTGGCTTGGAAAAATGTTTTAAGCTTGCAACATGAATACCAACTTTTGTGGATTTTCTCTGTAAACTCTTTGCTTTTAAATACTACTCTTTAATGTGGTTGTAAACACTTGACTAATTGGTATTCAAACTTATGTTTATTTAGATGTTTGCTTAAATCTTACGCTTGAAAACCTTTCATGTCGCGTCCCGTGATTCCGCCTTAACAAGGTGTGACAAAATCACTCTCCCTTTTTTGATGTCGCGTCCCGTGATTCCGCCTTAACAAGGTGTGACAAAATCACTCTCCCTTTTTCGAAGTCCCGACACCACCCACTTTCACAATCTCTGTCTTGTATCATTCCTGGATAGGGAATTCTAATAATCTCTTCTTATCACCGCACTTGCCTTCGCTATTTCACATCGATTGGTTTTTCTTTTCAATTCAATAATAAAGTTTCTAATCAATTATACACTATTAATAAGTGAATGTATTTGAATATTGTTTGGACACATGTTCAAACACTATTGGTTACCTATTTTTTTTACTTCCACCAACCTTCTTTGTGTTTATATATTTTTGTTTTTAAATTCATTTTGAATTTGTCCTGTTAGCTTGGTGGTGGTGTTATTACTTTCCTCCAGGCTCCACCTGGGTTCGACTCTCTTACTCTGTTTTTGGGCTTTTTATTTTTTTCACTTTGTGATGTCTCATTTGGTCAATTATCCTCCTATCACCATGTGTGCTCCACTGTAAATACGTGTCTCCCTAATCCTCTCACGGTTTGACAAGCTTGCAGATTCCAAGCCACGTGTCTTCATTCAACCCCTAAAATTCCTCTGCCTCTTTTTTCTCCTCCTCTCCAACATCTTCAATGGCCTTGAGATTTGTCATCATATTCTGATTATCCGCCGTTAGATCGACATTCGCCTCCGTCTTCTTCTCCATTTCCGTCATAGTTACCGGTGTTAGTGATCATACTGCCCGAGTGGAGAGATATGAGGTAAAGGTCGGTGTGGCGTTTGTACCGGAAACAGCAGCAAAATACCTGAAGACCACGGTGCAGTTAGTCACCACATGGCCTCTTCAAGGGTAAAAATTCTAAAGCATTTACCTTAAATTCTTTTGGTAACCTAATTCGTGACTCATGTGGGTTTTTTGATTGCTTTGATTTAAAGCTTTTTGCTTAAAGTTGTGTTTTATTTTGGATTAATGTTCATGTGGGTTTCCTGATTGATTAGATTTATGATTTTTTTTTTGTTTCAAATTGTTTTCGAATTAAGGTTTATGTCATTTGTGCTGATGAATGTTCAAACTGGTCATTGTTGCAATGTTGCGACAAATAGATATAAATACATGATTTGAATTTAGTGTTCCATATTTACACATAAGGAACCTAATCATGTTAATGATTTTTTCTATTGTCATGAGATATCTCCCGTGAGTTTCTTGGTTGCTTTGATTTTAAGTTTTTTTAAGTTGTTTTAAAACTAAGGTTCATATATTCTATATATTCTATGATGATAAATGTTCGAATTGATCGTTTTTGCGACACTTTTATGTAAATACTTAAATTCATGTGTGTGATTTTGTTTATCATTTCTGAAATTTGATCTCCGCAATCGATTAAATGATCACTATTGCCTATTCTGCCGCAATCGATTAACATAAGGGATTTAGTCAATTAAAGATATAGTATGATATCATTTGAAAATGTTAAATATTGTTATGCGATTGGATGCATGGATATTATGATTTATAAGGGCTTTTTTTTCGTTCTATCATCTTTACAACATTGCAGGTAATTCAATTTTGGGGTAATCTTTAGGATGGGCCTAATGTAGATGTAGAGTGAGTTATTTTTCACATTATAAACCTCATTTAATTTTATTTCTACTCTATTGCAGCAAAAGGGATATGATATCAACAAGGACAGCTCGATCCTAAACAATGTGTGTTGCAGGTGTTGGGTCACAAAGATGGGATGCGAATGGTCGTTATGTAGTTACTTTGTATGTGAAAGGTTTGCTAATATTCATGTTTATGGTTTTTGTTAACGTTATCAAAGTGGGAATGATTATGTTAGGCGCGCCGCAACGCATAATAGGTGAAATGTTTTAAACAGTAATTGATGTGGTTATGGCTAAATTCGATTGGATGGAGTGTTTTGTGCAGTTGGTGACTGCATTTGATTGAGTTATGTGGGCGGTTCTCGCCACATCTACAAAGCAACACACCTGTCACCTTATCCTATGCACACCCCACCCTTATTCCCTGTCTTTCCTATCCATGCGAACACATTATCCACAATCACACTTTCTATTGCCAGTGATGGTACCGGTGACGGTGATTGGATGCTAATGTTTTAAGTGATGGCGACTATACCAATGATGGTGGTTCAATGATGATAATGTTTAAGTAATGGCGACGTTGATTTAAGATCATGAAGATGATTATGGTGAATGACAGAGGTGCACCGTTTCTTCCACCAGCCATCTCATTTTTCTTTTCTTAGAATCTGATTCTCCAATCACAATAGGTAAACTGATTGATTCTCATTTCATTCGACAACCCTAGAATCTAAGTAGTTAATGCGGTAAAATATTGGATATCGGTGAAGGACCGATATTTGAGATATAGGTTATCGCGGTGAGATATCGATGGGATATCGACAATTTTTATATCATGCAAAATCCATACATTTAGCAATTTAACACTAACAATTCAATATACTCTCCTACCATTAACAAATTAACCTTTTACAACTTGTAAAACACCAACAATTGTAGCAAGTATGAACTTGTTAAAACTTAAAACACTAATATTTAACACTAATTATTAACAATTAAGACTTAAAACAGTAATAACAACTATAAGAAGTAAGAAAAATGGAAGAACTAAGAAGAAAAACACCAATCGGGAATATCGGTGATATATCGGTCAAATATTGGTCAAATATCGGCCAATGTTGCCGATAATATCGGTACAAAATATCGGTACCAATATATCGCCCGAGTTAACTACTTAGCCTAGAATTAGATTATATGTAAATGTGTGTACATCTTTTTGTCAGAAAATTGTGAGGTGGTTGAGGATGCAAACAACTTCATCGTTTTTAACCTTTTTTATAGTTCGATTTTTAATACACATTAAAGATGTGCAGCAACTGGCATTTTGATATACTATTAGAGATTATTTGTAATTGAAATTGTCTGTTTCACTGTTTCAAATTTCAAGTCATGTGCAATTTAAGCATTATATTGTTGATTATATTAATAAGAACATAAGATGTAATCATGTGTACCTGATTTGCTAAACCGTTCAGGAACCTCAGTAATGGAAGACACCATCATCTTGATTGGGTTCCCTTTAGTGTGTACACTAATGATGGCTAATGATCACAAAGTGATCGAATGAGAGAGAGATGTGGGTGGCGGCTACATTAGGCTATGGTGTTATTAGCGTCCTACCTAATACCTCTAGTTATCTCTCGATTTATACACACAGGGGACATCCTAATTAGGTTTAGTAAGGGTAATTTCATCCATCAAAGAATCACCAATTATAAACTTAGGGATATTATAGTAATTGATCAATATAACATAAATGATAATGATGGCCATATAATAAATATAATAAACATAATTTATATTTATTCTAACATTCTCCCACTTGGCCGAATAATCATTTATTATGAGTATTACGTAAGTCTGCAGAAATTAATACTCATTTTAGTTGTAAACCCAAAATGTAGCAGAGAAATACAGCCGTTAAGTCTTTATTCGACTTAGGACCCCCATTAATCATACTACACCCAAATTCAAAACTTAACATTAGGATCAATTAACGTTATGCCCTTAGTTGATTTGTTATATTATATTATTGTCTTTATGCCATTATGATAGCTTAGCATACTAATAGACAAACAAATCACAATGAGGAAAATTAATCGTTAGTCATTAGTCATAAGTCATTCATAGTACGCTATGCAGTTACTTGTACATGGTCATTAGTAATACCCTTTTCTCTCAGTTGGCCCGTTAGTGAGACTTATGGGTGATAGACCTTTAGTTATTGGATCCATAAGCATATCATGAATGCATTGGATACAAAATTCTGATTTCCTCTATTTGTTCTTAATCATAAGCAAACAATAATTTCATATCGAACTCTAATGCAACTCCTCTCAAACTGTTACTGTTCGAGAAATTAGGGCAACTGACTTTATCACAGTGAGTCTTCAACTTAGTATTTACATGGAGTTAATAAGTTATGAGTCATCTGATAAATTTACCAACAACATTTAATGACCATTCTGTTGTGATCAGCAATACATTATGTCATGATAACTTAGGTTGTTGTTACAGTTCCTTACGACTCCTCCATAAGATAGTTATGTCTGCTGACGTTATGATATACCCCAAAAGTGACACTTGATTTCCTTTGAATATAACAAAGTTAGAGTAAGAGTAGTCAATCACTTTAGGTTCTCACTTCTTCTTTAGATTATAGTCTCTTGTTTCTTAAAGATATTGTAATGTTCCATTAGATGCTTTTCATCAATCTAAACAACTCTAGTATCAAGCAATACGAACAATATCATAATCAAGCACAGACTTAAATTTACATCAGTCTTCTAATTAATGAAGCATAATGTGATGATCTCAAATTATCCTATTATCCTCTAAAAGAGAGCAATGATGAATGTTACATAGTTAACGACTCGCTTAGAGTAAAACTTATGGGATGAAACTAATATCCCGTTGGGTCTATCTCGGTATATATTTTGATTCCTATTACGTAAGAGGAATCCTCGATGTTCATCATGTCAAAATTATGCATGAAAAATGCTTTGACTTAGGTAACATATACTTGTCAAGAGAAACGTCATCTATGTAAGTACAAGTTTTCATTAGTTGCTCCCACTCATCTTGAGGCAAGTTCTTTAATCCACTTAGTTCTTGATGAAGAGAATTTCATTATGATTCCAACACATTTTATTCTTGCATCAACCCATACATGGATCTTATTGACTTACAGACTAAGTGTTCTTAACCTTTAGTTTAGAACTTTCAGGTTGCTTAATGAACATCTAGGTCATTGTTTTGGAAAGTTGTCTTAATGTCCATCTAATGTGGCTCTTAGTTATTATGAGTTACTAGGACGGTAATGATCCTCAAAGAAATTTTTTGTAATACAGATAAGAAAATTCTTTGATAATCTAATCCCTCCTTGAGTATAATCTTTTACAATCAATCTTATCTTACAACGTTCCCATTCGGATCTGGTTTAATTATGAATACCTTTAGGTTATTCAACCAAATTCCAAACGTTATTCTAAATTATGGAATGAGTTATGCAAATAATAGCTTTATTCCATTTAGAAGATTGATTGATACTAATGATTTGATTAGAAGAGGTAGGATCAGTAAACTTTCCAAACATCCATTTTGTGTTAGTTAGGCAGGTTAGATAATCATCAAATTTAATGGGCTTTTAGACCCAGATGACCTCCTGAGTTGAACATTGGGTTTATTATGATACAAACTTAACTTTAGTTAGGTGTTTTTATTTCAAGTATATAATGAGCAATATTAGTTTCTAAGTGTGTAAGGGTTGGTGCAGTAAGGTGTATAAGAGGAATAATCGAAGTTAATTTGGAGTTAAACTTAATGAGTCTCTCCCCCGCATCTTGTACTTCCGATAAGTCATAATAAGTACTTTTACTGCTCCTAAGTCTTAGAAATCTTAATGAATTCAGCATGCTTAAGATCTAACATTTGGAAGATCCATAGATTTTAATAGAGAAAGCAACCTAATGATGTTTATTGTCGTTTCTCTTTATGAGGATTACTTTAGTAAGAAATCTAAGTTTGCCCATATTTAGGCATCCACAAAACTTTGTTAGGAGTACCTTAAATGCTAAGGAGACAAGTTGCGATAGAGCGTTGTCCAGTGAAAGAGGTGTAATTTGAGGATAGATCAAATTGCCGTTCCCCCCACCTTTGTAACTTTTGCAAGTCATAAGTAGGACATCTAATGCTCCCACTAATATTTTAGGTCTCTTAGTATCTCCACATAATAAGTTTTAGTGATGCATGTGAACGAGAATATTTCATATATTTTATACTTGATTTCCCTTATCGTCCAAATTTCATAAGAGATTTTAAGGACATACTTAGAGGGAATCTTATTGAGTTTATACGAATTGATTTCTTTAATACTTTGGTATGTAGGAAACGGAATAGATATAATTAGATATTTATCTAAGCTCCACTAATGTCATTAGTTATGACTTATGATGGAAACCCATTTATTCCTTTCGCCATTTAATGTTTAGGGCGTTTAACACATGCTTTAAAATCACTTAAAATGAGTTTTGATAGCCAAACATCCTTTAGTGACCTGGTCATGATTTCTCATGAAATTTTGGTCTTAGTGGATAAATTGCATGGGTCTCATTTTCCTTTGTTAAATTCTCATTTTCATGATAACAAAGTTGTGAAACGTTATTGGATCATCTAGTTTTATTTCATAAGGTTCTTATTCAGATAATGACAACAAACAATATGAGAGTTTAACTTAATAGTGGCTTTGGTTTGGTCATTAAAACCTTGTAACTGTCAAAAAATTGTAGCTTTTAGTATTGATACTAATTTCTGAGTAATCTCAAGAATATCATAAGGTATCATAAAGCTTCAACACTAAGATTGGATATTAATGGTTAATAAACCCTTAATCTTTTCCACTAACTCTCATCTTAAGTATTTGTTGAATTATGGTAAGGAAACATATAAAACTAGACTCAACCATCATGTGTTAATTGGAATTCATTAGCATTTATGGAGTTAAATATCCTTAATTAGGCACTACACATCTAAGCCAGTTGTTCTCTTTACTTATAGGTAATCTCATTTCTTATGCCTATTCTTAATGACACGGTTTTGCTTAGTAAGACTTTCCCTTTGGAGAAACGTATAGCTGGAAGTAGTACTTGTATTTTGTTTCCAGACCTTAGAATTATCCTCTCTATGGTAATTATTCTTCCTCTTTTAGGTTTAATGATAGTAAGGTGAATGACATCAACTTTTCTAGTTTAATGCGTTCCTTTTCCTGTACATAATTCGCTATCAACACACTCATTTTACTTTGATGTTTCTGAGTGTTATAGTTGATTCATAATGCATCTAATCGTACTGATGGAAAAGTTATTATGTACTAGAAATTTATTGATTTCCATGTGTTTATGGGTCATGTTATTCAACATTAAGATGTATTCACAGATCCCATCTAAACATAGAGTTAGATTTATTTATTTCATGCTTCTTACGAATTCTTTATATTCTTTCATTTCCATAGATAATACATTAGTCTTAGGAATTTCAGAATATTTAATAGCTCACCTGATAGGAATTAGTAAAAGAAGTTCTTAATTAACATAAGAGACATTTTATTCCACTTCTTATGCTCATATGTTATTCTGTAATAATTTATCAGATAGAGCTTAGGAATGCCATGTCTTAAGAGGTAACTTGATAAGAACAAAGTTTAAGCAAACTCTTCTTAGTTTTGATAATTAGAGTGGATTACTTAGTTGAGATAGTAATTTATAGAAGAATGTGAGATTAGTTTCGAGTTATGGTTATTGATGTAAGGCAGACTTAAAATTATGATCATTATATTAATGAAGGGTCATTAATTATGAGGATCAATTTTAATATGAAGATGTGATAATATAATAACACCAACATAAGCTACTTAAATAACATGCTTTAGCTTTGGCTATACGCTATTTATTTAAGTATTAAGTTGCTAACAGTGAATGTAACACATCACCTTTGGGCAGAAGTGAGACACTCAAAGTTCTAATGCAATACGCTCAGTTCACCAACATAATTTGTTACACGTCACCTTTGGGCAGAAGTGAAACATTATGGCACTTATGTGAACGAGCTACAATGCTTAACGAGATCTGTATAACGAACTAATGTGACACATCACTTTTGGGCAGAAGTGACACCTCAAAATGTTATTGCAAGTTAAGCAAGGTTTTATAATGTTTTGATTAAACTTGATACATTAGGTTTTATCAAAAATGTAAATTTTATTAGAAAACCCGAAAAAATAATGGGTTCTCAGTAATCTTATGAGTTCCCGAAAAAGGAAGAGTTCTCGAATTAGCTTATGAGTTCTCGAAATAATGGGTTCTCAAATAATTGAGTTCTCAAAAAAAAAATTATATGAGTTCTCGAATAGCATAAGGGGTTCTCGGAAAAATAATGAGTTCCCGGAAAACTTATGAGATCTCGAATAACATAAGGGGTTCTCGAAATTATGAGTTCTCAAAGACTTAATGAGTTCTCGAATATCAGAATTAGTTCTCGATATACTGATGAGTTCTCGAATATATTATGAGTACTCAAATAACTTATGTTTTCGGATAACTTTAATAGTTCTCGAAAAATAATGGTTCTCGAATACATGATAGTTCTCGATAAATAAGATGGGTTCTTGGAAACATTATGGGTTCTCGAAAACATTATGGTTTTCGAAGATGAAGACCTTGACTGAGAACTCCTATCCGTGAACCTGATCGAAGTCTTTAAAATCGAGAATTTATACACCGAGGAACATTATCCGAAACTTAACTAATAATCCGAGAACTAATCTCATTAACCTTAAAACCGAAAACTTATTATTAATATCGAAAACAAATAATTAAAATAATAAATTGGTTCGAAATTTTAGGGATTTAGAAAATCCGTTTCAATTAATTTCGGGTTTTCAGTATATCTCCAAAAGATTCAAAAAATTATGATAACCCTAAAAACTTGGAGATTAAGTAACTCCCAAAATTTTAGGAAACAAATTTTAATCCTACCTGTAACCAACTTATAGCGATTTTCCTCAAAATAAGGATGAATTTTATGAACAGTCCCATAAACATACAAGAACCGTTCATACTAATTGCCAGATTTATTATTAAAGTTTCCATTAATAAAATAAAAAATGCTTTGATAAATCAACATTATTTAAATCAAAGTATGAACAGACTTGTCGCCGTCATTAATTGAATCAAAGCATTTTGATTTTTTTTGTTCGTGATTTGCAACAACTTTATGTGAACTTTACAAAAGTCAACGTTGATTAAACAAATAAGTCAAATAATGGTTTAATCAAAACCTAAATCAACATGAAATCAAATCACAATTCTTTTTTTTCGCGAGTTTCATAAATCATCACAGAAACATTATTTATTTTGTAAATCATTATTTAATATTTCAAATCGAATTAGAATTGATATAATCAACATACGCTCTGATACCACATGTTGATTATATTAATAAGAACAAAAGGAATGAACATAAGATGTAATCATGTGTACCTTATTTGTTTAACCGTTCAGGAACCTCAGTAATGGAAGACACCATCATCTTGATTGGGTTCCCTTTAGTGTGTACACTAATAATGGCTAATGATCACAAAGTGATCAAATGAGAGAGAGATGTGGGTGGTGGCTACGTTAGGTTATGGACATGGTGTTATTAAAGTCCTACCTAATACCTCTAGTTATCTCTCTATTTATACACACAGGGGACACCCTAATTAGGTTTATTAAGGGTAATTCCTTCCATCAAAGAATCACCAATTATAAACTTAGGGATATTATAGTAATTGATCAATATAATATAAATGATAATGATAGCCATATAATAAATATAATAAACATAATTTATATTTATTCCAACATATATTCATTAAACCCAAAAGGCTTTTGAGTAGAGCAAAAGTTCTTGTAGTTATAGAAGTTAAGTATGCCAAAAGGTATGTATAAGAAGTAACAGAAGTTAAAGAAGGTTGTTAGGTATTTGTAATAAGGTCTGCTTAATTTGCTTCATAGATGAAATTTGTTATAAAGATTGGCCATGTTAATTTGGAAAAGTTTTTAGTGAAAATTTAAGCAAATTTCAGTTTTCCCATTGTCAAAGTTTCATAAAACGGTAGCAAATGTCGTGCCTTGGAGGAATTAGTACCGAAGTAGAATCAGGGGGAGGGAATAGGAACTACATTGTCGCTGCCGGTTGTTGTTCCTGATTGGTTACCTTAATATGGTAAATTACAACCTACCAACAAAACAATAGTCAAAACATTTTTCACCATGAAGTTTAACTCGCGGTCCGATAGAAAGAAAGATAGGCAGGCAACAGTCGACTCATTCCCATCGGCCACTGCTCCCGGCTGTCGGGTTTTTTTTTTTTAATGGGAAAAGTTTACTACTAAAGGATCTATAAAACAAGCAATTCAAGACTTCGTGCATATTTACATCATTAGAGGCAAACTATACACTGTGACATGTATCGATTTTTATATTAATAGTTGTGTACATAATGTACATCCAAAATTATCCCCGAGCACATCCACAGTCTTCGTAAGATTCATATTATTAACATACGTGGGATTGGTATTGACGGTAAAGGGGATTGGATTAAAAGAATTAAAAACGAGTATGGGATTTCTTTTATAGGGATGCAGGAACAATGAGTGGAGAAATTCAGGAAGGTTTTCTTTCTAACTTTTGGGGTGGTTTGGGTTTTGATTTTGAAGTGGTTAATGCAACGGCTCACTCTGGGGGTATCATCAGTCTATGGGATCCTATGGTTTTCAGGAAAGAGGTTGTTTTGAAGGATAGGAATTTTTTGTGTGTTTCTGGGTTTTTAATTGAAGGTGCCATTCAAGTAAATATTCTTAATGTCTATGCTCCGCAACAGAACGTAGATAAGCGGAATTTGTGGACTAGCCTTAAGGAGTTAATTCTTGGTGGTCAAGGGTGGTGGATTGTTATGAGCGATTTTAACGCGGTCCGTTTTGCTGAAGATAGAAAAAAATCGGGTTTTGATCCAGTTTGTGCTAGAGAATTTAATGACTTTATCGATGATGCTTGCCTTAGGGAGTATAATCTTAAAGGTATGAAATATACTTATTTAGTCAACAGGATGGGGAACTACAAAATGAGCAGAATCGATAGGATATTTATTTGCTCCGAGGTGTTTAATAAATGGCCTATGGCATACATTAAAGCTTTGCTCAGAGAGATGTCTGATCACTCTCCTTTTGTGTTGTTTTGGTGGATTCGAACTTTGGGTTCAAACCATTTCGATGGTTTGATTCGTGGCTCCATTATCCTGAGTGTGTGGATATTGTTAAATCTGTATTGACTAATCGTAATACCAGCGGCTTTGCTATTGTTGTTTTGTTGTCTAAACTCAAGAAGCTAAAGTCGAGATTGAAGAATTGGAGTGTTAAGAACCGAAAGAAAGAAGCAGCGGATCTAGTTACGTTGCAGCAAGAGAGACATCATATGGAAATGACCATGGAATTAAAAGAGTTAGAAGAATCAGAGTTGTGGATTTGGACCGAATGCAGAAAAGGTATTGAAGAAATCGAACACCGGCGTACGCGGAATATTAAGCAAAAGTCGAGAGTTAAGTGGGCTGAATTCGGAAATGAAAATCCAGCCTTTTTCCACAGTATGGTAAACGGTAGAAAGGCTAGAAACTCTATTCCATGTCTTGTTGTTGATGGGGAATGGGTGTCCAAACCATCCGTTGTTAAAAGAGAAATTCTTAGATTTGTCAGAAATCATTTCCGAGAAGATGTGTCGAATCGCCCTTCTTTAATCTGCTCCAATTTAAAGAAAATTAAAGATGCATATGGGGAGTTTCTTGTTGGTGCGTTTACGAAGGAAGAAATAAAATGTGCAGTTTTTTATTGCGGCTCCAAGAAAGCTCCGGGTCCAGACTGTTTTAACTTTTGCTTTGTGAAGAAATTTTGGAACTTTTTGGAAGACGATTTTTATAATATTATAGCGGATTTTCACGAGTCTGGTATGATCAATGAAGGATGCAACTCGGCTTTCATCACCCTTATCCCCAAGGTTAAAACGCCTCTTGGTCTTAAAGATTATCGCCCTATAACCCTTGTTGGTATGATTAGCAAGGTGATTTCTAAAATCCTTGCTAACCGTATTAAGAGGGTTATGAGTGACGTCATCTCGATATCACAATCTGCTTTCTTGAAAGATCGGTTTATTCTAGACGGTCCCTTGGTCATGAATGAGGTTTTGGAATGGTTAAAAAAGTAAAATTGTAAGGCGTTTATATTAAAAATAGATTTCGAAAAGGCCTATGACAACGTAAATTGGTCGTTTTTTATTTCTATTTTATCACAAATGGGATTCCCTCAAAGATGGTGTTCATGGATTAGAGGCCTTCTGGTTTCGGCCCACTCTTCCATCTTGGTAAACGGGTCGCCCACTTTCGATTTTAAGTGTGAAAAGGGTCTTCGTCAAGGAGACCCTATTTCACCGTTTCTGTTTTTTATTGTTATGGAAGCGCTTTCGTGGATGATGAATAAAGCGAAGGAGGTGGGTATTTTCCATGGGGTTTCTTTGTCGGAGAATGGTGATGGGATTTCGCATCTCTTTTATGTGGATGACGCATTGATTATTGGGGATTGGTCTCAAGAGAATTTGGAGAATACGGCGAGGATTCTCCGGGTCTTCTACTTATGCTCGGGTCTCCGTATCAATATAAATAAATCTAATTTGTTTGGTGTAGGAACGGAAGATTGGGAAGTAGAGTTCATGTTGGGTGTTTTGGGGTGCAAAAGGGGTCTTATTCCTTTCGACTACCTTGGGATTAAGGTTGGTGCTAATATGAATCGCATTACTAATTGGTCGTCGGTGGTAGAGGTGGTTCGATCTAGACTTGGTTCGTGGAAAGCCAAAACTCTTTCCATGGAAGGGAGACTTATTCTCATAAAGTCGGTCCTCCAAAACCTCCCAATTTATTATTTCTCCCTTTATAAAGCCCCTCTCGCGGTGATAGAGCAAATCGAAAGTATGATGAGAAAGTTTTTATGGGCAGGTTCGAGTGGTGTTCATAAGATTTTTTGGGTGTCTTGGGATGAAATAACCCAACCAAAAGATAAAGGAGGTCTCGGACTCACTAAGCGTGTCCACATAAATGACGCTCTTTTAATGAAATGGGTTTGACGTTTCAAGACGGAAAGATGCTCCCTTTGGAAGAAGATAGTCATTGATTGTAATGGTTTAAACCGTATGTGGTCTTCGCTTCCTTGCAGCCAATTCTCTAGTAGTAGCTGGAAGAAACTAGTCAAACTTGGAGATAAGAAACTTCTTGATGGTAGAAGCCTCAACAGCCTGTTCGTTGGTAGGGTGGGTAATGGGGCTGGTGTCTTCTTTTGGTCAGATGTTTGGCTGAACTCGGTTCCTTTGAAAGATAAATACCCCCTGTTGTTCCAGCTAGAAAAGAATAAATGGGCGACAGTTGCTAGCCGTGTGACTGTTAACAGCAGTGGCCGAAGACTGCTATGGGATTGGCGCAGAATTCCGGCCTCGCAAGCTGAACTTTTGGAGCTGTTCAGTTTACTAGAAGAGCTTTATGAGCATCAATGGTTTGATGGTAGCGACAGTTGGTTTTGGAGTGGAGACAAAGAGGGGATTTACACGGTTCGAAAGGCAAAAACTTTGTTTCTTTCTCACAGCAACAATGATGTTGGTGACAGGTTTTATGGAAGGGGTGGACCCCTTTAAAGTGTAAATTGGTGATTTGGAGAGCGATCCGCAACCGGCTTCCATTGAAACCAGAATTACAGAAACGGGGAGTAACTTTAGACGATGTCCGATGTGTGATGAAGCGACAGAATCGTTAACCCATTTGTTTACAGGATGCTGTTTCGCTATGGAAGTGTGGTTCAGAATTGGTTCTTGGTGTAAACTGCAGCCGCTTTTTTGTTTGATTTCGAGGATCTGATCCACCTTCCAAAGACCTGTTCTGATAATAAAGATAGCCGGGCGATGCTTGTGGGAATCCTTTATACTACTGTTTGGTGTTTGTGGAATGAGCGGAACTCCAAGGTGTTCACCGGAAAACACAGACGGCCGATTGAAGTCTTTGAAAATGTCAAGTTGACATCGTTTTTTTGGTCCGTCATAGGTCTAGATTAAAACTTAAGGATTGGTCTGATTGGTGTAAATACCCGCTTTGATGTAATCTCTTTTTGTGCCCTCGGGTCCTCTTTTTGTGGACGCTTGTGGCGGTTTGGTTTTGTTGGTTAATGAAATTTAATTTTCAAAAAAAAAAAATGTACATAATTATTAATGTATATGTGTTACACAACATGTACTAACTTTTCATATTGTCATGCTAGAAGCAATAGATATAGCTGCTTGCTTAGGATCAAAGTGATAGGAACTGCCAATACATATTGACGACAGGTGCTTTCCCGCAACCTCAATTGTGGCCATGGCGGACTGAACCGCTTACACACTATGACCCAGATAATTTTCTTTTTATTATTTATGAACTTTTTATAATTGAATGCAAAGATATGTTGTTTACTTTCGCTTTGTACGGCTTCACCAATCAAGCAATCTCCGCCTAGGCTTTCTCCTTAACTCGGCTATGGTAACAAAATCAAAAAGTGTCTTTGGGGTGGTTCGAGGAGGCCAACCGGACAGGGTCCATAAATTTTGAGGGCCTAATTTTTTTAAAAAATTCCTATATATATGTATATATTTTTTATATAACTCATTTAATACTTAAACTTGGGCCTAAGGGGCCTATTTTTTAACGGTTCGGATAAGGTACATGAATTTTTAGAGATTTTCAAGGACGGCCCTATCAAGAACATTGGTACGTTAAGGCTATTCTATTTTGTTGTCTTAACCTTCTCTTGATTTTAATGTAGGAAAGTGAGGTCTAGATTTTGAACACACTCGGGATGGTACATGGGATGCTGATACAACTAAAGATTTGCACACATCTAAATTGCAAATAGCGAATTCTTAGTGCCTGTGTATCATTTTACATCTTGCAAGTTGTAAGTGATTCCAAACAAATAGGTATATAATTTTGTTAATGTCTAGGTTACATGGCAATTTGATGACCATGTTACATATTTGAATAGCGTTTATACATGTTGATTTGAAATATTTAGAAACCACGTTATCAGTGGCGGAACCAGGATTTTTTTTCACTGGGTTCCTTTTTTAGATGCTCTAATTTTATATGACCGAACATAAAATAATTCGGGCCGGTTTGACGGTTCGGGTCCGGTCATGTTAAGGGTTTGGTTCGGCTTAGGTTTCAACACATTAAAATTTAACATCCCTAAAACAACTAATACGATAATAACAAAAACTATAACTAATACGATAATTCTATAAGAATTTAGGATGTTGTACGCATTTACATACCTTTAACTATGTGTCCATGGGTTAGGAGGTTGAAAAACATAACCTTGCCATCATTAAAGTACGCCTACCCTGTAACTGGATCAATGATTTGAACATTTGAGACATCAAGAGGGGCTTCTACGGTAAAGATCCCACCTTCATGGCCTTGCCCTTGCCCTTCATGGCCTTGCCCTTGCTTTATATGTTGCTTAAAAAAGAAAAATGTCACATATCTATAAAAATGTTACTATTCAAAGCTCAGGTTTATTAATTATATAATAATAATAATAATAATAATAATAATAATAATAATAATAATAATAATAATAATAATAAGTTGACTTCAAGTATTCTGACTTTGCTGACCTATAATAAACAAACTCAAAAGACTTTTTTTTGCTACTGAACAACTTTGATTAACTCCAATAGGGGATAATTGTTTGAAGTTTTACCATGCCCATTGTTTCTAGATTTCTGGCCTATTAAAAATTACGTATATACCCACCAGTATGGATCATATGTCCATAAATTATCTCTAAATCTAATCACAACGCATCTGCACAATTATTTAGAGTTTCAAATTTTATCATCTAGCTTCCATTTTAAAGAAACAAAGAGCACCTGTAATAACAATGGCAAAATGCATACTTGAGTATATACATATTACAAAACTTTCATGTGGTCAATTTTTTCTGTGATCTAGGTGCAATTTGCATCCTAGCTTTCAGTTTCATATTTGTAGTCTACTGATTCAGTTAAAATCCTTGATTCCTTTCATAACTTTAAATGAGTCCATTATAGATTAACTGGTCAATTTCCTATAAAATGGAATCCCAACTCATGTTTTTCCTACACAAATTGACTATATATTAAATGAATCACTCACGCAGATCATCATCTTCATCAAGGGAAGCATCCTCATCATCGTTAGTTTCTACAATTTCAGTTACAGGCTTGTCATTCTCAAGGGCTTTAAGACGAGCAGGTGCTCTTTGTTTCTTTAAAATGGAAGCTAGATGATACTTTTATAAGAGAAGACACTTAGACACATCAATATCAATAACACTCACTTTGAATCTGAACCAAATGCATTTAAGCCAACATAAAAGAAATTATAAAACCCACAAAGAGTTACTCGACCTAGTAATACAAATAATTAGAATCCATTTGTAATCACTACATACCCACTTCAAAAGTACCAAACTTTCTAAAATCAGGATGGGGCAAAGTGGTAAATCAATCAATATATGTTCAATACAGAAACTACAGCCTAATGAAATTGATAAAGTAACAATAAGGAATAATAAAACAAAGAATGAAAGGAAACCAAATAGAGGAGAGGTTTAGGGTTTTACCTGTTATTGAGTTCAGAGAGAGCTGGTGTCGATCGCCGGCAGGGAAGGAGGTGGAGGGGCGGCGGAGGTCACGGGGGAGGAGGGTTTCTCTTGCGGTTGTTTGGCTGCTGTTGTCTGTGTGAGTTTTGTTTGGAAGAGCCAGACATGGGTTTTGTTTACCCTAGTTTTTAATTAAAAAAAGGTTGGAAACAAAAAATTAAACGCGTGAAACGGGGATCGAACCTGGAATCATGGGATTGTAATGGCGGGTCTCTACCACTAGAGCACTTGCAACTTTTAGTTATGGGTTCTTTTGATAATATTCTTATGGGTTCCTTTTTTTTTTCTATACACATTAACACTAAAAATTACAAACCGAGTGGGTTCCCGGGAACCCGCTGCATTAGCCCTAGATCCGCCCCTGCACGTTATGCATTCCGTTAGTTTAAAATCAACGTAACAACTGTTGCTAGCGTAGTCGTCGTGCAACACAAATATAAAAGCTTTTTTTGCCAGTTTAGTGCGCCGCAACGCGCGCGCACGGTTATAAAACCTAGTTTAATTTGTTAAGAACTTAACAATTATAACAAAATTTGTATATGTTATTAACCTGGGGCGGATCTAGAGCTTACACAGGGGTAACGCCCGTTACCCCGCAACTTTTTTGGCGTAGTGTATTTTTAATATTTTTTTACGTGTTTTGTATTACGTTTATATTACGTTACCTGTTAAAATTATGTAACATTACCCCTGAAATTTTGGTCTAGATCCATGATATTAACTATTAAATTGCTTTAGTCGTTTGAAAGTAACGCATTACTATTATCTATTAATAAATTCCATACTAAGACTAAGTAGATAAGACAAAACAGAGGGGTCGTCTTAATGGACTAAATCGGCATCAATTCAGAACACGTTTTTTAGCCAAATTTGGTGAGAGTAAAATTAACACTAAGATATTTCGATCACAATTAAAAAAAAGAAATTAGATATTTTGGATTATCTATTTATTGTAACGTTATAATTTTTTGAATTTAGTTTTATGACTACTAAAACACCTACTCTTACTATATACACACTAGGACACTTTGAACGTGTATACAAATAAAAAAAAGAGTAAACTGCCATTTTCGTCCATGAGGTTTGACACTTTTTGCTAGTTTCATCTAAAAGTTTATTTTTTCATAACTGGATCCAAAGGTTTTCAAATAGTTGCTCGTTTCATCCAACTCGTTAACACCGTTAGTTGAAGTCAGTTTCTGATCCACAAGGACACAACACCATTGTTCAATTTTGGGTTTTGATTTATTAGGGTTTTGAAATGAAGAAGATGAAATAGATGGATTTTATGAAACTAAAGATAAAATAATTGTAAAAAAATTAAGGGAAAATTGCGAAAATAGCCTTTGACCGAGTGGATTTGCGAAAATAGCCCCCTCAACCGTCTTTGGAAAGCCGGTTCCCAGTTCGCGAGGCGTCTCAGACGTCTCCCAAGATGTCTCCCACTACAACCAATAATTTACCGCCACATCATCACCAACCCACTCTCTCTCTCCTTCTCTCCTCATTTATTACCTGAGTCTCCTCTCCTCCTCTCTCTCTCTCTCTCTACCTTTCTCTCTCCTCTCTTCTCTCTCCCACAAAAGTTTCAACGGAGGTGGTGGCGGATAGGTAGCATCCAAATATATTCTCTTCTTCAAGCTCTTGTCCGATCAACATTTTAGATACAACCCATCTCTCCTGTAAGACAAAACAAATATTTGAAAAGTAAAATTGAATACAACCCATCTGAGCTGTATGTTATTTGAAAAGGCAAAACAAATAATACAACCCATCTCTCTTCTCTCCTCTCTCTCTCTCTACCTTTCTCTCTATTTTCTCTCTTCTCTCTTCCCATCTGCTTTTGAAAAGTAAAATTGGATACATGTTGATGCCTCAAACCAATCGATCCATATCCCATTAAAAGACAAACAGCTGGGTTTTGGTTTTTTCAACGGGCAGTTTTACGGAGAGGTAGAGAGAGAGGAGGAGAGGAGAGAGAGACCGAGGTAATTAATGAGGAGAGAAGGAGAGAGAGTGGGTGGGTGGTGACGTGGTGATAAATTATTGGTTGGAGTGGGAGACGTCTCGGGAGACGTCTGAGACGCCTCGGGAACGTGGAACCGTCTCTGACGTGGTGGTAAATTATTGGTTGTAGTGGGAGACGTCTGAGATGCCTCGGGAACTGGGAACCGGCTTTCCAAAGACGGTTGAGGGGGCTATTTTCGCAAATCCACTCGGTCAAAGGCTAATTTCGCAATTTTCCCTAAAATTAACCTATGATTGTGTTGCTTGGAAGTTTCTTATCAACATAATGATCACATGGGCTTCCCGACGAGGTGGAAAACATGGATTATGGGCTCTCTTGTAACCGGAAGATCGGCGGTTTTGTTAAATGGGTCCCCCTCGGAAGAATTCCAATTAAAGTGCGGCCTTAGACAAGGCGACCCATTGTCCCTCTTTTTGTTTACTATTGTCATGGAAGCCTTGCACGTAATGGTTTCTAAGGCTGTCGAAGCTGAGACTTTTTTTGGGTATCAAATTGCCGAATGGAGGTCCACAAATGTCACACTTGTTCTACGCCGATGATGCGTTATTTTTTGGAGAGTGGACAACCGAGAATGCCTCTAATCTTAACAGGATTTTACGGTGCTTCTCTTTAGCTTCTGGTCTTAAAATAAACCTGCTCAAAAGCTGTGTATTCGACATTAATGTACCAGATTCGGAGGTGGAAAATGTTGCTTCGAACCTGAAGTGTATGAAAGGTTCACTACCTTTTATTTACTTGGGCATGCCGGTTGGAGAGAACATGAAAAGTATCAAGAGTTGGAAACCTATCATTGATAAGTTTCAATCTAAGTTGTCATCATGGAAAGCCAGGACTTTGACATTCGCAGGAAGAGTCGTCCTTGTTAAGTCCGTCTTGGGTGCCATCCCGAATTATTACATGTCTTTATTTAAAGTTTCGGATGGTGTGTTGAAGGTTTTGGAAGGCTTAAGGAGAAGATTCCTATGGGGAGAAGCCTTGGGAAACAATAAAATTAGATGGGTAGCATGGGAAAACATTATGAAGCCAAAAAGTTTGGGGGGGGGGGGGGGGGGTTGGGAATCGGTAGTATAAAACAGCTTAACATGGCATTAATCGGTAAATGGTGGTGGAGGTATAGAGTTTCAGCCGATCAAGTTTGGTACAAAGTTGTTAAAGCAATTCATGGGAGACGTAGCAAAAGTAACTTCATTCCGGTTAAGAAAACGGCTTCGGGGTGTGGCACACGATTGCAGCGATTAAACACCGAATTTCAGATGTTAGGGTTCAGTTTGGATATGAAAATAGTTTGCAAGATTGGTACCGGGGACACGGTCAAATTCTGGGATGATGTCTGGTGTAACGGAAACAGGCTGAAAGATTTATACCCAGGTTTGTACGATCTGTGCAGATTGAAGCATGTGCTTGTCAGCGATTGCTATAAGATACTTAATAATACGGTGTGGTGGTATATCCCCTGGAGTAGGCTACCGAATTCGGCTGCAGAAATGAATGACGCGACGAACTTTGTGGTTGCTTATTAATTCTGTTAAAGTGGGGGCTGGTGAGGATGTTTGGGTGTGGCAGGGGCGTACTGGGCTGCTGGATTTTTCTGTTAAGAATGTACGAGAAGATCTGGACAGTCCGAACAATCCGGTTCAGCTGCAGCAGAAGTTCACATGGAGCCGTATTGCGACACCGAAAGTAAACTGCTTTGTCTGGCGTGCACTCGACAACAGAATCCCATCAGCTGAGAATCTGTCTTACAGAGGAGTTAATGTGGGAGATGGATTGTGTAAAAGATGCAGCGTAGAACCGGAAACAACGAACCATATCCTTATGGAATGCGTTTGGGCAAGGGCATTGTGGTGGAATGTACAAAAGTGGCTCAAGATGGAGGCTGCCCCGGAATTTAATTCGCTGTCACAGACCATTAACGCCTGCACAGGTCTGAATCGCTGCTCTAAAGTGGTCAAAACGATCTATGCGGTAATTCTTCTTACGTGTTGGAAGCTTTGGTTGGGAAGAAATGACAAGATTTTTAACAATGGCCACAAATCAACACCAATGATCCTAGAAGAAATCAAGTTGGAATCCTATATGTGGATGATCAAGAGGGGACGACAACCGGCTTTAGACAAAACAAAATGGTGGGACTTTTCGGTGTACGACAATGGGTAAACGCTTAACACAATGAGTTTGGGCGATAACTCCTTTGGGTCACTACTATATGTAATTAATGTATGGGTCAACCGATAGGTGACCCAGGTAGTACTTCGCTAATTGGGCTTTGGGGCGTCTTACTTGTAATGTTTTGAAGTTTGTATGTTTTTGACGAAATTGAATAAAAGTGCTCCGTTTGATCGTTCAAAAATAAAATTAAATTAACCTATGAGTATGGAGAATAAAAATAATTTTTAAAGATAGTTTGGAGAATAAACATATTTCAGAGAGTTTTTGACAAAATAGTTTTGAGAAATGAATATATGAGATGGAATTTTACATGATTGAAGTTTGAAAAGGTTAAATTGACAATCTCTCGAATTCAGTCTAAGAAAAGTTTATTTTTGTTTTTCTTTCAAATAATAAGAGTACTATTTATTAATATGTAAAAATAAAATGCATCAATAATATTCAACGTTTTTTTTACCTTCATAAAAATTTTACTAAAAACCAAACTATATCTTAAATAAAACATTCTTCACTCCTAATATTTAAAAAAAAAATTGTCTTACTTTAATTTCTTTCTATAGTTACTTGTATATATCTCATCTAAATTATGTAAGTTCTAAAACTAATAAAAAGATATCATTTCAATACCCATTGCTACAAAGTACAAAAGAAGCTTCTTAGGTAAACACAACTAAGCCTGTTCAAATCGCTCGCTGCTTGTTTGAAAAATGCTCGAAAAATGCTCGTTCGATTTTCCGCTCAGTTATAAATGAGTCGATCGGCTCGGTTCGGTTTGTAAATGAGCCAAGCACAAGCAAAGGTACGTTCGGCTCGAATAAATTTTTATTTATTTATGATATATTTAATTATAAATATACACACAATTTACAGATAAATTTATGGCTTTATATATAATATTCTATTGAATTTTAATTAGTATATGCAAACAAAATATAACTAGCCCATTTAGTTTAATAAAAAATTTAACACTAGATTTAATAGTAAAACCATAAGTCATGAGGTGACAGTCTTGACTTTTTTTATGTTATTAGTCGTCCATCACTAATTGTCGATTGATATCACCATACGTCACAATGCAACAACTGTTCGCTCACATATGCTCATCGCCTCACCAGCCTTAATCTAAGCCTCATCCTCGGACATTGGGTTTTCAATATTAGTGTTATCATCGGATAATTCGACCTTTGTTGTCACCCAATAATGAAAACATAGAAGGAAACATCCTAATTTTATCATCGTCCAAATTACTCTTTACTCGATTCTCGCTCGGAAAATTTACGCTCGAAGAATGCTCGTTCATTTTTTGCTCGATTGTAAACGAGCCAAACATGAGGAAAGCTCCGCTTGAATCGGCTCGTGAACAGCTCTAAACTACACTAGATATTCACAACCCAAAAATAACTGTTCAAAAATAAATACACTTCGTTCACTTGATACCAAAAAAAAAAAAAAAAAAAAAAAAAAAAATCTAAGAAACGACATCGGTTAACCCATCCACTTGTTACTACAGAAAAATAAAACACTCCAACGAAACAAGAGGATTTTCTAACGACTCACTTCCTTGCACCTCCGTCTCCGCCGTCTCACCACCATTCTCTACCGTCTCCGCCACCGCCTCTCCGCCCTTCTCCACCGTACTCTTCCCGTCACTCACCGCCACCGGCGCCACGTCACCAACTTTCTGAACACCACTTTTCTCCACTACTTTCCGGCGTTGACACGATTCCCCACGCACCGCCGGCGACCTCGATCTCCGAGCCGCCGCTTCTTTCCGTCCGTCATTCCCCGGCCCCACATTCCGACACCTCGTCGTGTTCGTCATACCCCTACCCGGCGACTGACGTTTCCTCTCCGGTGAAGGCGCCACGTGTCTTCTCGCAACTGGTCTAACCCCTCTTTCCTTCCTCACCATCACCTCACCGGAATTACCCACCGCTCTTTTCCTTACCACCCTCTTCTCCAACGGCAACTTATTATTATTATTATTATTATTCACTTTCTGCGTCACTTCACCTTCTTCCACCTCAATCTCTTCCTTTTTCCCATCCGCCGCTGCCGTCGTCATCGTCGTCGCCGTCGTCGCAGCAGAATAACTCTCACTGTAACTATACATCTCCGACACCTCCGACACATTTTCTTCAACTTCCGCTGTTACGTTTACCGTCATCTTTTCCGTTAACTTTTCCGTTAACTGTTCCGTTGCATTAACGGGTTCACCGTTAGTAAGTTGACGGTTGGTTAAGGGGGGTTTTGGGATGATGGGTGTTTCTGAGAGGACTTCTTTGACTGTTTCTTCGGGTAAAGGTGGTGGTTGAGGGTGTGGTTTGGGTGGTTGACGGTGGTTAACGGCGGCGGTGGTTGTAAGACAGCAACCCATGGATGGGAAGTGTGGTGGGGTATGGTATGGAGTTGTTGTGCAGATAAATTTGGGGATGACAAATGGGTTAATAGGTTGCTTGCATTGATTGAGGCTTTTTAGGTGAAAAAGTGAATGTGGGTGTGTTTGGATACGAGTTATCTACTTTTGGTTTCTATTTTTTGTTTTTTAGTTATGTTTTCAAATTTTGGAAGTTTTATAAACATTTTTTCTTTCTTTTTTTTATTTTTTTGTAATCATGGTCTTTTTGGTATTTATCGACGATATAGATTAGTGATATTCGCTAAAATTGGTCGCACATTGTCACACTTCATTTCTCAAGTTTATACCGTCATGATTTCGAGGTAGAATAGGATATTACTTGACGACAAACTTCTTTGAAAGCTTGAATTGTACCAAGTTTGGAAAATTTAGCGTTTTAAAAAGTTTGTTGTACCGTATTAGACATAATGTAATTATAGAGATTTAGAGGTTATATTATGTAAATATAATTGGAGGGGGTATTGTGTAAATGTGATTAATAGTCTTGTTGTAAGATTTTTTTATTAAATTATAAGTCGTTTTTTGTTTAGGGAAATTTACAAGATATGTTCTCAGATTGTCACACATTTGCTATATTTGAACTAAATTTACGTTACTTTTAAAAGAATTTAAAAATCACATCAGACGAAAAGCTATTTAAAAGATGAATTGTACGCGTTTGGAAAATTTGATGCTTTAGAAGGTTTGTTGTAATGTTTGTCAACTTAATTGAAGAGTCGAAGTGTTTTGACATCGGTTAAGAAGAGTCTTAGAGTTATCTACAATCAAATCTTAGATATAGCATTTTACAAGTTTGCATTCTACCGAATAAAAGTGCTACATGGTTTCACGCAACTAATATAATCGGGCTTTGTTTCGTAAGATATGGACTTTCCAAGAGCATTCATTAAATCTAGTGCTAACTTCTCATTTGGATTTGAGGGTGTAAGTTTGTGGCATTTATATTTGAACTTGCTAAAGACATTAAAACAATACCACTAGAAATTGAAATTACTAATAAGTTAATCATAGTTAGAATATCATCATTCACAATCAACACAAGTACACAACCCAACTTTTAAATAAAAAAAACTAATTTCTCTCTCTTACAGATACACAACCCAACCTTACTCAAAATTTAACACACATTCACAACACAAATCATTCTAAAAATATTTTTTTAAACGAACTTGGTTTTTAATAAAATTTATATCAGGATATTTACAAAAAAAAAAAAAAATTAAGAAATACCGTGTATTTAGTTTTATTTTTAAGTCTAAATATAACAAATTATTTGAGTAATTAAATTAGGAGTGTAGTTGGTTTGCAACCCTTGTGATGGGATTGGGTACTGAATACACCATTCCGCATACCCAAACCCGGCACAACACTGGCGCGCGGAAGGAAGCCAGGCGCAGGATTTGGTCAAAGCTCATTAAATGCACAGTCAATAGTCAAAGGCCGGTCAAGGCGAATATCATGCATGGTCAATAGCCATGCATGAATCACGTAACTACACCAGTTAAGGCGGTATTCGATTCCACTGTTCCCTTCAATTTAGCTTTCCATATATCACCTTATTAACGTAATTAAGGGTGATGGAGACAACCTAACCACGGTTAGGATTTGGGTAATGGTGGCATACGGACTCTCCTATAAAAGGGATCACATCCCCAATAGGACAGGACATTTTCTACTGACCTGGAGAGCTATCATACTAGATAGTATCCCCATTCACCCCGTTTTTGTCATAAACAACTACCTTGTGTAGTCGTCTCCACACCCACACTTTCACTCTTATTTGCAGGTATCCCCGAGCCGTAGCTGTTAGTGAAGGATCAACCCTGTAGCAACTTATAATCTTATCATCCCTAACAGGTGGTGAGACTATTTGTTTCTTCATTGGCGCCATCCCTTACGGTTACAACAATCTTTCAAACTAGCACAATGGCTTTCTCAAAGGATGGAAACAACAACGCTGATGTCGAGGCCACAGTTAACGAAGAAATTCAAGACGTGACACCAAACACAATTACCAAGAATGTGGCCCAGAGGCAACAAGCCTCAACATTCCAAATCCACCCAACAAAAGGGGGAATAAATGGAGGAAAAAAGGCACAGGATAACCTTTCTTCAGTTGACCCGGATGAATGGTTAGCCCAACAAAATTCAAAGACGATTGCTGAGTACCAGAAGATGGTAATGAAACAAGTAAAACTCAAGACTCAGAAGGCGTTAAGTTTCGATTTGAGTGGGGATGATTCAGAATCCCCACGGAAGAACAACAGTGGTTGTCACGCAAAGGGACACCGTCAGGCGGTACGTGGTGGAGGCCGTGGTAGAAATACTCACGGCCAGGACCTCGTCAACCTGAACGGTGAACCAGACGGCTACGAATCTGAAGACGAAGTATATCACGATACAAGTAAGAAACAGCATTCCAAAACTGCCGCTAGTAGCTTGGCCCCTAAAGATGATGATCTGTACAAGCCATACAGACCAAAAACTTTCGCAGAACGTTCGAAGTTCTGCGCAAGGATTGCAGAGGCACCAATGCCGCAAGAGTGCAAGTTACCAAGTACTATCGGAAGATATGATGGCCTACGTGATCCTGATGATCACCTGCACGCATTCTGTCACACCCTCAAATTCCACGTGCGGGGTTTTACCGCGAGGCGCATGACAAACCAGGATCTAAGTCAACGGTCACAACAAACGACACTATATGATACGTAAAATGAAATAAACAACCATCAAGTTTCGTAAATCCATTCGCTGCGGAAGCGTAACTTTTATTACAACCCAAAAAGTAAAAGTGCGTAAGTCTGAAAAAGATATGATAATGCATATGAAGCCTAGACGCCGTGTGACTCCGTGCGCCTATAGTAAGCTGCTACCTCAACGACCTGAGACAAACATGCTAAAAACGTCAGCAAATAATGCCGGTGAGTTCACAGGTTTTTAATTAAATGTTTAAAGTAATGAAAGCCATCATGTTATCACTATATCAGAAGTAATAGCGTTAGCTAGACGCATGAGTTATACTACTACGACCAGAAACCATTACAGACAACGATATATGATTTTTGCCCGAAATGATTTAGCGTACGACCGAGACAATATGCACCCGCCCGGCTCCCAGCCGACGGGTGGGGTCTGTCAATCCCAATAGATCTATCCACATTTCCCCCGTTATGCTATCCAGCATATTCATGGTTTCCCCGGGACTTTACGTATCGTATAGTATGTAAATGAATCAACCACTAGCATAACATGATAATTTATGTAATAAGTATAAGCATGTGTCTCCCCCAAAATGTAAAGCATAAGACGGGGCCGTGAAACTCACCTGATGCTGCTCTTCGCACTACGATAAGTAAACCTGCTCAATAGACGGCCCCTAATACCGGTGACCTATCATGACGAGCACATAAGGTGTTAGACTAACAACCCGTAGGTTGATTAGTCCCTAGTAGTCCAGACCATAACTGTGTACATATGAAATGATGTTTTCAACGTTTAACCGACCGTACCAGGCAAGGCCCGACATCCCATTGGTGACCCGACATCTCATGTGTTAGACAATACAAGACATCATGCCACATATGCAATTAAACACTTAATACGCGCAACAGTTCACCTAGTCTAGCATAATGTCCGTTTAACGCATAACCAGGTCCGAATACGTGTTACTAAGTCATTGGGTGAATCCCGGGGTTCCTATCATGTTCCTAGGCGTCAAATCATGTTCCGGGATGTTAAAATATACATACAGCAGCATTACACGCGATTAGGAATCAAACTAGCAATTAGGAAAAGTCAACATGTGATTAGGGCTAGTCAACAGGCGATTACAAGGGCTAATCGCCCCTAAGGATGGGCGATTAGGACTACTCGTGTGTATTAGGGGCGAGTAGGGTCATAAGGTATGCAATTCAGGGCTTAACTAGTGATTAGGATCGTAATCGCATGAAATGGAGGCGAGTATGACTCCAATCGCCCCTATATATGCGATTAGGCTTCCCATTCAGGCGATTAGGCCTCTAATCGCCTATAACATAGGCGATTAGGATGCCCAATCGCCTATAGTGCAGCTGAAGTGGTTTTTCGCGCGTTTAATCCTCCAAATCAGATCCGAAACGTGTAGAAACACTCAATAATCATCCTAACACATTAACAAACATATTTCAAGCAAAACCCCTAAGTTTTTATCATTATAACAGTTCCGAATGCGAGCGTTTTCCTAAAATGGCAACTTAGCATGTAAACATCACATCAACATGCAAGAACTTGCCCTAAATAGCAAATATCCAGGTTAAATCACATAACCACGTTGTCCGATAGCATCCTACTGTTCTAGCATCATCCTATAACAAACCCTAACATCATACAATCAATAACATGCCTCATATCATCCTTAATCATCAAAAATCCTTCAAATGGGTCAAAACATCAAGTATCACAATACACCACCAAAACCATTCAAACTCCTAGGATATCATCATACTAACTTGTATTAGCAATAAACATCATAATAACACAAGGACACCCATGAATCAATCCTAAAAATCCTATCTTTAAACACATATAACACATATAACACATGTAAAGGTGTGGGTTTGTTTAAAAAGGGTTTTAGATGGATTTTCAAAGATAAAAACATTTATAAGTCAGGTCTGGACGTTTAGGGAGTAAAACATAATCATTTAAAGGTTTGGGTTTGAAGAACACACCTTGTAATAAAGAGGCGATGATGGAATAAGCTTGAAAATGGTGGTTTTTGATGCAAAAACGAGTTCCAGAGGGTGTTTGTGCGTTGGGTTATGTTATGGGACGGCTAGGGTTGCACAAATGGTGTTTTGGAGGTCAAGGGTGGTATTTATAGGCGTTTCTAGTCGTTTGGGGCAAATCAGGCGAGTATGCAGACCTATACGCGAGTAGGGCTTCTAATCGCATGAACCATCATGCGAGTAGCCTCCTACTCGCCAATAACTCCCCTCCAATCGCCCCATTATTGGCGATTAGGCTATTCCCCATAAGCCTAATCGCCTGTAATCTCTATGTTCGTGTGTTTTGCGCGTTAAACCCCGTTTTAACACATGTTAGCACATATTCACATACCGACAAGTCACATAATGATTGTAAACATATGATACATGATAAATAACACGTTCCCACCCGATCACCAATTCCCGGGGCCCGAGACTTGCGTGGTTGCGTTAAACCTGGCGATCCCACGAATCACCGATTCTTGTACACGTGGTTATGGACCGACACCCAATGGTTTCTCGAACCATTGTAACGACTCCCGATGATTCCCGAATCATCAATACGACTTAATTAACCCTAGTTAAGTATGATATTAAGTAGTCATTTAAAATGTTTTCGTTGAGATAGACTCGTATGCATGTAAAGTACGAAACGCATGTATGTAAGGTATAAAAGTATTGACCTGAATATGCCGGGTGTCACATCATCCCCCAGTTGAAAGAATTTTCGTCCCGAAAATTAAATGAAGTCCGTAGATGAAGAGACGAAAGGAAGAAAGAAAAGAAAAATTTTCCCCGCTGTTACATCATCCCCCAGTTGAAAGGAATCTCGACCCGAGATTCATTTTTCTTTGGAGGCCACATAGTTCGATTCAAATGCACGCTTAGGAAATAGATGAGGGTACTTAGCCTTCATCTGATCTTCTCGTTCCCACGTGAACTCCGGTCCACGATTAGAATTCCAACGAACCTTAACGATACGGATTTTACTCCGACGGAGGCTACGAATCTTATAATCTAAGATTTCAACTGGTTCCTCTACAATACGTAAATGATCATCAACCTTGATTTCTTCGAGAGGAATTACGAGAGATTCGTCTGCCAAACACTTCTTAAGATTCGAGACATGGAAGACGTTATGTACGCCACTAAGCTCGGCTGGTAAGTCAAGTCTGTATGCCACCGGCCCAATACGTTCCAAGATGGGGAACGGTCCGACATAACGAGGGTTAAGTTTGCCGCACTTCCCAAAGCGTATAACGCCCTTCCATGGAGATACCTTCAATAAAACCCTGTCGCCAACCTGGAACTCCAAAGGTTTGCGACGACGATCAGCGTAGCTCTTCTGACGATCACGAGCTGCCGCCATACGATTACGAATTTGTACGATCTTTTCAGAAGTTTCGTACACCAATTCTGGACCGGTGAGTTGGCTTTCGCCCACTTCGGCCCAACAAAGAGGGGACCGGCACTTCCGTCCATACAGAGCCTCGAACGGTGCCGCCTTAATGCTAGAGTGGTAACTATTGTTGTAAGAGAACTCTACCAACGGTAAGTGAATCTCCCAACTCTTACCGAAATCGATGACGCATGCTCGAAGCATGTCTTCAAGCGTTTGAATCGTCCGCTCACTCTGGCCGTCAGTTTGCGGATGATATGCGGTGCTCATGTCTAGTTGAGTACCCAACGCTTTATGTAATTGTTTCCAGAAACGGGAAGCGAAACGAGGGTCACGGTCGGAGATGATAGAGACGGGCACCCCGTGCCTGGAAACCACTTCCTTAAGATAGATACGAGATAACCGCTCCAGACTGTCGGTTTCCTTAATAGCGAGGAAATGTGCGGACTTTGTCAACCGGTCGACAATCACCCAGATCATGTCACAACCACTGGGCGACTTCGGAAGTTTGGTCACAAAATCCATGGTAATCCGCTCCCATTTCCATTCAGGAATTTCAGGTTGCTGTAGAAGACCAGACGGCTTCTGGTACTCCACCTTGACCTTAGCACAGGTCAGACACTTGCTGACATACGAAGCTATGTCAGCCTTCATATTGGGCCACCAATAGAGTATCTTTAAGTCCTGATACATCTTATCGGAACCCGGATGAATAGAATACCGGGATTTGTGAGCTTCGTCCAAGACAAGCTCCCGCAAACCCCCAAATAAAGGAACCCAAACGCGCTCGGCAAAGTAATGCAGGCCATCAGACCCAAGCTCGAGGTGTTTATCAGCACCGTGCATGGTTTCAGCCTTAAGGTTTTCCTCCTTCAAAGCTTCCAATTGAGCCGAACGAATTTGGTCAGGCAACGAAGAATGAATAGTGAGCTGTAAGGCTCGAACACGACGAGGTTTGACGGACTCCTTTCTGCTCAAGGCGTCTGCCACAACGTTCGCCTTACCAGGATGGTACTTAATGGCGCAGTCATAGTCGTTCAGGAGTTCGACCCAACGTCGTTGCCGCATGTTCAATACTTTCTGGTCGAAGATATGCTGGAGACTCTTGTGATCGGTGTATACGTCGCACTTGGTACCGTACAAGTAATGTCTCCAGATCTTCAACGCAAAGATCACCGCACCCAACTCTAAATCATGAGTGGTGTAGTTCCTTTCATGGACTTTAAGTTGGCGAGAGGCGTAGGCAATAACTTTCCCGCGTTGCATTAACACACAACCGAGACCACGAATGGAAGCGTCACAGTACACAACAAAATCATCTGTGCCCTCAGGTAAGGATAAGATGGGCGCAGAGCAAAGTTTAAGTTTCAGCATCTGAAATGCTGATTCCTGCGGTTCACCCCAGTCAAACTTGCGGTCTTTCTGGGTAAGAGAGGTGAGGGGTTGAGCGATCTTCGAAAATCCCTCAATGAAACGGCGATAGTAACCCGCAAGGCCTAGGAATTGCCGCACCTCAGATGGCGTCTTTGGTGCTTCCCATTCCTTAATGGCCTCAATCTTTGCCGGATCGACATGAATTCCCAGTTCATTAACCACATGCCCTAGGAATTGTACTTCACGTAACCAGAAATCACACTTTGAGAACTTAGCGTACAACTGCTCCCGTCTCAAAAGTTCCAAAACCAATCGTAAGTGCTCCTCATGATCCGTCTCGTTCTTAGAATAAACCAAAATGTCGTCGATAAACACGATAACGAATTTATCGAGATAGGGCTTGCAAACGCGGTTCATCAAGTCCATGAAAACGGCAGGTGCATTCGTAAGACCGAAGGGCATGACCAAAAACTCGAAGTGGCCATAACGTGTACGAAAAGCGGTCTTTGGAATGTCAGCTTCTTGTACCCGCAGTTGATGATACCCAGACCTCAGATCTATCTTGGAATAAAAACTGGAGCCTTGGAGTTGATCGAATAAATCATCAATTCGAGGAAGCGGGTAACGATTCTTGATGGTTACCTTGTTCAGTTCCCGATAGTCAATACACATACGAAGGCTCCCATCTTTCTTTTTGACAAATAGGATAGGAGCTCCCCACGGGGATGAACTAGGTCTAATGAACCCTTTTTCTAACAACTCCTGCAGTTGGTTAGATAATTCTTGCATCTCACGAGGTGCAAGGCGGTAAGGAGCTCGGGCAATAGGCGCCGCGCCGGGCGCAAGATCAATGCTAAATTCCACCTGACGGTGAGGTGGAAGGCCAGGCAAATCATCGGGAAACACGTCGGGAAAATCACGAACGACAGGAATGTCCTCGATCTTCTTCTCATCGTCAGATGAAACCGAAACAAGAGCTAAGATCGCGGAATACCCCTTACGTAAATACTTATACGCCTTCATACATGAAATGATGCTCAAGGGAACTCCACTTTTCTCGCCATGAACCAAAAGAGTCTCTCCATCCGGGAGAGGGAGGCGAATGATTTTATCGAAGCAAACGATCTCTGCGCGATATAAGGACAACCAATCCATACCCACTACAACGTCGAAACTACCCAATGACACCGGCATGAGGTCGATAGGAAAAGATAACCCTGATAGTTCCAACTGGCATCCTTTAAGAATATGAGTCGCCTCAATATTCTTACCATCAGCCAATTCTATAATATACTTGACCTCTAAGGGAGTCGGTACAATGTCTAACAGTCGGCTAAACTCAACAGATATAAAACTCTTGTCGGCACCCGAATCAAATAAAACGGAGGCATAACGATCACAAAGAAGAAACGTACCAGTAACAGTATCCGGATCCTGACGGGCCTCGCCCGACCCGATGACGAAGGCGCGCGCGTTCCTGTCGCCACCCCCGTTGCCCCTGTCATTTCTCCCAGCATTCCCTTGCTTCAGCTTGGGGCAGTCCTTCTTAAAGTGCCCCGTCTCCCCACAATTAAAACATCCCTGGTTACCCCTAGGTGCAGCAGTGGTAGTAGTAGTAGGGGCAACCACCTGTTGCTGAGTCTGAAGATTCACCCTGCACGTCTGGGCCAGATGCCCGTTCTTCTTGCAACGGGTACAAAAACTACAATTCCCCACATGATGATACCCACAACGATCACACCTGGGTAGCCTACCAGTATAACCACCCTGCTTTTGCCCAGAAGACGAACCCGTAGTCTCAAACTTCTTATGCTGCTGCTGCTGCTGAGGCTGCGCTGTACCCTTACCCGTGTTATCCCATTTCCTCTTGTTGCTGTCAGAGGTCTTCACCACAGTACCCTTAGGAGGCAAAAGACCCTCCTGAACCTTCTGTTTAGTCAACCTGTGAGCCAATCGAATGGTATCCCGAAGTGTAGTAGCATCATTAGCGGTCACCAACCCGCGAACCTCAGGCACCAACCCACTGATGTAGAACTCAATAGCCTTATATTCAGGCGTCACAGAATCCGGGCACAAAAGTGCCAGCTCATGGTAGCGAGTGGTATACTCCTCTATCTCAGATCCCACCATCTGATGATTCCACAGCTCATGTTCCAAACTCTTGATCTCATCCCTGGGACAATACTCCATCTTCAAACGAAACACAAATTCGGTCCATGGCAACGCATGGGCCTCCAGCAAACCAATAGTCTGAACGGTCGAATTCCACCAAGTCAAAGCACGTCCCTCAAATGTCCCCGAAGCATACTTCACACGAAACTCCACAGGGCAGTTGCACATGGAGAAAGCAGACTCAACCTTCTCCAACCAACGGAGTAGTCCCACAGCCCCCTCAGTCCCACTGAAGTTATGGGGCTTGCAATCCTGGAACATCTTATAAGTACAGTGGACTGGAGGAGGTGGAGGTGGTAGAGGAGGAAAAACATCCCCTAATATCAACAAAACAACACGGTCAGAACACGATCAACACACGATAAAAGATAAGGAATGAGGGTAGGAGTAATTAAATTACCACCATGGCCCTGGTGGGCGGCCTGCTGCGCAGCAATAGCAGCTGCCACGTGCTCCTGGATCAGATTATTCAGCTCCGCCTGGGTCATGCTGATGTTGCCACGACCCCCATTACGTCCCCCGCCATTCCGGCCACCAACCCGACCACCGATGCGACCACCACGACGTCCTGCCATCTTCTGTCAAGATCAAAGACAAGACATCAGATTCCAGAACAGATAACAAAGAATCATGAAGAAACCGTAAATAATAAGGTGAATCAACGGATTGGATTCCATCATAGTCATTAGATCAAACGCAGAGTCCACCAGGATTTCCATGCATCTCAACTTATTATTTCGTGTGCACCCGAAATGGTAAGTCGCTCTACATGGTCCCCGAGGCGTGCTCCTAGCCTGACCTTCAAACCACTAGGCACCCATGTCCAAAATATAAACAGCAAGTACAAGTGTGTGATAATGTGTGCAAGCAGGTGTGTCCGTTGGAGTATAGAAATGGGAGACGTCCGAATCTTGGACGAATCTCCGCAGGATGCCGAAGCCACTCCAACGCACGCCACCGCTTGTGCAAAGGTAATAAGGATCCTCGTTTCCAACGCGAAGTTGAAGTACAAGATAGGAGATAAGAGTAATAGATAGATGATGTAAGCATAAGTAATAATAACGAATGTAATACGAACACCCCGGCAAATTCCCGTATGACATGACTTTTATGAATGTGACCGTCTAGTGTGTGTGCGACTCGGCTATAGACTTGACTCAACATGCAGTCCTAGTTCACTATAACCATTGGCTCTGATACCAATCTGTCACACCCTCAAATTCCACGTGCGGGGTTTTACCGCGAGGCGCATGACAAACCAGGATCTAAGTCAACGGTCACAACAAACGACACTATATGATACGTAAAATGAAATAAACAACCATCAAGTTTCGTAAATCCATTCGCTGCGGAAGCGTAACTTTTATTACAACCCAAAAAGTAAAAGTGCGTAAGTCTGAAAAAGATATGATAATGCATATGAAGCCTAGACGCCGTGTGACTCCGTGCGCCTATAGTAAGCTGCTACCTCAACGACCTGAGACAAACATGCTAAAAACGTCAGCAAATAATGCCGGTGAGTTCACAGGTTTTTAATTAAATGTTTAAAGTAATGAAAGCCATCATGTTATCACTATATCAGAAGTAATAGCGTTAGCTAGACGCATGAGTTATACTACTACGACCAGAAACCATTACAGACAACGATATATGATTTTTGCCCGAAATGATTTAGCGTACGACCGAGACAATATGCACCCGCCCGGCTCCCAGCCGACGGGTGGGGTCTGTCAATCCCAATAGATCTATCCACATTTCCCCCGTTATGCTATCCAGCATATTCATGGTTTCCCCGGGACTTTACGTATCGTATAGTATGTAAATGAATCAACCACTAGCATAACATGATAATTTATGTAATAAGTATAAGCATGTGTCTCCCCCAAAATGTAAAGCATAAGACGGGGCCGTGAAACTCACCTGATGCTGCTCTTCGCACTACGATAAGTAAACCTGCTCAATAGACGGCCCCTAATACCGGTGACCTATCATGACGAGCACATAAGGTGTTAGACTAACAACCCGTAGGTTGATTAGTCCCTAGTAGTCCAGACCATAACTGTGTACATATGAAATGATGTTTTCAACGTTTAACCGACCGTACCAGGCAAGGCCCGACATCCCATTGGTGACCCGACATCTCATGTGTTAGACAATACAAGACATCATGCCACATATGCAATTAAACACTTAATACGCGCAACAGTTCACCTAGTCTAGCATAATGTCCGTTTAACGCATAACCAGGTCCGAATACGTGTTACTAAGTCATTGGGTGAATCCCGGGGTTCCTATCATGTTCCTAGGCGTCAAATCATGTTCCGGGATGTTAAAATATACATACAGCAGCATTACACGCGATTAGGAATCAAACTAGCAATTAGGAAAAGTCAACATGTGATTAGGGCTAGTCAACAGGCGATTACAAGGGCTAATCGCCCCTAAGGATGGGCGATTAGGACTACTCGTGTGTATTAGGGGCGAGTAGGGTCATAAGGTATGCAATTCAGGGCTTAACTAGTGATTAGGATCGTAATCGCATGAAATGGAGGCGAGTATGACTCCAATCGCCCCTATATATGCGATTAGGCTTCCCATTCAGGCGATTAGGCCTCTAATCGCCTATAACATAGGCGATTAGGATGCCCAATCGCCTATAGTGCAGCTGAAGTGGTTTTTCGCGCGTTTAATCCTCCAAATCAGATCCGAAACGTGTAGAAACACTCAATAATCATCCTAACACATTAACAAACATATTTCAAGCAAAACCCCTAAGTTTTTATCATTATAACAGTTCCGAATGCGAGCGTTTTCCTAAAATGGCAACTTAGCATGTAAACATCACATCAACATGCAAGAACTTGCCCTAAATAGCAAATATCCAGGTTAAATCACATAACCACGTTGTCCGATAGCATCCTACTGTTCTAGCATCATCCTATAACAAACCCTAACATCATACAATCAATAACATGCCTCATATCATCCTTAATCATCAAAAATCCTTCAAATGGGTCAAAACATCAAGTATCACAATACACCACCAAAACCATTCAAACTCCTAGGATATCATCATACTAACTTGTATTAGCAATAAACATCATAATAACACAAGGACACCCATGAATCAATCCTAAAAATCCTATCTTTAAACACATATAACACATATAACACATGTAAAGGTGTGGGTTTGTTTAAAAAGGGTTTTAGATGGATTTTCAAAGATAAAAACATTTATAAGTCAGGTCTGGACGTTTAGGGAGTAAAACATAATCATTTAAAGGTTTGGGTTTGAAGAACACACCTTGTAATAAAGAGGTGATGATGGAATAAGCTTGAAAATGGTGGTTTTTGATGCAAAAACGAGTTCCAGAGGGTGTTTGTGCGTTGGGTTATGTTATGGGACGGCTAGGGTTGCACAAATGGTGTTTTGGAGGTCAAGGGTGGTATTTATAGGCGTTTCTAGTCGTTTGGGGCAAATCAGGCGAGTATGCAGACCTATACGCGAGTAGGGCTTCTAATCGCATGAACCATCATGCGAGTAGCCTCCTACTCGCCAATAACTCCCCTCCAATCGCCCCATTATTGGCGATTAGGCTATTCCCCATAAGCCTAATCGCCTGTAATCTCTATGTTCGTGTGTTTTGCGCGTTAAACCCCGTTTTAACACATGTTAGCACATATTCACATACCGACAAGTCACATAATGATTGTAAACATATGATACATGATAAATAACACGTTCCCACCCGATCACCAATTCCCGGGGCCCGAGACTTGCGTGGTTGCGTTAAACCTGGCGATCCCACGAATCACCGATTCTTGTACACGTGGTTATGGACCGACACCCAATGTTTTCTCGAACCATTGTAACGACTCCCGATGATTCCCGAATCATCAATACGACTTAATTAACCCTAGTTAAGTATGATATTAAGTAGTCATTTAAAATGTTTTCGTTGAGATAGACTCGTATGCATGTAAAGTACGAAACGCATGTATGTAAGGTATAAAAGTATTGACCTGAATATGCCGGGTGTCACACATTCGATTGCGCTGGCAGCTCCAAATTATGGCCAGTGCAAGCCTGGTGTCACTTATTTATACAAACACTAACGGGAGCAGCTAGAGTTTGGTACGAGAGTTTTCCGGTTGGAAGTCTCGTTGACTTCGATGACTTAATAAGGAAGTTCAAAAATCATTTCTCTCATTTGCGCAAACATAAGAAGGACAAAGCCCATATCCTCTTGTGTTTGCGCAACGATAATGAGTCTTTGGAAGAATACATAGTCAGATACAACAAGGAAGCACTCCAACTGGGATGCGGAGAAGAGCTTACCCGCGCAGCCTTTATACACGGGGTAAGAAATGATGACCTGATGAGATGCCTAACCGGCAAAGACGGCGTGTCGGAAGCTTGGGATGAAGTAATTGAAGCTGCAAAAGTTTACGCGTCTTCAGAACGCTCTTTTCAACGCAACAAAAACACACAACAAGGTAACGGTCATCATGGACCGTCAAATAACAGAGGAAAGGGCAAGCAGTCCGTTTGGTCAAGAATCTCAGGCACGGCAGAGGAAGGAAAATATTCTTCCTCGCAAGATGCAAGAAACATGCTGAGCTCAAGAGGGTCCCGCGATCACAAGGGGCACTCAAAGAAGAATTATGATTGGACACCATTGTCCAAAACACCATCCGAGGTGTTAAAAACAGAGCAGATCCAGTTTCCAAAGCCGCAAGAGCTTCGCAGTGACAGGAAAAACGTGGACAGATCAAAGTACTGTGAATACCACGAGGACCACGGTCACATGACGGACAACTGTTATAGCTTGAAGATGGAAATCGAAAACGCAATCAAATCTGGTCAATTGACACATCTTGTTAAAAACATGAGAAGAAAGCAGAGGGACAACACAGAAACAGGAGAGCCCTCCCAAAAGAAGATACGCAATCTCAATGCGCATCACGTCTACAGCGCCTCCCGCAGCACGTGCAACATGATTCACAGGAACGCAAGTCATAAGCGTACTTTCATAGAGGCGAAGAATGATTCCTGGAAAGAGGAACAGGTGATTATGCCAAGGGTAAAAGGTGGAGCATGCTCCACAGCTCCATTAATCATAACAGGGGTTGTTGGCCATTATCGAACACGATACATGTTCCTGGATAATGGCAGCAGCACTGACATCATGTACCAGCAGTGTTTCGACCAGCTGGATGATGAAGACAAGAAAAGAATAGTACCAAAAACGGAGCCGATGTCCGGTTTCATCCATGAATCAATTTACCCATTGGGCACGCTCACTTTCCCGGTAACACTCTCAGATGGGAAACACTCACGCACCGAAACGTGCGACTTCACCGTGCTCCCCGTCAATTCTTCACATGACATCCTACTCGGACGAGAAGGATTGGCAAAGTTCAATTGTAATGCTTCTACGCCACACCAGATGATGGGTTTTCCAACGCGAACAGGAGTCGCGTTTATCAGGGGAAACAAAACGTGCCATGCAACAGAAACATCAAGGCCTTCAAAACAAGCAAAACCAACTGTTCGGACCGAACCGGAAAAATGGGTTATTAACCCTCTATTCCCGGAACAAACAGTTGTCATCGGCCATGCAATTTCTGACCACATTCGCACTCACCTAAAACAACTGCTGACAAAGAATATGGACATTTTCGCATTCAAACCATCAGACATGGTCGGAGTTCCGCGACACATTGCGGAACACAGGCTTAATGTTTACAAGAATGCAGAACCTGTTGTTCAGAAGAAACGAAGCATGGGGCCAGAAAAAACAAAGGCGATGAACGAGCAAGTGGAGGAACTCTTGAAGGCCGGTATATTGCGCAAAAGCAAATACCAAACATGGGTAGCAAACCCGGTCATGGTGGGGAAGTCTAACGGCACATGGTGCATGTGCGTCGATTATAAGGATTTAAACAAGGCATGCCCAAAAGACTGTTACCCACTGCCCGAGATCGACCTAAAAGTCGACTCTTTGGCGCCATACAGATTCAAATGCTTCCTTGATGCTTACAAGGGCTATCACCAGATACAAATGGCCAAAGAGGACGAGGACAAAACCGCCTTCCGCACAGACATGGGTACCTTTTGTTACACTAAAATGCCGTTTGGGCTGAAAAACGCAGGGGCAACGTATCAAAGACTAATGGACACCGCTTTTGTCAAGCAAATCGGTGTAAACCTAGAAGTATATGTTGACGACCTGGTGATCAAAAGCAGAGAGGAAGATCAAATGTTACTCGACATACAGAAAACATTTGATCAGTTACGAAGTGTGCGGATGAAACTCAACCCGGGGAAATGTTCCTTCTGGATGGAGGAAGGAAAGTTTCTCGGCGTGGTGGTAACAAAAGATGGATTCCGTCCAAATCCAGAGAAAGTTCAAGCAATTGAGCGGATGCCATCACCATCCTCAATCAAAGAGGTACAAACGCTAATGGGATGACTCGTAGCTTTGAACAGGTTCCTGTCAAATTACGCGTCCAAATCTTTTCCTTTCGTGGACACACTGAAAAATTGTTTAAAGAAGTCCAATTTCAACTGGACGAAAGAAGCAGAAACCGCATTCCAAGACATGAAGAAATGTTTGGGCAACCTGCCAACACTCACAGCTCCGCTACCAAAAGAACCACTTACCTTATACCTGTCCGTGACAGACAAGGCAATCGGGGCAGTTCTCATGGTTGACCGGAAAGGGGTTCAAACCCCAATCTATTATGTCAGCCGCATGCTTCTAGATGCAGAAACACGCTATTCGACAATGGAAAAGCTGGCCCTAGCATTAATTCATGCGTCGAGAAGGTTGCGGAGATATTTTCAAGGACACCCAATCAACGTCCTCACAAATTTCCGCATCAATGATATCTTGCGCAAACCGAACTCTCCGGGCGTTTGGCAAAGTGGGCAATAGAATTGGGGGAGCACTCAATTTCGTACAAAACAAGACCCTCCTTCAAAGGACAAGTTCTCGCGGACTTCATAACAGAAGTCCCAGTAGATAAAGTTGAAGAGTGCACCAATGAAACGTCATCCAATTCGATCACACCCGATGAAACACAGATATGGAAGTTATACACAGACGGAACCTGTAATGACGAAGGCGCTGGCGCAGGCCTACGTTTAATAACATTGGTGGGAAAAGAGTACACATATGCAATTCGGCTCGAGTTCCAAACAACGAACAATGAGGCAGAGTATGAAGCTCTGATTGCTGGCCTGCGGATTGCCAAAAAGATGGGTGCGCAACACATTGAGGCGCACGTTGATTCAATGCTAGTCGCCAATCATATTGACGGCACGTATGAAGCAAGGGAACCGACCATGATCCTATACTTGCAGCATACCAAAGAGCTAATGAATGATTTCCGTTACTGCAAAGTTATTCATGTCCGCAGAAGTCAGAACAAGCCAGCGGACGCCTTGAGCAAAATGGCATCAACTGCATTCGACAACATGGCAAAAGACATCCGAGTTGAGACACTAGCCAAACCATCTGTTCCGTCAAAACAGGTGAACGTGGTCCAAACAGGAAAAGAATCCTGGATCACCCCAATAATGGCCTTCTTAACCAAAGGTGTTCTCCCGGCTGACAAAGCGGAAGCAAGAAAGCTGCAACACAAATCCTTGCATTATGAAGTAAATAATGGTATCTTATATCGACGGTCCTATCTTGGACCATTACTCAGATGCGTCGATTCCGCAGAAGCAACATACCTGATTAGAGACATTCATGAAGGTACATGCGGACTGCATGCAGGACCCCGCATGGTCGTGGCTAAGCTTATGAATGCTGGATACTTTTGGCCTGGAATGCACCTTGACGCAGTTAAAGAATTGCGGAAATGTGACGCATGCCAAAGACATGCACCAGGAACACTCAGGCCAAAAAATAACTTGGTACCGGTCACCGCAGCATGGCCATTTCAGAAATGGGCCATCGATCTAGTGGGACCCTTTCCCACCGCGCCAGGCAATGTCAAATACCTACTAGTCGCCATCGACTATTTCACCAAATGGGTAGAAGCAAAGACATTAGCCACAATCGATGGGCGCAACATCAAGAAATTCATATGGGAGTTCATCATTTGCAGATTTGGACTGCCCATGGAGATTGTAAGTGACAACGGAACGCAATTTGCGGACCAGCACTTACAAGAATGGCTTCACTCCATGAAGATCAAACAAATCTTCACTTCTGTGGCGCACCCCCAGGGCAACGGTCAAGTTGAACGCGCAAACAGAAGTATTGTAGAAGGAATCAAAACACGTTTAGGAACAAAGCGCAGCGGTTGGGTAGACGAACTACCACATGTTCTTTGGGCCCACCGTACACTTCCCAAGACAAGTAATGGGGAGACACCATTCAGCCTAACCTACGGAACTGAAGCGGTTATCCCAACGGAAGTTACAAATCATTCCCCAAGAATTTTGCTTGCGCAAACAAATGACAACGACAAAGAGCTGCGTATGAATCTAGATTTCCTAGATGAGCGGAGAGATTCGGCTTGTGTCCGAGAAGCCGCATACAAGAGACAGTTAGAGAAATATTATAATGCGCGGGTCAAAGAACAAACTTTCCACGTCGGTGACTTTGTCTTCCGCAACAATGAAGCCTCAAATGCGGAAAAACCAGGGAAGCTGGCCCCAACTTGGGAAGGGCCTTACAAAATTCAAGAAGTATTGGGAAAAGGGGCATATGCCTTAGAACGGTTAGATGGTTCACCAATTCCACGCACCTGGAATGCAGCTCAGTTACGTATATGCTACGTGTAACATGCTACAATAATTTTGTAATAAGGAATTGATTTTCAAGTTCATTTACATTACAAAAAGCATTTTTATACAAACTGGTGGTCAGCAAATACAAATTACATAGCAAAATCATAGATGATTATCACAGGGGGAACTACAAAACATACAAACTAAAACCCCATGACACAGTGATCCAACAATCACTCAAAAAGAAACAACTTTATACATAAAGACTCCCATATTTGATATATATATCCTAACCCCTAACCTTCTTGGTAGTCTTCTTCTTCACATCTCCCAGCTCAGACAGCTTCTTCATCTTCAAGGGCTTTCCATCAATGGTACCCTGATCATCTAAGTAATCAGGACGCATGTCCTCCTGTGATAGCAGAAATGAACAATGTTCTGCCAAACGATCAAGAGCTTCGGTGGAAGAACAATCATGATCTGGATAACAGGACAATCGGATGATACCCTGCACTGCTGAAATCTCCTTGGCACTTAGAACATTGATTGAAGAGTTGGACGCCATTTTTTCAGAAAAAATGGTGTAAAATTTTTAAGTATAAACTGTTATGAAAGATGCACTTACTATATATAGAGGAGAGAGGTTACAGCCATTAATTACCATTAATGGTAACCACTCAATTACCCTAGGGAAGACTGACAGGCATTCTGCCACCGCCGTCACAACAGTCACGTCAAGGGCAGACTGACAGTCACCTGCGTCAGATGCATATAGGATGACATCATCCAATGATTACCATGCATATGTGGAAAATAAAAATAAAGAGAGTTACACTGTTCAGCATACACGAAAATTAAAGTGTTCAAGACAAGACATGCAACCAAGGTGCACCAATAATGTTCATCATACATAAAATAACTAAAGGTTCAAATATTGGGAGATATCATCACTCCCAGCGCCCTCTGCGCGTTTCCCTTCAGCAGCGGAGGATGTTCCCGCTTCAGCATCAGTTGCCACAGTTTTACCCTTCTCTTTCATCTGTGCTCTCTCAGCAAGCTCCGCACCAAGGCGATCAGACTTGATAAAATAATTGCGCATCTCCCCAGCAGGATCATCAGTCTTCGCGCAGGCTTCTAACAGGTCAAAGACTTCGAATTTCAGATGCTCGTAATCATCATAGGCTTTGAGCAGCTCATCATCGTATGATTCATTCTCATATGGCCCGGATTCTTTTTCCTTGCCCTCAGCATGGTGACAAAAGCCTTCGGAGAAACCAATCTTGATACCTTGCTTTACAGAAGAACTAGAGATGCGCGCAATCACTTCTGTCAGCGCAGGATCGTTCCAAACACGCTTGAATATCTGCGCAGAATAAGACAGCACATAAAACAAAATTCAAAAGCAAATAGCAAGAATACAAAAGGAAAATTTTATGACTTACCCCAGCAACTCCATCACCCATTAACCAGGCAATCCTCTCGTTGGCAGCAACGGCCAGGTCAGTGGCTTGTTGGAACAAAGCCTGCACCTTGTCTAACTCCACTTTTGCCTGCGTACATGAGGATTCCGCCAATGCTTTCTCTTCCTGGATCTGGGCATTCTCCAAAGTCAGTGCCTTCATCTTGGTTTCCACATCAGACAAGGAAGAAGTTGCGCGAATAAGCTCATCATGCTGAGAGTTGTATTTTTGAATGACATCAGCAAGTTCAGTTTGCTTCCCTTCGAACGCTGCTCGGGTCTGCTCCACCTCCTTCTTCAAATTAGTATTCTCAAGTTTCAAGTCTTTAATGGAGGACCGCAGCTGTTCAGTCTCAAGGTTCGTCCTCTTGCAAGCTACTGACCAAGCATGAGAAGCATCAGCCTTCTCCTTCTTCACTCTCTCCAATTCTTCAACAGCGTCACGAGCAATTTTTTGATGATGCTCGATCTCAGCACGAACGTCATGACGAGCGCGCTGGAACTCTTCCTCCCGCCTCAACAGCGCAGCTTCAGAATCCTTCAAATTCTGGTAATCCCTTTGAAACTCATTCTCACGCCTGATAAGGGAACCAAGACCGCTGACACCAAGAGAGAGGTTCATAGCCATGTCAATGAATAGAGAGCGACGGTCAACACTATCCTAATAATCACGCTCCGCAGGAGGAACGGACATCATGACAAACTCTTGCGCATCAAGCGCATTTGTAAAGCGAGTAGTGTCCAGGATATCCTAACGCGGCTGATACGGTCTAGAAGAATCAGCTGGGCGCGAGGAAAACGTTCTCCGCTGATGACCAGAGCTACCACCAACACTGGCGGAGGTGTCAGTATAGAAAATGGTAGAATCAACCACTGTGCGCTGGAAGTTGGATGGATTCTCAGTTACAACTTCATCTTTCTTCTCACTGTTAAGCGCTGCTTCAAATCCTTGTGACGGGCTCGGCTCATGTGCTTGCTCCGTCAAATCAAGACAACCTGTCTCCAAATTTGGTGTTACAGACTCATCAACTCGCTTACCGACATCCTTCTCAACATCAGTCACCAACTCATCTTGGGCAGGTTCTTCCTGCGGCATGACATCCTTCTCCACCTCAATAACCAGACCCTCCGGGATGGGCGTAGGTTGAGACAACAAGTTTTCATTAACCATTGTTTCAGTAGTAACCGGCATCACTTGTGCGGTCACGTCAGTTGGCTGAGCAGATGAAGATACTTCCTTCAACAACACAGAGGAATGCTTCTTCCGAGATTCTGCAAAAGGATGTTGCCCTACATAAAATGTTGCTCACAATATTTTAACACATTTATCACAAACGTGGTAAAGAGAGAAGAAAAACATGTGTACCAGACAAATGCCTCAGAGTCTTCATAGGCAAGTTCTCGCGCACAGGCGGAGGCTTCACAGGGATCTCTAGCTTGTCCGTAGACGGCCATGTCAATGGCTTGAATACATTTACCGGAACCGCGGGAATGGGTTCCGGTGAAGTTACATCCAGACTCCCAACTGAGGATTGCGGAACTTGCACTTGTTTCTGATCCAGCTCGGCAATTCTCTGCTGATATAAATCCTCAGCAACACCACCTGATTGTCGGATGGGAGAAGAACGCCTGGCGCGCTTATGCTCCAGTTCCGTGTCAGACTCAGTCAAGTCTTCATCAACTTCTTCAACAATGATAGGCGCGGCGGGTGGTTTGGTCCTCTTGCTAGCAACAGCGCGCTTCCTCGAAGTACTCGTGCCTGGCGCGGTAACCACATCTGTATCAAGTTAAAATATGCGTAAGAAATGAGTTACGAAATTACAAAGACTAACCAAAGGACTCCTTGCGCTCTGAAGTAACCTCCTCAACATCGCTTTTAGCTTTCCTGCGGAGTTGTATACCCGCACCTAACACGAAGAACGCGCTGAATCAGTACGCAGAACGCGTACCTAGTGCGCTTCCTTCGCATACATAAAAGAAAAAATAATCATAAGTAACATACGGATAAGAGACCACAAACCTGTCCGAACATACTGCTTCGGAGGATCTACAAGGTTGGGATGCAAAAAATTCCCACTGGTTCTTTCAGACAAGCGCGGCACAACGGCAACAACCGGAGTATACAGCACCTTTGCTTCACCACGCTTAGCAAACAATTGGAATAGGGAGACATCTGGATGAATAAAGAAACGTGTGAGCAATAACACAAACCGAGCCTATAAGACAAAATACAATATAACTTCAATACCTTTTGGAGGATTCGGGTCTTGGCCCTCAGGGCAGATAAGGCTAATTCCCAGCAAATTCAAAACACTCTCAGGACACTCATCCATCATCAGGGGAGTAGCATGATCACAGAGTGTTTTGTACCAATCCTGATCTTTATACCCCACCATAGGGGGGAATTCAGCAATCTTCTCTCTCAGACCAAGCACCATCCATTGGAAGGGTGCAGGAATAACACCATGTTTAATATAAAAGAACTTGTCTTTCCATTCATACATGGATTTCACTTTTTCCGAGACAAGCTGTTTAACTTTCCGGCGAATACCCAAACTAAACCAACCACTTCCACCACGCGCTGCTTCAAGGACATAGAACGCATTTAATCTCTCCCATGTGGGTTCAATTTCCAACGAACGACATGTGGCTTCAAAATGCAGTATTCGGCACCACCCATATAGAGTCAATTGTGTAGGGTGCACTCCATATTTCAGCAACACGTCCACAACAAATTTGGAGGCCGGCAAACGGAAGCAGCACTTGGTAAAAGCAGCAGCATACAAAGCAATTTTACCAGGAGGGGCCTTTAAAGCAGTCTTTCCCTCAGCAGGAAGTTCAAGCTCCCATTCCGGCAATATGCCGTACTGGTCAAGAAAACTCAAATAAGAGGCTTCGTCCCACTTAATAGTGGTGGCCTCTATACTTTTTGATGATTCTTTCCCCAGATCTTTAACAGTGTCAGATGTTTTACTTGACTCTTGCACATCTTGGGAATCTTGCGACATGGTTGAAGGATATGGTAATTTTGGGAAAATAGAGACGTTGAAGAGAAGAAATTCAAACTTTGAAACAGTTGAGATGGAAGAGCCACATTCAAAATTTAATTTATAGGCTTTGCAATTAATGTGCCTGACGTCATGGACAAGCTTTTCGGAGATGAGTCCAATGAGGTAATGACACGTGTGTAATGGAAAACAAACCGACGTCACACGCGCCTCACGCGCCCACTCGCCTGACAACCGCTGCTCACACGTCTCTGCACACGTCCCAATTGACAGAGGTCATGTCAATACCACTCGCCATATGGACCACAAATTTTCAAATACAAGGGGGAAATGACACCTGTCCACACATGCAAACAGACGTGTCTCCTCAGTGCGGACAACTGACGTAAATTTCAAAACCCGTTCTCCGCAAAATGTTTACGCAAACACGCACGCAAAGTCAATAGGCAGCGGAAAGACCATAAGCATCAACCCACTACAAATAAGTCCAGCATCCCTCACATCTCTTCATCACTCCTTAGATAAGAGACACACTGGACTGGGGGGACTTGATGGGATTGGGTACTGAATACACCATTCCGCATACCCAAACCCGGCACAACACTGGCGCGCGGAAGGAAGCCAGGCGCAGGATTTGGTCAAAGCTCATTAAATGCACAGTCAATAGTCAAAGGCCGGTCAAGGCAAATATCATGCATGGTCAATAGCCATGCATGAATCACGTAACTACACCAGTTAAGGCGGTATTCGATTCCACTGTTCCCTTCAATTTAGCTTTCCATATATCACCTTATTAACGTAATTAAGGGTGATGGAGACAACCTAACCACGGTTAGGATTTGGGTAATGGTGGCATACGGACTCTCCTATAAAAGGGATCACATCCCCAATAGGAGAGGACACTTTCTACTGACCTGGAGAGCTATCATACTAGATAGTATCCCCATTCACCCCGTTTTTGTCATAAACAACTACCTTGTGTAGTCGTCTCCACACCCACACTTTCACTCTTATTTGCAGGTATCCCCGAGCCGTAGCTGTTAGTGAAGGATCAACCCTGTAGCAACTTATAATCTTATCATCCCTAACAGGTGGTGAGACTATTTGTTTCTTCACCTTGGTTGGTGCACCAACCGGGGTGTGAGATTTTCAGCATTTTTCTTTTTTTTTTAAGCGTGTTTCCATGACCAATCATTGGATTTTCACATCAATAGGGATAGTCTTAAAGCGTACTCAAAATTGAAAACTAACATGATAAATTGATGACATCAACTAGAACGTTCAAACCTATTGAAAAATTGATAACATCAACGAGAACATTCATAGATCAACAAGAACATTCATGGTTAAAGTATATATATTAAAACACAACAAACTTAAAGCCTAACAAATCTGGCCATTAACTCATTTAAATAAGAAAGGGGTGACGGCACAGCTTGTTGCCCGTTTGGCTGCTATCTTTATATAATTCTTGTAGTTATGAAATATATGTGAAGTGCAGAATTTGCAAATAAATAAATAAATAAATAAATCAATCAATCAATAGAAAGATAAATTGCTTTGTGTCATAAGAAATCTGGACACCTTAAATTGAGAGAGTGAGTGTGAGACGACAGACGGAAAGGGGCGCCAAGGGGCGCTAAGACGAGGGTGGCGAGGGGTGGTCGAGCGGAGGCTGCTAGAGTCAGAGACTCATACAAGGGCGCAACAACTGGAGACTTAGAGTCTCAAACGAGGTTAGAAGGCGTTAGGGGTAGACTACTGAGTTTGAGTTTCTTAAACAACATTCACACGTAGATTCTAAAATTCCAGCTGTTTGAGTTTCTTAATCGATCTTTGTTTATATGGCCAAGTATACAATGCCATAGGTTTGTATCATTGAAGGTAGTCTTACTATGCTTATTTGAGATTTGGTATAATATGTTATAATTCGGGAGTTTTACTTCATAGACTCCATTATGAGAAATCGCCACAAAACAACCCATTCTAAGATGCACGAATATTATCACCATAAAAACCATGATCAAATCCTTATGTTTGCCTCGTAGTAGAGAGGATAAAACACAAGACTTAACTATGAGTCGTGATCTATTTAGATTCCAGCAGATAGGCTATGCTCTGTGCAGCTGAGGAGCTACAATAACCTACCTATTTGGTGAGTGTCCGGTTTCGAGGACGAAATCCTCTTTAAGGGGGGTGGAGTTGTAACGCCCCAAAATGCATTATACGCGACATAATTCTATTATTAATGTTTTGGGCTTAATCAAGCCAAACAAATACTAAATGATATGAAATACTCAATCTTGTAGTTAACTTGGTTAAATACCATGAGACTAATAATACTAAGACCATAACTAGAAACTAACTTGGTTAGTGGTTATAGTTAAAACAGTTGCTTGTGTGTAGTAGAGGGGCCAAAACTGTCATAAGGTCATAATGGCAATAAAAAATAAAAATAAAGAGGAAGCTATCTCCATATCCTGGAGATCAACTTCAACACACACAAACACCACAAAACACACACACTAACCCAAAACCCCAATTCTTACTCAAATCAAGCCAAAATCAAAGGGGAAATCCGTGCATTAAGCAAAAAAGGATCATCTAAGGTCCAACACACCCAAATGTATCAATTATTTGGTTCAATTTGATATATACTTCATGTATGAACATGGTGAAAATTCTTGGGTTTTTTTTGTAAATGTTAAATTAGTGATCATTAGAGGTTGCTCTAGCGTTAAGGAACCTTAATCATGTTTAATCTAGTCAAAAGATGCTAATACATGCATGAATTATGTGATTCGGGTGAAATTGTTGAATATGTGAAAGGTGGGTTTTATCATTAGTTGAGGACCACACCTTATTTGTAATTGTAGCATCTTCTAAGCATGAAGTTGTGAAATTGTGAATTAAAAAGTAATATTAACTTGCTAGAGGTAATAATCTTAACTATTGGTGGATCCATGTGGTCCCCAAGTCCTAAAGATAAGTCTAGGAAAATAATGCCTACAAGGTGTTTGATGAAATGCCATAATAAACTTAATCATATTTGGGCATTGACAAGTTTGATGAAAACTTGTGTGGTTATATGAATAATGTCTAAGAAAATGTTTTTAATCACCTATGTGGATTACATATCTAGGTGTGAGTACCAGAGACTTTGTTTGGTCAAGAAATCTCGGAATAAGGTAAAAGGGAAACATGCATAAGGTAAGTCACTCGATGACTTTAACTCATTTAGATATCAAATAAGATATTTGCATATATACATACATATACATATCAATGCTTGAAATTTTACTAAAGGAGCTTCTCAAATGGAAGCTTAGACTCGAATGCAAACTTGATAGAAAACGACCTTAGTCAAAAGGTGAAATCGTCCCAATTAAGCTAATGTGTCAATTAGGGAAAACACTAGTTAGACAGGGACCTTAAATCGAGGGTCAAACTTAATTCAAATATAGGTATTTTTTGTTTACTTGAGTATAATCGTAGGCCATTATGTTAACAATCTTAAGTGAGAATGAAGTGAAAGAAGCATGAGTAAAGGTAAGTCATAACCATGACTTCATAAATATATGTATACTTCATAATTATACTATTGGGGGTGTTGTAGGAGCTGAAATACTATTGTGATTCCCAAGAGGTGTATAATTTATAAATAAAACCGTATCATAAGTCACATGGGCCGGGCGAGTAAGACTGAGAGAAGTGGCACATGTGGCCATGGACACGTGGCATCGCGCCACAACGGTGGAGTGGCTTGGAGGGATGCACACCTTTTCAAGTCAAGGCTTTATTAGTCATTCGTAAATCATAAATACAAATTTGGGAATCACAATGGATTATGTTTTAAAGGTGAGAAATTGTCATGATATGAATATGCAATAGTTTAGATAATCAAACTCATTCTTTGTTGATCCTAGCATGTTAGTATGTATATGTTACATGAGAACAAGCTGAATGCACTAATTGATAAGTTCTTGAAATGTTAGGATTTCACCAAAATTCGTTCTTGGTTGTTCCTCACCGAGTCAAAGGTCAAAAGGAGCGTAAAACACATTAAGATCTGCATTAAAATCTGATCAAATAGCATAATTCGTGAGTTGTATCTGATACCGGCATCCAAGACTCTAGTCTGCGCGTCCCAGACACTGGCCTGGGCATCCCAGACGCTGGCTGCTGGTTTTCAAGTTTCAATTATTTTGTCGATTAACGGGTTCTTTAGCCTTGTTTAACCCTAGGTATGAAGGTCATTGATACCAGAAGATGATCAAGCTATTCGAAGAACCTAACGCGCATATCTCATTAAACGCTTCCGCATAATTCTTGTTTATAAACATTGTATGGTTATGGGTTTTGAAACTAACTTGCAAATACCTGGAACATAGACACTCATTTTTTTTAAATCTTATTTTATTTGGTCAAACCTTTGAGAATGACAACTAAGTTTAAAAGCTTGAATTTAACACCAATGTATACAGTCTAAACCCATTTACTCGGATTGGGTCTTACACATGGGATAGTTCCGCCTCCTATGTCCAGCTTCATAACAATGAAAGCATTTCGCATCCTTTACCGGTTTCTTGAAAGTGAACTTCCTCTTACCCTTGCTCTTTCCTTTCTTCATGAAATCATGTTTTTTAACATCTCATCCCTTGATCATTAACATATCCCCGACTTTCCTGGGTCTATTAGCCTTAGCAGTCTTATGCATCATATGGAAACTCTGAGATCATCTTACCTACCCATTTATATTGTAGTTCAATACGAACTAATCATATGAATTTGGTAGAGAAGTGAGGATCATATCCCCATCAATCTCATTTCTAAGTGGAGCTTCAAGATGACAAACCCTCTTATCTTCAGTACATGAGCATTGACTGAAGAACCCTCATGTTACGACATTCGACAAGTGAATTCATCACTTTAAATCATTCATGTCTTGCCTGTTGGTGAAACACAACCTCAAGTTGAACTTTCATGTCATAAGTTAATAGATTTCCAATGTCAGTAGAATTTTAGGAATCATGTATGCAAGCATGAGACAAGAGACATTAAGAGAATCATCATCGTGATTCTCTCATGCTCTCCTCACTGGGCCTTATTTGTGACACCCGTCGAAATCACAGGTCATATCCCTACACTTAGCTACATGTATACAGTGTGCATAGCATTACATGTCATCATTTGCATCATAGTTGGACCATACAGGGTTCTAACGAGTCAATTCCAAGGCATACAGTCTAACAGTAGACACACTAGTCCTATTTAGTTGAATAACTCATGATAGATTCTAGGAAAACCATGCAATTGAACAAGAATTCCAACTTGTTACCACGACAAGTACAAAAACAAACAATGTTCATCTGCATGAACTATCCACATACATTGTCCAACAAGGGTGATTAAACTCCAATTAACTTGTGTACAAGGGCATTAGTTGCAATGCATATACATATGTACATCCATAGACAAGTTAATATTTAGCAAGATCCAAATTATATATATATGTATATATATGCACACGATCACACATACACACATCACTAATCACACCAAGACTTCCATGTTACACATTTCAATTTCCTATGAGAGCACTAAAGTGGAATGAGGAACACACACTAACCTATTCTTACACAAGTTGACTTCCAAAATCATCAAAAACACTATGTAGAAATCGGCCTATGCACATGAGTTTACCTTGGGAATGAACAACTCTCCTTACCCACATACACATACATACATACGACATACATGTACACACACCACCAACTCACCATTCTTATCCATACTTCACCACATATCTATACCTTAGACTAACATGGAAACAACACACAATACATGGCTATCCAAGACACATTGACTTGCCACAAAACTCTTTCTTTTCCCCCCTAAATTTTGGCTCCCAAGAGTTCCCAAGGAAGTGTGCACACAACAACCTATAACAATAGTCAACACCTTATACTAGAATAGCAAAACATAAAACACATGAGCATTATCTTCTTGTCAACCTTCCCACAAAAAGAATGCCCTTTCCCCATGCAATATTTTGGCCGAACCCCCTACACAACCCACCAAAACCACCAAGTCAACCCCTTTCATGTGACATCCGTCACCTTTCACTATCTCTTTCGAACAACAATAACAATAATGATAATATTTTTCTTTTTGCTTAAAAAAAATCAAAATGCTTAATTAGCCAATACTGATCACTATCTTAAATTATTGTGATAATAATGATAACATAAAACGTACGTAAATATTAAGTATAATTATTTTTTCCTCACTTTTGGTGGAAGTTTATTACATGTGAACTTATGGTCAATATTAAAATAAATAAATCTAAATACATAAAATTTAGAATGATTATTGTTATTGACTACGAATTTAAACGAGATGCATTTGTTTAGTTTGGACATACTTAAGAAATTCAGTTTACCATATTTAGAAAACTATGAATTTATAATCAACTTTGGTCTTAAAGAATTCCTAATGTAGCGTATTACTAGAACAAAACGTCAAAACTCCATCTCCTACGATTATGTCTACATAAATTGCGGAGGACGACAACCAAATTTACTCGCCATTTAAAAACAATAATTCCGCTATACATATTGGAGAATCAAACACCATCCCCTCGGCTATGTTCTCCGACCAATTTTCTTCCGGGTAACAACCACCACCGTCCTCCTCGCCGCTGGCTTCGAACTCATCGAACAAGCAACTTCAAACCACATTCGCTACACTACCACCGTCTGCATTGTTGTCTTTGCCGATATGGTACCGGACGATGTCACCGCCGCCGTGTCTTCGTCTCATTTATGTGAAAAGAATCCAAGCCACTACTGTGCCGGTTCATCCGCGCTACCTTGGTCTGGCCTATTCTTCCTCATATTAGAGGTAGTTGCCGTAATTTTTAAATTTTGTTTAGAATATTTTTTGGCTAGAGGGATGGAAGGGTGAAGATGTGCAATGTATAGGAATGGTTTCAAAGAAAAATATATTAAGCTGGTACATGATTTTTGTTTTAGTTTTGTCAAGTTTGAAATTTTGTTTTGGGTCAACTCCACAAAATTTTCTTGAAGGAAAGATCTAGCCAAATGGTCTAAGTAGTTTTTTTTTTTTTTTTTTTTTTTTAATATAGGAAAACTTTTATTACTTATAAAACACATAAAAACTATGTCGTTATATTAGGTAATGAGAAGTATAGTTTTCAAAATATAAATCCTTCATAACCTAAACCAAATAAATTATTGCATCTATTATTTTAAAGATAGATGGTTTTGCTTCGCCAACGGAACAAATTTGAACAATTAAAATATTTGAATAACATTTTAGGGATTCGCTTTGCATGATTCAAGCTTAAGGCATTATAACGACCTTTGTTAATTCTCGTGAATTCTAGCAAGTCCATCACAATAAAGGTGAGTTTACGTAACCATGTTTATGCGATTCTTTATACTTGCAACATTTTACTTAAGCAATTCAACATGCATGTCATTAGCTATGGCCAAGCCGGCGATACTCAATAATAGATCTATTGGATTGACAATCCCACCTAGATTCGTTGACCATCTTTTATGGGGAGCGCGGGTGATTGTTATCGTTCCAACATGATATTAAGGTGAACCGTGGATGACGGGATGGACCTAAACTAGTCGGAGGTTTGATTATGTGCATTCAACACTTCATGTTTATTCATGTAGACTTAAACTTACGATAGACATATGAATTGCTAAACTTTTATTCTTAAACTTAATTGCTTAACATGGCTTATGTATTCTCACCAACTTCTAGTTGACCCCCCCATTTTTTTCCAAACTCAACAGGAAATACTGATGCGTGAAGTCTAGAGCTAGCATGAGGAGATGTTTGAAGTTTTAAGCTTTGCTTGATTATTTGATGTAGACTTTAATGTAATTAAATTTTGTAATGAAATAAAGGATTATTTAAACATATGTATTACCATGAGCTACTGAACAATCATTCATACGTGACACCTCGATGTTTCCGCCATCGGTTGGGGTGTTACATTTCACATACAAGGCTTCTAGTAAGGTGCACTCCAAGAAAGCAAAGGTTGACCTTCCACAAATGTGCACCAATGAGCTCTTGGCTACCCTCCCACCATTCAAATATCACCACCATTTAGGAGCTCCAAGCCTCTAGCAAGTATCTAGGAGTTGCATTGTGAGGAATTAGCTTGTTTTCTTTGATATTTTCGGCTATACACACTCAAGGTATAACATCCGAACCATTATTCATTTATTTGTATAAATGCTCGATCATGGCAAGTTCACCCGATGCACACACATGCTCGCGCCCCATCACAACTAGTTTTTCAGTTATACTAACTAAAACACTTGAGTTTTATGCTAAAGGTTCAATGTTTTAGCTTATGCATAGTTACCCACACATATACGATTACATACACATTAGAACCCATATATGGACATCAACGTACCCCCACACATACACATGAGTGTATGCGTAAGAGTATAGGGTCGAGGCCGGCCCAAGCTAAGCCAAACATGTTTAGTTTTACAACTTATACTAAGGTTTGTTTTATAAACATGTGTTAAAAAACTTAGATACATGTGTTAATAAGCTTAACACAAGAGTTTCCATGGAAACCAATGACATATACTAACGTGTGTGTATATTCAAGGACAAAATGCCTAAACATGTTATTTTCATAAGAAATTGCCGAAAGATGTGTCCATATGCCACCCTAGACTTCCATAACTGAGACATAAGTGACACTCGGTAACATTTTGTAAGTCAAGACACTTGTTTTATCAACAATGGACTAAACATAGTCACTTTAACAACAAAACGAACATTTTCTGACACATACAATGTGTGACACACGTGGATAGGGGTACAAAAGCCTCTAGTCCATAGGTGTCCCTTTCGGGTGAACGGTTGCATGGTAGTTAGAACAAAACATAGACTTAAGGTTGCATTTAAATTAACTTAAGGCATCCCAGGCCAGACACACCGCATCAGATCCAGTCTAGCATTCAGATACCAAGTGAGTATTTCACGACCCGTTTTTACAATTTTCCGGAAGAAAAACATGCGTACAGTTTTCAGTTACAATCATGACTATTATGTAAACATGAGACATTAAGCTTCAGGATCCATTAAGCCCTCGTGTCATACATCATACCATAACCACTAGCTATGGACTTTGTAACACCCCAACCGATTGCGGAAACATCGGGATGTCACGTATTGATGATTGTTAAGTAGCTCATAGTAAATAATAAGTTTCAATAATTAATTAAATGAATTACATACAATTTTCCTAAAAGGAATTTGTACATCAAATGAGAAACACTAAATATAAATCTTCAAGCATTAACTCTAATCTTCAAACAAAGTTATAACCTGAAACATGTTAAGTTTGAAAATATTTTGGGTCAACAAAGGTTGGTGAGAATTACATAGGTCTGAATATTGTATCATGAGTATAAAAGCTTGTATAATTCTAGTGTCGTAGCAAATCCAGTCCATATGTGAAAACAATACTACCCAGTAAATCGTTTGCATAATCAAACCTTGTGACATGATTATTGTGGTCAATCATATACGCATATGGTTCACTCGTTTTTGTTATGTGATCGATAACAATCACCCACGCTACCCATACTGGAGGTACACGTATCCGGGTGGGGTTGTCAATCCAATAGATCTATCATTGTGTATCGTTGGCTTGTACAGAGTTAATGATTATGCTAGTCTAATTGTGTAACAACCGACAAAAATAAGGTAAATCCGTACTAATTAATTAATGTGTAATTAGCGTAATTAAGTGCAAATTCGTGTTAATTGTTTAACTGAGGCCTTAGAGAATAGTAAATTCCCATATGATGCATAGGAATGCACACGTTTAATGATGAAGCATGATAGGATCATGTGCGAATAAACTTATCCGGTGTGGACGTTGGTGATTACCCGGTAAAAACTAAATAAACGAAAATGATCCCGGACACCCAGGATATAAAATAAAGCGTATTTTCACAAAATATAATGTGTTTTGGAACTCCAAAACCATAAGTGAAAACTTTACATACAAATCTCCCGGTAACGAATAAAGTGCGCGCACCGCACCCGGTACGCGTATAACTTACAATTTCACCCAACAAGAGCCTAATTAACCAATCAACACTTAAACTAGGCTATGTTTAAGGGTTATTAGAGGAACTTATAATGTCCGAATAACACGTGATTAAAATCCGAAAAATACCCGAACGACATCCGAGCGTTAAAGGATGAAACTTAACAAATAATTAGCAAATATTTTGTGTTGTGGACCCCACCAAACCACCCCCCACAACCGGCTACCCCCTTCCCATGCTCCAAATTCCCACTTTTTGTACTAATGATCTAAAAGAGATCCATGAAAAATCATGGGAGGAATGGCATGGATATGATATGTGATATTATATGAGATTTTTGGTACTTATAAGATTACAAGAAATCCTCCAATTTCTTTTAGAAATTCTCGGCCAAACACCCTCATCCTAAATCCTCCCAATATTTCTTAGTACAAGCACATCCATGATTCAAGGGATTCTAAATCTAAGCTAGATTTCATAAGAGATTATATGGTGTCCTTGGAAGATTCACAAATCCTCTTCTCCCCTTGAAAACTCACGGCACACACACACACGTCCAAAATCACCCAAAGATCACTTTAGTACACTATAAATCCTTGTGAATCCATGTTAGATTGCATATTATCTTTGGAAGATCATGAAGGATTATAAAGGGTCCATGTGAGAGTATACTTGATCAAACATAAAGCAAATATTCTTCTTTTTTTCTTCTTTGGCCGTGAGGTTGCAAGAGGCACCCACACATCTTCTTTCAAGTTAAACACCTCAAAAATCACTCATAAACATCCATCTTCCAAACCCCCATTATGTGTTTCAAGCTTGGAGCTTAACCACATAGGAAGAACACACTAAACCCCATCAAAATCAAGCATTGTTAGCTTCCCTAGCCTTGTGCTAGTTGTAAGTATTCTTGATCTTGTTTTGTCTTTAAAAGTTTATGTTTAATATCTTGAAGCAAGTTGTACAAGGGGTGAACTTGAATAAGCTTTTCATAATAAAACATATGATTTTAAAGACTGAAATGGTGTTAAAATAGTGTGAATGGGCCGAAAATTGGTGATGGATGTGAAGTATTCTTGTAGTTTTTTAAGTTCATGAATACTTGAAGAAAATGGTGATTTAAATATAACTTGTTATTAGAACTTGAATGAGCTTAAAAATGGTTTTAATCATCTTAACATGATTTAAATATAACTTGTTGGACAAAATACACTAATTACACTTATTAGTAGCCTTGATGAGATGATATGAGACTATTAAAAGTGTTGAGACATGAAAATAAACTAACATGACAAAAATGATCCATTAAAGTCTACTAGTTTAGTAGAAAATTGTTAATCTTGAAAAATAGAATGGAAAAATGCAACTTTTATAAGTTAAAGGACTATTTTTGTAACTTTAAAAGTTGAGGGATTAAAAGTGATATTTTTGGAAACTTGTGTCTAAAAATATAACTAGGGAAAGTTTGGTGTCAAAAGTGTAAATAATAATTTTCCCAAGGTAGATTTGGTAAATACTAGTAATTATACACATGTATCATGTATAAAAGTGTATTTTTATAAAATGGAGTTTTATAAAAATATAGATTTTTGCTAACATATGGATATATATAAAAACAAAGGTTTTTATAAAAATGTCAGACAAATAAAAGACTTGAAAAATTTATATAAAAATGAACACTTTTATATAAATGGGAATATAAAAGTGTTGGAGCATTTTTATACATAAGTTACCAAGCCTTGTGTTAAAAATACAAAAGTATTTATAAAACTTTCAAGTAATATGTGTAGAAAATTAAAAAGGTGAATAATTTTCCTAGAATACACATATTGGGAAACTTGGGAAAAATTAACTATATATATATATATATATATATATATATATATATATATAAGTTAAGTAATCGGACTTGGACGTGTTAACGAACTAAGACGTAAAAACGGACGAACGGAAAAAATATCATTACGTCAATATGAGTATAAATATATTTTAAGGATTTAAAATATATAATTTGGGTGAAAAATACATAACACTTTCCTAAGTGTTGGAAAATATTCGTGGGAGAAAAGTAACGTAAATAATCTAACGATTAAACGTTAAACAAGTGTATGGACTTAACTAGGAAAATATATATATATTCGACTCGACAAAATCTTAGTATATTTATTTAATGGGAAAGTAAATATACGGGGAGGTAAGTCGAGTCGAGTGAAGAAAACAATATATATATATATATATATATATATATAAACATAGCGAATCGGCGAGATCCTAGTGTATTTACTTAATGGGAAAGTAATATACGGTATGGTAAGTCGAGTCGAGCATGGAAAATACATTATCGAACGGCAAGATCTTAGTATATTTATTTAAATGGGAAATTAAATATACGGTAAAGTGAGTCGTGTCGAGTGGTAAAAATATTATATCGAACGACGAGATCTTAAGTATAATTATTTAATGGGAAAATAATTATACGTTAAGTAAAGTCGAGGATAATATTATACAAGTTAAAGAAATATTCATGAAGATATAAGTGTAACTTGTAAAAAGGGTAATCCATCACTAACGGGCCTAGGATACACGTTTAATTAAGCGGGGAATTGAATTAAACCTTGGTTTGGGAGTTGGGTGTACAACTTCCCGAGACACACGCACTATAGGTATAGTGGCTTATACGTCTAGGACGTTTGTAGGTGTTGACCTCGGATAAACTATTCTCTACTCAGGCTTTGTGCACTTGCTAAGGTAAGTTTCGCGGCCCCATTTTAAACTGTTTTTACGTTTTTCGGGGGAAAGATATGTTAGGGAAAATGTGTGACAGGATAATTACTTGATTTGTGATCGCCACTTGGGGTTGAGTCCTCTCTTCTGTAACCATTAATTCAGGGAAATGAAACCGAAGGAATATTTGGATAGTACTATTGGTGCCTGGCAAGGCCCACCCCTAATCGATAGCGTCGATTATGCATCGGCGTATGCCAGGGGTGCACGTATTCTGAAATTAAGTCGTTGGATACCGAGAAATGACTTGGAGCGGGGCATTATTATTAGTCTTGGTTTGGTTATGGGCTCAAGTAGATTGTAGGAATTTGCAACTCCTATAATAGTCACAACATGGTATTTCCCAAAAAGTAAAGTTTTGGAAACTAAAACCTGTGAACTCACCAATATTTATATATTGACGATTTTTAACATATCTTTCAGGTAATTGAAGGATGGAGGATGGCATGGCTCTTAGGGTCGGGGGATCTCACACTCTCACGTCGGATATTTTGGGGAGGGGTTTCGCTATTATTTCCCAAGTGTTGGGATATATTTGAGAAACCTCCTTTAATGTATTAAAACAATTTGGTTTTTGGACATGTAACCTTAAAACTTGGTAACGACGTATTAATAAATGATCCCTTTTGATTAATTACTTGTAGTTTGCGTTAAACTTGACTTTATACCATTGAACCGTCGCGCCACGTGTTTCCACCATTGGCGTGGTGTGACAGAAGTGGTATCAGAGCCAAGGTTATAGCGAACTAGTATTTTTGAAAACGTAGACTATAACCGGATTTGGTTCAAAGGATAAAGTTTTCTAAAATATAAAACGCAACAAAGTAATTTTTCCAAAGAGAAAGGAACAATGTATATGGGGAGATTCCGACCAAGCTAGCCATGGGTGTCAATATATGTTACGTTAGCATTAGAAGTTAGAAAGTTTGTGCTAGATATAAGCCTAAAACTTTCTAATTGATAATTTATATATATTAGTATGGTTCTTTTGCCAGGAAATGTCTGCAGAAAGTAGTGCGATACCTGAGTTCAGTTTCGATAGTAGCATCCAGATCGTTGACGCTCCACCAGCCGCGCCCGTCGAAGTTATAGACCTCGATCCTGAGGTAGAGCCCATGGAGGTAGAGGTCGCCGCGAAGGACGCGGGTGGCGAGGGTACAGAGGAGACAGACCCCAGCGAGGACAAGGAGGAGGACCCATCTATGGATGAGTCCGACTCCGACTCGGTTACATCCCCGGCCGCCGCTGCCGGTGAGCCACTAGCCATTGCACCACAGGCTCACCTACCCGAGGTCCGACCCCCTGTAGCTCCCCTACCCCCACACCCCGTCCCAACCGTTAGGGACTTCCCCTTAGACTGTAGACTCGCCCTACGACCCCCAGGACCCTATTGATCACCCTCCAGTCCACCCCCTGGTCATCCAGGTCCCTATGGGTAGGGCCTTGGTACCCTTAGTTAGAGGTTTCTACGCTGGGCTCTTGGAGCCCAGGCACCCCGAGGTTCGCACGGACCTCGAGGAGTCGGTAGCGTCAGTGAGACCTACCATCGTTGGACCGACATCCATCTGGTACCTGACCCCACATCCCCGAGCTGTCTTAGGATTATCGGTTCTTGCCGCTGAGCCTGCACCTGTCCCACCCCCGGACCATGAGGAGCCTGCTGCTCCAGTTCCTGAGGCTGCACCAGCTACCGCCATTCCCCACCATGCCTATGACCCTACCATTTGCACCAGACACTTAGGGTGCAGGAGACCCATACATGATGCCACCCTCTTTCACCCTCGAGCTGATGGGTTTTCCTCAGCCTTTTGCACCTCTACCACCCCTCGTACCGGACATAGTCGGCCCTTCGCAGCCGACGTACCTTGATATGCCTGGGCCGTCGCAGCCCTTCGGGATGGCCCCACTACCTAGGCCTGCCTGGACTACCCTGATATCTCTGGAGAGCGATTTCAAGACACTAGCAGACATGGTGCAGTGCACCGTCACGCATATAGATCAGCAGGCACGTATCATGTGGGCGAGGATTATAGATGCCAGGGATGCGCTGGCACACTATGCGGAGGAGTTGCTGAGCATGGATGCCCAGTGTGGCATCACCGGTGAGACTCACTTCGCTCACCGGCAGTTCTTATATGACCGCATCATGGCCATTAGCACTAGCGTGCCCCAGTACCAGTACCCGCCACCTCCACCCCAGTGACGCGATTGCTACAGGGATACCACGGCGATTGTATAGCATCAGGCATGATGTAGTGATAGCTTTTCTTTTGCGTTTTACCTATCCTGGCGGGTTGTGCCAGTATGTAGTATGATCTTTTGGTTGTATTTCAAAAACGATGTAAGTGGGACGATGTTAACCACCATTTTTGTTGTTATGATACAAATGATGTACTCGTTGTTGAAATTAATGAAAAATCATGTTATTGTTATGGTAAAATATGTTGTTATTACCTTATGCATCTTGTGATTGTCTGTGGTTATTGTTCATTCTTTATTGTGTGGATTGTGGTTTGTATTGTGATGTCATGTTGTCGACTATGTTCATGTGATGTGTTGTTATTTATGCGTTGTGTGTGACAATATTTGTATAAATATTCATCGTATTAACCTTTGATACTTATTATTGAAGTATAATGGCACCGACAACGCGAAGTAACACCGGCAATGATGGATTGCCCACGACCCCTGCTGAACTTGAGCAACTGATATCGGAGCGCATTGCCCGAGCTATTGCAGAGCATAACGCCGCGCGTACTGACGGATCACGAGACCAAACAGGGAGCGACCGCCGCGAGACCTCCCCCACTGGTAAGAGGTTATGAAAAAGTGAAATGTTGGGAGATTATTGTAATGCTCCTATCCTGTAGTAACATATTACCTTATTATTGCAGAAACCGCCTCTCGTGAACGTGGTTGCACGTACAAGGCATTCTTGGACTGTAAACCCATCAATTTCAGTGGAACGGAAGGTTCTATTGGGTTGGTCAAATGGTTTGATAAAACAGAAGCAGTGATCCGTATTAGCAACTGCACTTCCAGTCAAACAGTGATGTACTCTACCAATCCGTTTTTGGACCACGCTCTGACTTGGTGGAACAGCCAGGTCTAGTCATTAGGAGACGATGCAGCGTATTCTCTCTCGTGGTTGGAACTGAAAGAACTCATGATCGCTGAAAACTGCCCAGCGAGCGAAATTCAGAAGCTCGAATCCAAATTCTGGAATCTCACAATGGTCGGTGCGGACGTTGCAGGTTATACGTCCAGATTCCATGATCTTTCTAGGTTGGTTCCCCGGCTAATTACGCCGGAGAATAAGAAAATTGAGCGATACCTATTCGGGTTGGCACCCCAAATTCGTAGCATGGTCACATCCTCCAAGCCCACAACTATGCGTGTGGCGATTGACCTTGCCCTAAGTCTCACAGAAGATGCCATCCGGATGGGCACTTTGATTCGAAAGGTTTCGGGATTGAAGATTTCGGAGGCTAGCAGTGTTGAGGGAAAGAATCTGGGTTCAAGTTCTGGTGTTGGGTCCAGTGAACAGTCAAATCGTTCGAAGTTTGGGAAGAGGAAGAGAAGCGAGGGAAAGAAAGATGGGTCAGCTGGGAATCCTAGTAAGAAAGGTAAGGGTTATGTTGCTACTGGTCGTGGGAATGAAAGGAAGACAGGTTATCAGGTGAAGGGTAATGAGGTTATCTGTGGGAAGTGCCGCCGTACGGGGCACAAAACGGAGGAGTGTAGGTCGGGAGCACCTAAGACTGGAGGAGCGAGGCCATGCTTCGCATGTAGATCGCCCAATCACTGGAAGAAGGATTGCCCAAAACTGAACAATCAGGCATGTGGAAGGGCATTCGTGATTGGTGCTGGTGACGCACGCCAAGACCCTAATGTGGTCACCGGTACGTTCCCTCTTAACAACCATTATGCTTCTGTTTTATTTGATACTGGTGCCGATTTTAGCTTCGTATCTGTTGATTTTAAACGATTACTTGGGTTGAAAACTAGTAAGCTAGATACACCTTATTCTATAGAACTGGCAAATGGTAAAACTATAGAAACGAGTGAAGTGGCGAAGGATTGTAGATTGAATCTTTGTGGACACGAGTTTAGTATTGATCTCTTACTGGTAGTATTGGATAGCTTTGACATAGTCGATGGTATGGATTGGTTATCTACACATCATGCCGTCGTTGTCTGTGACAATAAAATAATTCAAGTTCCTCTCGCGAGTGGTGAAACTCTTTCGATACAAAGGGAAAGGCGTGGGACGCCATTGAGAATTATTACGAGCATGAAGGCCCAGAAGTGCTTGCGAAAAAGTCTTATTGCATTCTTGGCACATGTGGTAGAATAACACATAGACACTTATGTTGAAATGCATTTGAAAATGTAACATGTTTCATCCCAAAAATTGTAAAATAGTGAAAAAGGGGCTAAGTAAACTCACCATTTGCGTAGTAACTTGAGAATCTACCAAACGAGATTTGAATTAGGAATATTCCAAAGGATCAACCTAAAGGAATATGTAATTTGTAAGATAACGAACTTAAGGCCTAAGTTATATAGGATTAGGCACTTAGGGTTTTATAGACTAGATTTGGGGATTTTAGGGTTTTTGAGTTAAACCATAATTGGTTTTAATTTTTTAAAGAAAAATTTTATAACTCAATTATCTTTTAATAATTACATCAATTTATGAAAACATGTAAAATAATTGAAAGTGTAAATATGAAATAACTTGAATTTAAATAATAGACTTAATGTGATTTAATATGAAATAGAAGTGGAAATTAATAGAATAAGTCAATAAATCAAAATAAATTTAGAAGTTACAAATCCTTTCAATTCTGAGAATAAAGTAACTCTTAGAATTTTAAAACGTATACTTTTTGTATTTTGTAAATTTTAAATTGATTTATTATTATAAAAGGGAAAATAACCAGAAAATAAATACAAATAAAGTGAGAAAATGGTATTTTCATTTTTGTACAATAGTTTATATGTATAATAAGTTGGAAAATAATTTAATAAATTATTTTCCATATTATTTTCATTTTAAAGCGAATTTAATTGAATTAAATCAATTAAATATAAATAAATTGTAAAACTGGATAAAAATAATATTTTTACAGGAAATTAAACTACCAAAATGTTTTATATGACTATAAATATCTCTACAAAAAGTTGGGTGTTAAAATGATTAAAAATGATTGTTTTTATGAATTAATTATGATTTAAAGAAAATAAATAAATTAAAAATATTAAATAAATATTTTTCAGAAAAATAAAATTATAAACATAAACTTTAGAGTTTTGTGAAGCCATGGTAATTTTTATAAAAATTTTGGACAGAGTTTGCTATTTTTATTAATTAATTTATATTTATATAAATTATATAAAGAAAACAAGAAAAGGAAAGGAAAATTAAAAAAAATAAAATCACAGAACCCGGCCCCTCTGGGACTCGAACCCTGGATCACTCGTATGCAAGGAGACGCCCAGAACAACTGGTCTGGGTGTGTGTTTGCTGATTATTATGAATTCCATGTTTATTTAAACAAAACCTGGAATCAACAAATCCCCAATTTTGACTTATAAACCCTAATTCCTTAATCGATCTAATTGACCAAGATCTTGATACAGATAACAAACAAAACCATGGGGCTTTTAATCCCCATCATAATGCGATCCTAATACAAGTATAAATCTGGATTATCAAGTATCGAAGGATGGTGAAACCCGAGCACCAAGTTGCGGCCAAAAATGCTTCAATTCAGAAAGTTTTAGAGATTATAGGGTGGTTTTGATATAGGGTTTATTATAATCGGCCCTCATCGAGTCTGTGTGCTCGTTTAATCGAATTAACATGGACTATAAATACGAATTCAATAATTGCGTTTTACGAAGGTTTTTCAATGGCTTTAAATCGGTCAATTGACAGTCAAAACACGTTATTATGAGTTGGATTTTGACCGAGAATGATGCTTGGTCGTATATCCAATCAAGTTTGTTTCCAAATTTGAGCAAATTGTGTGTCAATCATGGAAAGGGTGTTAACTTGGATGATAATCGAGTTGCTCATAAATCTAAGTCGAATCAATTTAGAGTCAAAAACCCACCCTGGTCTAGTGGTGTTTGTGTTGTGTGATAAGGTCGAACCGGTTTTGGGACCCAGGTTCGATCCTTGTTTCAAACGTTTATTTTTTTAAGGTCATTTATATATATATATATATTATAAATATGATATGAAAATGTTACAAAAAATTTTAAAAGTACGTTAAAACGTCAAGATTCAAAGTATTTTATTAAATAAAAAAATAAATGAAGAAAAAAATACGGAACGTTACAGTCTCCCATACTTTTGGAAACTTCATCCCGAAGTTAATGTTGGGGAGGCTATTGGAAATAGGGCTGGCAATTTAGACACGAACACGATAACCTGACACGAACCTACACGATTTTAACAAGTTTCGTGTATGGCCTTAACAGGTTTCGTGTCTATAACTGGTCGACACGTTAAGACCTGTTTATTTTCGTGTCGTGTTCGTGTTTACATGTTTCGTGTTCGTGTCTTATCGTGTACGTGTCTTAACAGGTCTTATCGTGTCTTATCGTGTTTCTTATCATGTCTTGTCATGTCTTATTGTGTCTTATCGTGTCTTGTCGTGTCTTATCGTATATTGTCGTGTTAACTTATTTTACTAGGTGTTCCTTATCGTGTCTTGTCGTGTGTTATCATGTTAATCTGTTATACACAGGTTCGTGTTCGTGTTTACAAGTTTCGTGTTCATGTCGTAACAGGTTCGTGTAACCTGTTATGCCAGCCCTAATTGGAAATAGGTGAGGATGCATAGTACAAGCTAGGGTGACTATAAGAGTCTCAAGATTTTTGAATGGTATTGGTTTGAGATAAGGTAAGAATTTAAGGAATGTACAAAATGACCATTAATGCTAAAGGGACTTCCAGATAACTAGGGTTTATAATTGGGTATCTACCGAAAAACCTTGATAGAATTTCACACTACCTTAACGTTCCTGTAAATTCATGATTACGTTCCAGACCGCAATCACCAATTTACCTTACGTTAGGGTTTTGTGTCCTTCTATGACTCTAAGCTCACATGTAAAACACACAATAACTTGTGATTAAATCTTTGTATCAATGAGTCTAATAAATCTTTGTATCAAATCACATGTACAATGTATCCAAAAATGAGTCCAACTGTTGAGCAGGAAAAAGACCTCTACTAGTCAATGAGTAGGAACCTCTACCGATTGTTGAGCAGGTGCGATGGCCTCTACCAGTCGTTGAGTAGGTTATTAGAACCTCTACCGACTGTTGAGCAGGCATGATGACCTCTACCAATCGTTGAGCAGGTTATTAGGTACTCTACCAACTGTTGAGCAGGTACTTGATCCTCTACCAGTTTTTAAGTGGATAATTGTTATAATTATTCTTGTAGTTTAACATATATGTTGCCAATTGAAAATACACACATGTAAATAAGTTTGTAAATGTGGCAAACAACAGCTATAGCATAACGACTTGTAATTGAGTTGCCCTAAATAATGTTACTGAGTCTAGATGTTGTTTTACTAGTATGGCATATAGCTTACAAGTATCACGAATAATCAGACGTTCAAAGATAATACTGATAATCAAATCCTCATGTATCACTAAGAATCAAGTTTGATGCAACAAACAATCAAGTTTTCAATTGTTTAGTTATCCTAGGGATCGAGTTCATGCTCAAGAAGGTCAAGGATATGAATTTAGTTCTTGAGAGGATGATGATGAACATAACATAACATTAAGGTTATGAAAGATAGTAATATGAAGATAGTTAATAAAGGGTTTAGTTTATTGGTTTTCAAAGAGACACAAGTAGTAAGGAGATTATTCAACAGCATGAATCGTGGGGTTTGAATCAAATATTAAAACCAAGCGTATGAGAAAACATGATTGTGTTAAATACCAAAAATTGTGAAAAATTCGAACAAGTTGAAAATAAGTAGGTGTCAATGGGGAATTTAGAGACTAAATGTTGATTTTGTGGGTGGAAAGTTTTTTTTTTATTTTTTTTATTTTCAAAATTGATTTTTGTACAAAAGTCGTTAAATAGTTCAAACTAAGTAAGCTTAGATCTGGATATTCTAGTTAGTAGGAGATCTTAAACACGACATTAGGTTTTATAGATCAAGGTGACATTATATTGAAAATCCTTTGTTACGCTAATAAATAAACATTTGAATTTAGAAGTTAAGTTGGAGGACATCTTTTGACAAAAATATGTATTTTCCATAGTTTATAGGTGATGAAAATTTAACAATATTAAGAAATCTTTAGTGTTGTGCTAGGGTATACTCAGGTTATGAGGTTACTGCTTATGCTAAGATTAAAAATATGTAACATGTTGAAAAAAGGTAATAATATGATTTGGGTAGGGTGTTGAAAATAATCAAACAAATGGCTAAGATGGTAAGATAAAGTGTGATTGTGAAACCCATATATGATTATGAAATGGGATCAATTTAAACTGTAAAATTTTGAGATTTAAAGCTTAGGTTAATGAGAATGGAGCATTTTCAACAAGGGAAACACGAGGAGTGTAATCATTTATTCGTCAATCCTAACAAATAAACGAAAACGTTTGACTTATCAAAGTTTCTAAATTCTAATACGTAGCGAAGACGTGCTTTAGCCTATAAGTGAACACTCATCCCGAGAATTCCCAGGTAGGCATCCGGGTCCCTCGTCTGATTGGGATTTATGCGCAATGCCAGTCCTAGACTGAAAACTCAGAATACAGGCGTTCACACTTCCATATTGCACGTGTTCGTTATTAGAATATAGAACTTCGACGATAATATCAAGGCAGTTCAGGTTGGGACCTGAGAATTTTGTCCTATTAGTCTAAGAGTAGATCCAGTGATGGAGAGTAATCATCTTGTAGGGGCTAAAGTAGAGATAAGAAGTAGGATGGAGATAGAGAATAGAAACAAGTAAAGTTGCAACTAAGAGGAGCAAGTACTGGTTAAATCCTAAGGTTATAGACTAGATTATTTTTCTAATAACCTAATTCCCTATAACCAAGGCTCTGATACAAATCTGTAACACCCCAACCGATGGCGGAAACATCGGGATGTCACGTATTGATGATTGTTCAGTAGCCCATGGTAAATAATAAGTTTCAATAATTAATTAAATGAATTACATACAATTATTCTAAAAGGAATTTGTACATTAAATGAGAAACACTAAATATAAATCTTCAAGCATTAACTCTAATCTTCAAGCAAACCTATAACCTGAAACATGTTAAGTTTGAAAATATTTTGGGTCAACAAAGGTTGGTGAGAATTACATAGGTTTGAATATTGTATCATGAGTATAAAAGCTTGTATAATTCTAGTGTCATGGCAAATCTAGTCCATATGTAAAAACAACACTACCCGGTAAATCGTTTGCATAATCAAACCTTGTGACATGATTATTGTGGTCCATCCCATACGCATATGGTTCACTCGTTTTTGTTATGTGATCGATAACAATCACCCACGCTACCCATACTGGAGGTACACGTATTCGGGTGGGGTTGTCAATCCAATAGATCTATCATTGTGTATCGTTGGCTTGTATGGAGTTAATGATTATGCTAGTCTAATTATGCTTACCAAAGTATTGTTTAAGACATAATGCAACATAGAATAACACATAGACACTTATGTTGAAATGCATTTGAAAATGTAACATGTTTCACCCCAAAAATTGTAAAATAGTGAAAAGGGGGCTATGTAAACTCACCATTTGCGTAGTAACTTGAGATTCTACCGAACGAGATTGAATTAGGAATATTCCAAAGGATCAACCTAAAGGAATATGTAATTTGTAAGATAACGAACTTAAGGCCTAAGTTATCTAGGATTAGGCACTTAGGGTTTTATAGACTAGATTAGGGGATTTTAGGGTTTTTGAGTTAAACCATAATTGGTTTTAATTATTTAAAGAAAATTTTATAACTCAATTATCTTTTAATAATTACATCAATTTATGAAAACATGTAAAATAATTGAAAGGGTATATATAAACTAACTTGAATTTAAATAATAGACTTAATGTGATTTAATATGAAATAAAAGTAGAAATTAATAGAATAAGTCAATAAATCATTGTTTTTCAAATTTTGTCACATACAAGGAAAGAGACCAATTACATGATATATAGACCATTTTGCCCTTTTATTATTAAATAAACATCTAATTTATGGTGCATCAAAAGCAGAAGCAATCAATACCATAGATCCATTTGAATGAATGGTTAGGATGAGGGTTTAAGTGGTTTTCTTAAATGGGGAGGGTTTTTAAATTATCCTTCCCCTATATATATATATATATATATATATATACTATTCATATTGAGTTTCAAATTATATATATATATCATCATAGTAAAACAAAAAATAGAAAGATGTGTTGTGGTGTATTGCATTACAAGGCTGATGAATTCTTAAGATAAATAACAATTCAGACAAAAAAAAATGGGAAATATGCAAATGAATATTGGGTGGGGTTGAGTTCAAATGGCAAACCCAATGAGGTAAAGATGTTAGTGTCGTGTTGCTCCTCTTGAGGTCAAGGATTCGAGCCTCGCCGAAAATGAATTTGGTGTTGTTCAAACTTGTACTTCATAACCAATCATAGCTTAGATCCGCTCATCTCTACCAATCATGCCATAAAACTATTCATCAACCATCATAAAATATATAGAGATAACTAGTGGGATTCTCCGTACGTTGCGGGAGACATTCGATCGGTAGCGGGTTCGCTTCGATAGAGTATCAATACGATATCGTCACTCAGTATAACAATCGCAAAAATATGCCCAAAAGGATGTTATCACTTGTTTATATCAATCAAAAACTATAAAAATGAATATTAGTATTGGTACCAATGTTATACGATTTGGATTGTTCAATGTAAAGAATAAGAAATCAATACACTAAGATATGGTTAAAAGTTTTAAGAGGAAAAAAATTTTTTTTTTTTTGAAACTAAAACTTCATTAAAACAAAGACGGACCTCAAAACGAGACCCGCCCCACAACCCAAATTACAATATATACATCGGGTACTTTACCCATTCGTTCCACTCAACATCACATCGACTCGACCTATGTTTAAACCATAAAAAAGACAAAGATCTAACACTCGCCACCACCTCAATCACTTTAGGAGAAGAGTCTTGGAAGATCTTTTTGTTTCGTTCTTTCCATAAACACCAACAAGTAACCATGACAATCCCGCGGATAATTTTCTTCCCCCACGCTGATAATTGTAGCGTCTTCAGCCAAGTCAACATTTCTGTAATCGAATTAATTCCAATCGGATAAAGTTTACACCAAGCCCATATATTGCTCCAAACGCCATAAGAGAACCCACAATTAACAAAGAGATGAGAAGCCGTTTCCGCGTCCACGTTACACAGAGGGCACGACGTATCCTAAATCTGGATATTTCTCTTCGCCAAAGCCAAAGGGGTCGCCACTCTGTCCATTTCAATACGCCATAGCAAAATATTAACTTTTAAAGGGGCCCAACGGATCCAGCTCATCTGCTGAATCTGCTGCACCTGCTGATCTAATTCCTTTTGATGCAAACTCTCTTTAACAGCAGCAACCGAGAATGATTTGTCCCCTTTCAGACCCCAAACCCATTTATCCCTTTCAGACCCACTAAGATATTAATGTTTATAATATAATACTACAGATTATTATTTTACCGATTCAGTACACTAAGATATTAGTATTTAATTTAATTAAAAACATTAATTTGCTTAACTGGGCCATAGTATGACAATGTGGCTTCAGAAAGGCAGACAGCCCAATATACGGCGACCCACATCCGTTGACGTGTATGGAAAACTAAAACAGTTCTTGTTTATATTTCATTTCCAACTAGATGGTTGTCGTAGCCGTGCATTGCAGCGGCCAGTGGCGAAGCTTGAAGATTAAATCGGCGGGGGCCGGACTCAATTTTTTTGTATCGGTAAGGGCCGGAAGATCAAATCGGTGGGGGCCGGACTCAATCCATATAAAAATTACCTACGAAAATCGCAAATTTTCACCAATAAGCCAAAAAACGGTGGGGGCCAGGGCACCCCTTGGCCCTCACCAACCTTCGCCCCTGGCAGCGGCAACGTCTAAGTTGTTTATTGGTGTCGGCACGCCATGTGACGCGTTAACCGTATGAAAATGTACAATAACTTGATTTTATACCATCGAATGAAAACATTTTATATTTGAGCCGACTCGCTTGTTTCCGAACATAGTTTACGTTAGAAACGTAGGTAACTCGAATATTTATTGTCAAAATAAAACATTTTATATTTGATCCGACTCGTTTCCGAACAAAATTTACATTAGAATCGTATATCAACCGATATCATACGTTAAAATAAGAATGAAAACGTTATATATTTAACCAAACTCGTTTCAGAAGGAAAAAACCCCTATGTCGAAAAGTGTATTTATATCATTTATATAAAAATTTGGTGATATAATGGGTTACATGTCAAAAGTTTGAGGGTTAAAAAGAAGTTAGAAAGTAAGAGTATCTTTTTTTTGTCAAATTAGAAAGTAAATGGGTTAATTATGTCAAGCCAGATAGTTAATGTTTGTTAAATATAAACTTAAGGGATGAAAAGTGTCACTTTAAAAAAGTTGAAGGGTTGATACTTAAAGAGCATGGTATGGTCACGGCTCTTTAAGTTATATATATAATTTGTTCGTCATTATATGTTTCTTTTATTCTTTTCTTTTTAAGATTTATAAAAAATGATTTTTTTATTCTTCATTATTTATCTTTTAAGGTTAATAAAAGAAATGATTTTTTTCTTCTTCATTGTTTATATAGGATTTAAATAATCTTAACTATTAGCAATTGTCAGCAAATTGCTGAGATTAGTAGCGGCCAATTGCTAATAATTAGTACATGTAATGTAATAATATTCTAATTATAGAAGTTATTTTTTAATCGGCTAAAGTTGCTCATTTAAGCCAATAATCATAGATTATACAACTTTGCTCAAGTTTGAATTTGAGACCTCCACTCTTAGAGACATGTATCTCTATCAAGTAGGCTAGCCCCGCATTTATAGAAGCTATTTATTATTTTATTTTTCTTCTATATTTTATATTCTTTTCATTTATTTTATGATTTTAAAATTTCTAAACTATAAGTCATCATTTAAAAAAAAATATTCATAATCTTTATTTATCTTCATTTCTTGTAAAATTTAGAGACGTCATTATTGACAAATCTTAAAGAAATTGACTATAATAATTATTAGTACCATCATGATGAATTACAATTATACTTTATGATATAATTTGATGATTTTATAAACTTCAGTTTTAAATTACTAAGGTTATTTATCAACTATCTGTTTTTTGTAAGATGTTGAATAATAAAATTCACTAAAATTTGAAAATGTGTGACGTTTAACTAGGAATGGAATCATTTTTAGGCATTTCACAAATTTTATTGAAATGGATATAACAATTGGTGGCAAGTTTATTTAAATTCATGCAAGTTTCAATTTCAAATATGTAAATACAAAATTATTACACGAGTAAAGTAATAGTACCAGAAGAAAAGACAACATTTGATTGCAAGATAACAGTGCCCATGATATGCTGATGTTGACATACCACGTTGGCATGATACTTTACTCTTTAGTTTAAGCAAAGATATTCCCATATGGCTCGTGTAAAGTCAGCAAATGTTGAAGATTGCCTATCGGTTGTCCTGTAGGACTGATGAATTTAGATAACCTCATTTAAATAGCAAAAATTAACATTTATTATAAAAACAATTTTAACACCGAATGAATAATTAAAGCCAAAGGTTGATAGTTTTTATAATTACAGGAAAAATGAGCGCCTTCAGTGGAATGAAAAAACTATGATGATGGTAAAAATCGTTATTATGCTTTTATAACAAACTAGCTAATTAACCCGGGAGGGTCCCGGGGTTGAAAATCTAATTTTACGTGATAACCTAATGCAAATGGCTCAAGTTAACTAACCACAAAATCTCTCAATCATTGCATGTTCATAGTATTCTAATAAGTAATAACTCATATTCCCTAATCTAAAACCTAATCAGTAATCATATAAAGAATCACTTATGTAAGCTGCAACTATTAAAAAACTCATCACATTTCTCTAATTTCTCACATTCTAATGGCTCTTATAATTCCTAACCTAATCAACTAAACAAACACTTAAGTTGGAAGTTGTAATCATTGCATCTCATTATGCCACGTGGCATAATCAAGAGATGGTTGAGGCCACCATTGAACGCCACGTCAGCAACTATCAATTCTTTCCGGGAGCGTCCCGGGGTTGAAAAATATAACCATTCTAATAATACTAATACTAATAGTAATAATTATTACTCTTGTAATTAAATAAATAAAAAAATAACCTTGCTATAAGGTGACACCATGTGTTGCAGTGTTGCAGTGTTGCGCGATTCTTTTTCATAATTTCTCTTGATGAAGTATACCTAGTAAAATTCCAATGATAACATGGCAATTGAGCTGATTTTCAACATCGTAGATAAAAACCTGGTTTAAAAGAAAAAAACATAATTAATGAATAACATGAAGACTTTGTGTGTTTTTTCCTGTATGAACGAAACCCCACAAAAATAGTCGATTTTTCTCCGTTTTTTATATAGGACTATGGTACTCGTTGGAAAGATAATAAAATGCTCGTTAATTTGGTGTGATTTTTTTCTTTAAAAAATCTCGTATATAAAAGATATAAACGTTTAAAAATTATGGGAGGAAAATATGAGAGAGATGATTTTAAATTTATTTTTAAATTTTTTTTTCCTAAAATAACTCAATTTAATTTAGAGTTTTATGTTTATCTTTTTTTAATTAAAAAGGAAATAGTTCAAAAACACTAAAATCTTTCAATTATGATGCCACGTGGCACTCTCAAGAGGAGGTTGAGGTCTCCATTACACGCCACGTCAGCATATACGTTTTCTTTTATATATATAGATAGATATATAATACTTGTTTTATGTATGTAACATGTAGTCTATGTTAATTAACTAAAAAAACAAATTACATCAAGTTTAAATCACCACTATGATGAACATAATTACAATGAATGATGTAAACAAAGTAGCAGCAGTATGAATTGCTGAATAACAATGGAAAAAAAAAAAAAAGTTCGACGTTGAGAAGAAAGATCTTTTGGCCAGTTACATTTTCTCTTCTCTACATTCATCAGGATTTAAACTTCTTATAAATCACACAAGAGATCATACATGTTATGATTAATGTGATGAAATTGTTATGCGGATGCAGCGCGATCTTTTTCTATCATTGATTTGATATAAAACTCGCCTGCTTTGTATGACGACCTCACCATAGGACCAGAGGCAACGTATCGGAATCCCTACCATAAAACAAAAAATCACAAGACGATTTAGAACCAGCTTGGTAAAACCAAATCCTGATTTGTTGCAAAAAATAACCAAACTACCACACTTCCAAATAAAATTTACGACCAAGTTATCATATTTTTTCACAAAGAATAGACAAAGCTCTAGCACTATATTATAAATTTTATTATTATTCGACTTAGCTGGAATGTTAATGAGAATCTAATTCACATCGAAGTTGAGTATGGAGAAGATATCCTACAAGAAATTAAAAATATTAATCGAAATAAACTAGAATTACTCGAAGATGATTTTTAAAGGATAAGAACCAAAGTATGTAAGCTACTAATATAGATAAATATAACAAAGAGTAGGGCCACATGTCTTTTTTTGGGATATAGTCATAATAACAAATTAAATGAGAATTTACTAATATTAACCTTGTTTTAATCATTTAAGAAGATGCTGTGCCCTAATTAATGGTTATTAGCTTACATCCCTAGGAGATGAATGATGGTTCTCCTAGACAGGTGGGGTAGTGTTTGTTTTGTGACTTTTCTTTGCTGTTGATTATGATGGATGTTGGCTTTATGAAGTACATTATTTTTGTTCCTGGTTTTCAGGTTTGATCAAATATAGTTTCAAGGGTGTAGTTGACCCATTCCCTTCAGAAAAATGCCGTGAAGAAAACTTAATTTTAAAAGGTACAAAAACGCCTCGAGACGATAGGGTCTCGGGAGCCAAGCCGAAGGCACAGGCATTACAACGTGCCTGAAGTGCACTTCTTTTGTAAAAGAGAACTTCCTATTTATAAACTATATTTAATACATGAAACACATTAAAATACGATTAACATCAAAATAATAGATGTTCAAAAAAATATCTAAATAATAACAATAACAGTAGCAATAGTAACATAACAGAGTATTTTTAGATCTAATGGATTAATGATGATATTTTAGAAAAAAATCCGTTTGAGATTCATAAATAAATTAAAAATATTATATAACACAAAAAAATTATTTCTGTATTAATTAAAACTAAATAAAGAATAACAACAGTTTCAATTTAATAATCTTCTTTTAGTTTATAAAACGAATTTAGAAACTAAGATAACTTAATATATTCAAAAGAATTCAACACAAAATATGATTGATAAAGGAATAAAACAATACACTAAATTAAAATAATAAAATGATGTGAGACTGGATGGGCCACGCTAATTACCAAATTGATGGAAGAAATTATGTTTGAAAAACACATAATTTTAAAGTCCAAAAACCCAAGCGGTGAGCCTTGAACTTATTCTTTCATTCTACGCGTGAAGTTTGCATTTAAGATTTCATGTTCTTTTATGTAACTAATTCTATTAGACCTACAGCTCAAAACTAAGTTACTTACAATCACCTTTCAATATAGGAATGCCATATAGGGTTGTGTAATGCTAACTAAAAAGACTGATAGATGTTTTGATTTACTAGAGGTGACAATTCCAACCTATTTACTTGTTAACGGATGATTTTCAATTGTGTTTTATCTCTGAAGGGTAATATAAACATATTTAAAAAGCAATGGGTCAAATAGGTCGAACGGGCCAAATGTCACCTAAATGAATATTTAGAACTCCTAAGTTGTTTCATGTAAAAAGT